>CM042241.1:18518740-18671240 GCA_023566225.1 Romanogobio albipinnatus
TGACGAGCTGTGCAATGTAGTCAGATGTAGCGTAAGCATTTTGAATACAGAAGACGGTCTGCCGGAAGTTAAAAATTTTACTTTACAAAGTTTTAAATATGGATATTTTCCGTACACAAGCGCATCGCTCTGCTTCAGAAGGCCTTTATTAATGGATGGATATAGATGCACTTTTAAAACATTCACAACATTCACTGGCATTATAAAGCTTGGAAGATCCAGGACATTTTTTAATATAACTCTGATTGTGTTCGTCTGAAAGAAGAATGTCATATACTCCTAGGATGACTTGAGGGTGAGTAAATCATGGGCTAATTTTCATTTTTGGGTGAACGAACCCTTTAAGATTCAGCTGTGCATGTCAACCGTTGACAACTACTCTAAACAATTTACTAACCAATCTGTAAAATTTACAGTAACTTACTGGCAATTTGAATTGCCAGCAAGATTGTAAATCATCAGTCCTCATCCTGCTCGATCTATCTGCTGCCTTTGACACGGTCAATCATCATATTCTTCTGTCCACCCTCTCATTGCTGGGCATCACAGGGTCTCCGCTCCTTTGGTTTGAGTCCTATCTCACAGGTAGGTCTTTCAAGGTTGCCTGGAGAGGAGAGGAATCCCAAGCACATCAACTGACCACTGGAGTTCCCCAGGGCTCGGTACTTGGTCCTCTCCTCTTCTCCATCTACACTACTTCATTGGGACCCATCATTCAGGCACATGGCTTCTCATACCACTGCTATGCTGATGACACTCAGCTCTACCTTTCATTTCATCCAGACGACCCCACAGTAGCTGCATGAATCTCCAGCTGTCTGGCTGACATCTCTGCATGGATGAGAAATCATCACCTGCAGCTTAACCTGGCAAAGACTGAGTTTCTCATCTTCCCGGCCAGTCCCACCATATAACATGACTTCACCATCCAGTTAGGTACATCCTTGATTTCCCCATCAAAGTCAGTCAGAAATCTTGGAGTAACATTTGATGACCAGTTGTCCTTCAGAGAACACATTTCTAAGACAGCTCGCTCATGCCGGTTTGCGCTCCACAACATCAGGAAGATTAGACCGTTCCTAACAGAGCACGCGACACAGCTTCTTGTCCAGGCCCTGGTTATTTCTAGACTTGACTACTGCAATGCGCTTCTGGTTGGACTCCCCTCTTGTGCGATCCAAACACTTCGAATGATCCAGAATGCAGCAGCACGTCTTGTCTTCAACGAGCCCAAAAGGACCCATGTCACACCTCTCTTCATCTCCCTGCACTGGCTACCGCTCGCTGCTCGCATCAAGTTTAAGGCGCTGACCCTTGCATACAGAGCCACCACACGCTCAGCTCTAACTTACTTTGACCCCATTCTACGAATCCACACCCCAACCAGAAGCCTTTGCTCTGCAAAGGAACGACGGCTTGTGGTACCATCACAGAGGGGGAAAAAATCCCTTTCCAGAACATTTTCATTCAACGTTCCCAGCTGGTGGAATGATCTTCCCAACACCATCCGTAACGCAGAATCATTGACATCATTCAAAAAAACTTAAAACTCAGTTTTTCCGTGAGCACTTAACCTCATAAAAAAAATAAATAAAAAAAAATCCTCTTTCTTCTTCCTTCCCCTAGCCTGTGCTACACTGAGCAATGTACACGGTCTCAGGATTTCAGGCTCTTATTGCGCTTCTCGACTAATCGCTTCATGTTCTCCCAAGTTGTAAGTCGCTTTGGATAAAAGCGTCTGCTAAATGCATAAATGTAAATGTAAATACAAGAGTAGGCTACATTTATCTGTGCATATATTTTAAAAATCATTATCCTTAACCCTTATCCACTACATCACGACAGGAAAAGTGTTATTGGTTAAAAAGATTGGAAACCTTAAGGAACATTCAGCTCTTAAAAGGGGGGTGGGGGGCTTGGAGTCAAAAAATGTGGAAAACCACTGATATATGATTTACTGGGTTTTGTGCCTCCAATGCATTAAAAAATCTAATAGATCACCTAACTGTAGTGTATATGTTAATTTCTTAAATTAACAATCAGGTAGCCATTGCTAGACTAAATGAGGAAATGGTACTTTTTCACTCTTAGCACAAAGGACAAAAGTTCAGAGAAAACAAATCTTTAATAAAGAAAAAATCAAAGACAATGGCGCAAAAAACAATGTGCTCTTAGAGCAAAGACATTGAAACAAGAAAACAGCAACACATTTTTTCAGTGCTATTATTGGTTCAATACAGATTTGTCTATAATAACATTAAACGCACTGAGGACATTTAACTGCATTAACAGCATTTACTGTCATTTCCCCCCAATCTGAACTCGAAGTTCTCTTATACAGCAATATGTTTGTGGAGATTCACAGTACTTTTGTATCAATCAGAGGTGTGCCTTAAATGCACACAATGGCTTAATTATACATTATAAGATATTCTGCTTAGTGTAAATAATGTGTATATTTATGAAGAATATTAAAACCCTGAACCTCATTTAGAGATGATCTTCCAACACAAGGCACTTTTGGAGTTGAACTTCTAAAATGTCTACATTATTTGAAGGTTCAGTTCCTAGAAGTCAAAAAGAATGTGACAGAATTATCAGAATAATAAAGTGTGAAATCACAAAACCATAATGATCTATCATCCATGATCCATGTTCTTCTCTGTCCAGTCATTATCGCCCATACATGACAGTTTGTTTCAGTTCCCCTTTTAAGTTACTCAGTGTGTTCTAAGTTAAGAGAGAAAATACATTATTTATGAAACCATTTGAGGTCCAAATAGTAAAAAAAAAGAGCTAAATCAAGTCATTAGCACTGAACGGACTTGAGCATTTTTCTCTTTTTCTCAGTGGCCTTGAAGGAGACACAATGATGTCATCAGAGTCGTCTGAGTCAATGGTCTTTGGAATTTCAGTGGCTGGTTGCTGGATCTTCAGGTCTTCTTAATGCAAACATAACAAAATCTTACATGGAAACATGGAAAACATACACACAACTACAAACGTGTCAATCTAGCA
Source organism: Romanogobio albipinnatus (assembly GCA_023566225.1). Lineage (NCBI taxonomy): Eukaryota > Metazoa > Chordata > Actinopteri > Cypriniformes > Gobionidae > Romanogobio > Romanogobio albipinnatus. The sequence continues at coordinate 18,521,759 of CM042241.1, forward strand.
CCACCACACCTTTATAATAATTTACCTTGCAGCTACTTAGAGGGAAGAAGTATTGCATTTTGGCAGAAATATATTTATTAAAAATGCTATTATCACTTACATTAAATATTGCAGAATATAAATCACTTTTATAGAGGCTGCTTTCATATTTTCTACATGTTTACAATATTTTTTATTACAAATTCAATAGTTTATTATTATTTATTTATTTTAGAATCCCATGGTAATGAGGAGCATGGTTGTACCTAGGGCTGGGCAAAAAAAATCGATTTTTCGATTAATCGTTTTTTATAACGTGGTCGATTCAAAATCGATTCTCAAAGGCCACAAATCGATATTTTTCCCATATTTATTTCCGCAAACAAACAAAAAATTTTTTTTGTTCAGCAGAAGAAAACAGTTATTATACATGATGAATACATGCATAAATGATGACATATTTTTTTTATTTTTGGGTGAACTATCACCAATAAGCCAGTATTAGCTGTCCTACATTGTTCATAGGCTTGCAGCATCCATGTTACAGCTAATTTTGTAAGATTTTATGATTATTTTATCTTAAAAATGAAATAACCTGATCCTGTTTGATCAAGGAATGCGACTGTTCTGGCTTTTTTCAGCATACATTTTTCATCTTGCATCAAAATTTTATTGTTTTTATTTACCATAATTGTATGAATTTGAAAATTAAAGCTGGGTTCTGTTTTAATGTACCCAAGTGTACCTAAAATAAAAGAGTTTAATATACAGGTTTGTGGCTTAATTTCTTTTTATTAATTACCCACTTTTAAACTTATGTTCACTGTTCTTTTTTATAAATATAGTATATGTATTAAATCTATATTCATTGAGTTGAATCGAGAATCGAATAAAGAAAATCGAATCGAGAATCGAGAATCGAAATCGAAAATCGAATCGAGAATCGAAATCGAATCGAGAATCGAAATCGAATCGATTTGAGAGCTTGTGAATCGAAATCGAATCGATCTGGAACATCTGAATCGATACCCAGCCCTAGTTGTACCTGTGACTACCATGATCTTACAGTTAAATGAAACTACAGTTACAATGTCATTATAAAGGATAATTCAACAAAACAACTTTAAAGCCTGGATCCCATGAATTAAGGACAAAACTTTTTCCTCTTTTAAATGTTTTATGAACTTTTTAATAGTTCTAATGAAATTGAATTAAATGTTATTTCAATGAGAGCCTCGTGAAAGATAGATATCAGTGTCTTACATAAATGAGGTGTTAACTCTAAAATATTACTGTTTTTAAAAGGGGTTAGTTCAACCTAAAATGTGATAATTTACTCACTCAAATGTCATTACAAACCTGAATGAATTTCAATTTCTTTCATCGTGTAACATGTACGAAAATCATTTGAGTCTTTTTTTGTCCATACAATATTCAATGGTAGTCAAACCAAAATGGTTTGGTTGCCAACATTCTTTAAAATATTTTCTTTTGTGTTTCACAGAAGAGAGTAAGTCAAACAGGTTTGGAACAACTTGAGGGTGAGTAAATGATGACAGTAAATGGCAGTAAATTTACTTTAATGCATCCCAGCTCAAAATCAGTTCTTTACTGTCAAGTGCATTTCTGAGTGACAAAAGTTCAATATTTAATCATTATATTTAATTCATTTATTTACTCCTCACCTAATAAAGTGGGACTAATGTAATTTATTCCTGTGATGGAAAAGCAGAATTTTCAGCATCATTACTTCAGTCTTCAGTGTCACATGATCCTTCAGAAATCCTTCTAATATGATAATTTGGTGCTCAAAAACATCTTATTATCTTATTTAGTGTCTCTATTTATTTACTTTTTATAGAAATCATGTGCATCACTTTGCAATAAGGTCTCATTTGTTACCATTAGTTAATTTATTAATTAACATGAACTAACAATTAACAATACATTTGTTACAGTATTTATTAATCTTAGTTCATTAGTTAATTAAAATACAGCTGTTCATTGTTTGTTCACAGTGCATTAACTAATGTTAACAAATACATTTTTTGTTTTTTAAATATGTACTAGTAAATGTTGACTGAGATTAATAAATGCTGTAGACTATTGTTCATTTTTAGTCATTGTTAACTAATGAAACCTTATTGTAAAGTGTTACCAAAATCACGATACATTTTTTTCAGGATTCTTTGATGAATAGAAAGCTCAAAAGAACAGCATTTATTTGAAATAGAAATTTACTGTCACTTTTGAACATGCATCAATGCATCCTTGCTGAATAAAAGTATTAATTTCTTTAAAAGAAACAAAACAATCTTATTGACCCAAACGTTTTGAACGGTACTGTACTAGGAATTAGTTATATATTCTATTCTGGCATTGATCTCTTGTCATGTAGCTCATCATTATAAGCAGGATTTAGTTTCTCTGCTGTAACACCTAGAAAGAATATAATTATAAAAGCATCCAATACAAGTTGCAATGACTTCAAAGAGAGGTCAGCACAAGAGATGACCAGGTTTGCATCTTTGTTAACAAAATGTATTTTTGGTTCATCAAACCGTTCTAAACCTGAAAACCAACAAAGTCTTATTGATCCTAGATTAACAAACAAGAAAACTAACCTGAGGTCATATCAATCTCTTCAGTGAGAACAAAGCACATTATTAAAGATGAATAATTACCTGAGGTTTGCGTTTTATTCGTAAATATGGCCTGTGGGGACCCTGTGGGCAGCAGTGGAGGGGTGGAGAGATACTGCTTTTTCTGATGAATGAAAAATGCAGACTGTGTCACTGTAGACGCCCTGCAAAGTCAAGTCAACGTATGTCTGTCAGGAGACCACCTGGCCATGCATGCAAACATATTCATTCAAACCAACTGTTGAGACTGCATTCTTGCATTCTCTAACCAGAACAATCATCTGTGCAAGATTTATTTTTTAATGGCACTGATATAATACAAATATGGAAATGTGCAAAAACTGTGTAGTATTTCAGTGTAGTAATTTAGTGTATAAACTATGTATCTAAATCACCTGTTCATCCTCAGAGTGCTGCGTTTGAGATGAGCCCTTAAGACTGCCTGCAGAAGAGTCACTTCCTCTTCCTGTACAGCCTGAGTGTTAATACCTGATTGGATCTGAAATATAAATATAAATTATATTTAAAAGGAACATTTTGACGTGAAACATATCAAACATGTCTTTACCAGGAGGGTTATGCCCAATAAGTATTACCATGGTTTTTGGACATGTAATATAATAATCCCATGTATAGTACCATCATATTAAAAATGAGTGCTGTCAAATCGAATAATCGCATCCTAAATAAAAGTTTGTGTTTACATAATATTTGTGTGTGCACTGTGTATAATTATTATGTATATATGAATACAAACACATGCTTGTTTATATTTAAAGGGGTCATATAATGGTACATGCACTTTTACAAGTTGATTGTACGGAAATGTGTGTTGGCAGTGCCTGTACACAACCATCCTATAATGATAAATCTCCATCCAGTGTTTTTTTTTTAATCTCCTTTTATGTTTTCCCCTGTCTCAAATCGAGCTGTCTGACCGTGTGATGTCACACGGTCGGACGCCCCTCCCACGATTGTTGATTGACAGCAGCATTTCAACACAGACCCGCCCTGAGCGAGCTGTCATCAGTCTGCCGTTGTTGATACGCTGGAGCAGAATGGCGTCTAAGCGATTGTGGTGTTCTGTTCTTGAATGTAATAACGAACACAGCAGTCATTTTGATGTTCCTAAATCCGAACCGCTGAAGACACAGTGGCTGAGTTGTTTTCGAAGGGAATATTCCCCTCGATCAACGTCAATGCTTTCATGTTTGCGTGAATCATTTCTCAGCAGACTGCTTTATAAACGAAGGTCAGTATAAAGCAGGTTTTGCTAAGAAGCTGCTCCTGAAAAAAGGATCGCTACCAACTAATTCGTGTTCCTGCTGCACCTCCAGAAGAAGTGTGTAGCGTTTTATTAACCTTTATATTAATCTTTGCAAATCCCTTGCACGCTTCACGATGAATGCGGCTAAAGTTACAGGGTAAGTTACATTACGGCATGCTTTCTATGTATGACGTTCTCAATATAATTCATAGTCCCACGTTTATAATGAACAATGCGTTATGGTTTTACAAACTGTGTACTCTGGTGATAAAGTTAACGTGGTAACACTACAATCTGTCAATGAACTAACGTATACATCACTAAACACATAGCATTCGTATCTCACTACGCTACCCTGCCAGTATACAAAGATAACGTTAGATCAAAGTGACATTACGTTAACCAACAATTCAGAAACGTTATAAACGTCAGAAACCTTAATTGTCGAACTTCGTTGGGGCCGTCATCTTGTTCCGGGTCCGACTTCGGTTCAAATTGATACAGTTGCACTCAGAGACTCCCGTTGCCATTCTTAATCCGAGATATACCCTCAACTGTTGTCAAGGCAACACTCCACGTGTGTTGTGTCGAACCGAACGCGCCGCAGAACAGAGGGGCGGGGTGAGCAAAGCTCATTATCATTTAAGGGCACATGCACTGAAATTGCTTGCTGAAAACAGAGCTGATTTTGACCAGGTAAAATGAGTGTTTTCTTACAATACTAATGAGCATTTTTAATTAAAGTATATTACAAACTTTTCATTTAGACACTAAAGAATCATATTAACTAACAAAATATTTGTATAATATATACACAGTATATACATGCAAATATTTCTTAAATATATACATGAATGAGTGTGTATTTATTTGCATAATAATTATACACAGTACAAAGTAACACATATTATGTAAACAGTTTTTATTTTGGATGCGATTCATCTCAATTAATCAATTTGACAGCATACACTACTGTGCAAAAGTTTGGGGTTGTTAAACGTGCACTATGTAACTTTTCCGCACGCTAGAGGTCGCCTGTTCAAAACAAAGGCGTAGTTTGATGACGCAGTTTGAGCGCAGAATCTTGGGACATGTGGTCTCCACCTCACAGCCAGGGGAAAAGAAACGGGATAGGACTTGGGCAGAAATCATGTTGTATGAAGCAGAGCAGGGCCGAGAGTGTTGTGGGAGCTGAGCAAGGCCGCTGGAGCGATTGTTAATAAGATGAACGCAACACACGCCTCGCTAGCAGCGGTACTTTTATTATGCCACAGTCGCCGGCGCCACTTCCGCTTTACCGGTCATGAGTATGAGGTAACACAGCTCTGTTTATCATATTAGATACATTTGAGTGTGTTGAAAATGATGTTATGATGTTACTCTGTGCGTTCGCTCTGCGGCTGCTATGACACTTGTTGCACACTGCAGTGAGAGTAAAGCGTTTCTGCAAAATAAAACGAGGGTAACGCAGATATGACGCCATTGACAGACGCCCTCACACGTCCCGGTTCCTTGGTTAAAATAGCAATTTCTCACGATTTACAAATAGTTGGAAACATTTGGGATATTGTAAATACTCAAATGAACAAAATATATAACACTGGCCTAGTGGTTTTTGGATATTTTACTGAAAAAAATGTTACATAGTGCACCTTTAAGGTTTTTTTTTCAAATGTTAAGAGGTTTTTGAAAAAAAGTCTCTTGTGCTCACCAAGACTGAATATATTTTATGAAAAATACAGTAACAATTATTAAAGTAAAACTGACACAATATGTTTTTTATTTTAATATATTTTATTAATTCTGTTAAATAAAATATCTCCCTTTGGTGCTTTGTAACCTTGCAGATATTTTTTTATGCTCAAACAGCAACATTACACACTAACTCAAGTTGAAAACATTTGATATTTTATCAATATTTTTTTCTAAATATGTAAGCCTATTGAATTAAAAGTCCAGTGGAGTTGTTTTTTGCGTTCCTGTCACATATCCTATCCTTGCATTCATCACATGTAAATGGAAGCAGGCACGACTGAATAAGTATGCGTGTTCTCTTTTTATGTTGATTCAGAATGACTGATGTGCACTCCTGACACAAACAAACAAAGTACTCTCACCGTAACATTTTAATCATTGGTCAAATATCGATGCTGGAATCTTAAGTCTTTAAGTAAAGACCAAGCTTTTGCTTTTGTCATACTCATTTTGCAATCCAGCTAGTTTTCAGTTACCCCCATGCTGGTGAAATAGTGGGGTTGTGGGAGGGCTTTTTTAGGGAGGGTTTTAGGGTAGCGTTGTAGGGCTACTGGCCCGACAGTGGAAACGCAGCTTGATTTTGGCCTCGTGACTTGATGTCTGAGGCTATTGGCCCTTCACGGCATGTTGTTAGCCCTGGCTCGCACTGGCCAGACAGTGGAAATGCGGCTAGTGTGTGCCACGTGGTAATGACGTGACTGCTTGCAGATTGCATGTAAAGGACCTATCAGTCTGTGCCCTCGAGAGTTTCATGACTGAACTATATATATATCTGTGATCAAAGTGTGTATAAAACATCCAATCAAAATGACAAAAATAGTTACCATGGCAACAGGGACAGTTGCTGGGTCTGCTTGGTTCTGTCCATCTAACTGCCTCTGCCTGATTAGATGCCCTCTGAGACAGGATTGCAAGAGAACTAGATCCTAAGCAAAGGAGCAGAAGATTAAAGGAGGACATGCATGATCTACATTCACTTGTGGTAGTACAGTACATGTCGATGTGTTGTACCAACCTGTGTTCGGTGTGAGAGCCAGTGTGTCTGGATGATCTTAGCTGCTCTGTTCATCTCTATTGACGCAACCGCTGATGATGACAATGGTTCTTTGAGTGTTAATGATAAAGAACCATCCCGAACCTGTGAGATGAGAAAATATATGGATTGTGGTCATATTTATGGGTTGCCATCTTCACTGTCTGTTTGTGTGTGTAGCTAATAAGTATTTTGAAAGTATTACCTGACTTGGATCTTGTACTAATCGGAGGTTTCTCTCCTCCTCTAGTTTCTCTTTTAAACAGCTGATTTCTACAGTTAGTGCCCCCATCTCCTGCCTGTAAATAAAACATGAACTCTTTACATTCTTTCTTAATACATTTCCTTGCTCATGATTCATCAATGCATGTTATTCTACAGAAAAATTTTTTTCATAATCTTTCATCGAAATGTAACAAGTAACCAAGGTTTTTCAAATGTCAAAAATGTTACAGAAGTAAAAGAATGTTTCGTTTCCAATATAAATGTTACTCTTCCAACAATAACCACAGAAAATAATTTCTCTTAACATCTCTAAAGGAGCACAAACGCTTTCAATATAGAAAGAACTGTATACAGCATTGGAAATATAGGATTTAATAAGTTTGCCTTGCAGTAACAGTAACATCACATATGTGATTAAATCGTGTGAGAACTCAGCATCTTCCAAAACACCACCATAATATAGTTTTCATTCTTGATTCCTTCATTATGTTTACAAACCTGTGTGTTTGCATCAGTCTCTCATGCTCTTGAATTCGTTCCTTCAGCGCGTTTTCTACCTCTTTCAGACCTTCATCCTTCTCAGCAGACAATTGCTTTATCTCTTCACTGATAAGACATGACAAATACTTTAAATCAGAATGACTAATACGTTAAACATTTAAGAAGTATAAATATAATAAATGGGACATGTTTTCATTGTTTTAAACATTGATAATAATATATCAGCATATTAGAATGATTTCTGATGGATCATGTGTCACTGACGATTGGATTAATGTCTTTTTTGGTAATGACTTTTTAAAATATATTAAAATAGAAAAGAGTTATTAATTAACTTTTTTAATCAAATAAATGCAACCTTGGTGATTTCTTTCAAAAACATTAAAAAAATCAGACCCCCAACATTGTAATGCTAGTGTGTATGATGTGAGTGCACTCACTCTCTCTGGGTTAGTTTTTCCTGTAGTTCCTTTTTCTCTTCTGCCAGTTTCTTAACTGCTCCCCTCAAATGCGCATCATTCTCTGTAATCACAGACGGCTCCATATCTGTGTTGACAGAATCACTCTGATTGGTCGATTCTGACTCAGTGCCTTTCTCCTCCACGTTCTTCTGTGAGTCTGATGCTTTAGTAATATGAAGATTCTTCATCTGCTCTACTCTCTGAAAAAATGACACAATCTATGATGAACATGATCATTACTTTCTACAAGTAATGTTTAATATACACACACACACACACACACACACACACACACACACACACACCTTTTCAAGTTCCAGGATTCGACGCACAAGTCTCTGTTTACTCCAATCCATATAACCTGTAAACATAAAAATACGATACATAATTTAACTGAATTCAGCCCTGTGTGCGGGAATAATTTTAAATACAAAATATTTTGTTTAGACCTTTTATTTTCTGCACATTTCAGCTTGTCATGCTAGGAGACCATACCAAATTGGCCAGGTCAACAGACCAGCTAAGACTAGTTAATCATCTTAGGCTGGCTTAAGCCAGTATGGTTGTTCATAGAAAACAATCCCCCAAGCCTTAAGCCTAGTCCTGGACTAAAATGCATGTTCAAGCGTAAGGATTTGAGCGAGTTTGACAAGGGACAAATTGTGATGGCAAAACTGCAGCTCTTGTGGGTTGTTCCCGGTCTGCAGTGGTCACTATCTATCAAAAGTGGTCCAAGGAAGGAACAGTGGGGAAGCGGCGACAGGGTCATGGACGGCCAAGGCTCATTGATGCACATGGCATCAGGCCCGTGAGGGCCCGAAGGCTGGCCCGTGTGGTCCAATTAAACAGACGAGCTACTGTATCTCATATTGCTCAAGAAGTTAATGCTGGTTCAGATAGAAAGGTGTCATTATACACAGTGAATCACAGTTTTTTGCGTATGGGGCTACATAGCCGCAAACCAGTCAGGGTGCCCATGCTGACCCCTGTCCACCGCCGAAAGCGCCAACAGATAACATCAGAACTGGACCACGGAGCATTGGAAGAAGGTGGCCTGGTCTGATGAATCACGTTTTCTTTTACATCACTAGGATGGCCGGGTGCGTGTGCGTCGCTTACCTGGGGAACACATGACACCAGGATGCACTATGGGCATGTACACCGTTTCATGGAAACAGTTTGCCCTGGTGGCTGTGGCCTCGTTCAGCAGGTTAATGCGCCCTGCCACAAAGCAAAAATGGGTCAGGAATGGTTTGAGGAGCACAACAACGACTTTGAGGTGTTGACTTGGCCTCCAAATTCCCCAGATCTCAATCCAATCGCGCATCTGTGGGATGTGCTGAACAAACAAGTCCGATCCATGGAGGCCCCACCTCGAACTTACAGGACTTAAAGGATCTGCTGCTAACATCTTGGTACCAGATACCACAGCACACCTTAATCTAAGCCCTGTCTGTGAAACCAGGCCCATGCTTGGTAAAATAGTGTTTCCAGTTCTAGCGTGAATCTAAGTTAAGATGCGCCTTTGTAAATGTAAGTACCCTTGGCACGGCAAACAGGGCTGTCCATCATGCTCATCTCTTCCTCTGTCAATTCTTTTTTGAGTTCTTGGTTCTCGTCCTCTTGTTGTTGAACAGTCTTTGTGAGTTTCAGAACCGTCGCACTAAGTGTCTTGTTCTTCCGCCTGATGTCTTTGCTCTCCACCTTATTACTGAAGAGAGTAAAAATAGAGTTAGAGAAAGACTGATTCGAATCACTTGGAATCAAGAGGAACTATGAGCAAAATTAACAATGTTTGTACCTTCTCTCAGCTGACTCTAACAGTGCTTGCAATCTTTGAACCTAAGCATGAAAAATAAAGAATGTGTTACTAAAAAAACCCCACAGAACTTAATATATAGTGAACTAAAATACATGTGGTTCTACACTCACCTAAAGGATTATTAGGAACACCTGTTCAATTTCTCATTAATGCAATTATCTAATCAACCAATCACATGGCAGTTGCTTCAATGCATTTAGGGGTGTGGTCCTGGTCAAGACAATCTCCTGAACTCCAAACTGAATGTCAGAATGGGAAAGAAAGATGATTTAAGCAATTTTGAGCGTGGCATGGTTGTTGGTGCCAGACGGGCCGGTCTGAGTATTTCACAATCTGCTCAGTTACTGGGATTTTCACGCACAACCATTTCTAGGGTTTACAAAGAATGGTGTGAAAAGGGAAAAACATCCAGTATGCGGCAGTTCTGCGGGCGAAAATGCCTTGTTGATGCTAGAGGTCAGAGAAGAATTGGCCGACTGATTCAAGCTGATAGAAGAGCAACTTTGACTGAAATAACCACTCGTTACAACCGAGGTATGCAGCAAAGCATTTGTGAAGCCACAACACGCACAACCTTGAGGCGGATGGGCTACAACAGCAGAAGACCCCACCGGGTACCACTCATCTCCACTACAAATAGGAAAAAGAGGCTACAATTTGCACAAGCTCACCAAAATTGGACAGTTGAAGACTGGAAAAATGTTGCCTGGTCTGATGAGTCTCGATGTCTGTTGAGACATTCAGATGGTAGAGTCAGAATTTGGCGTAAACAGAATGAGAACATGGATCCATCATGCCTTGTTACCACTGTGCAGGCTGGTGGTGGTGGTGTAATGGTGTGGGGGATGTTTTCTTGGCACATTTTAGGCCCCTTAGTGCCAATTGGGCATCGTTTAAATGCCACGGCCTACCTGAGCATTGTTTCTGACCATGTCCATCCCTTTATGACCACCATGTACCCATCCTCTGATGGCTACTTCCAGCAGGATAATGCACCATGTCACAAAGCTTGAATCATTTCAAATTGGTTTCTTGAACATGACAATGAGTTCACTGTACTAAAATGGCCCCACAGTCACCAGATCTCAATCCAATAGAGCATCTTTGGGATGTGGTGGAACGGGAGCTTCGTGCCCTGGATGTGCATCCCACAAATCTCCATCAACTGCAAGATGCTATCCTATCAATATGGGCCAACATTTCTAAAGAATGCTTTCAGCACCTTGTTGAATCAATGCCACGTAGAATTAAGGCAGTTCTAAAGGCGAAAGGGGGTCAAACACAGTTTTAGTATGGTGTTCCTAATAATCCTTTAGGTGAGTGTATACAAAATAATATAAGCTACCTCCTCAAAGTAGGTTTCGACAATGATCTTCATTTCCTGCATGTTGGTAGTTTTGAGGTCACTCTGAAGCTGACTGTAATGGCAATTACACAATTCATCAGTTTAGGTACAACATACATTTGAGTCTCTTGTTTATATCAAGATTAATTTAAATACTGAGTGAAAATTGAAATGCAAAATTCAAGAGTTTCAGAACATCTTTATGTCTATTGTCTTATCGTCTTATTAACGTCTTAGGAGGCGTTTACACAACATTGTTTTCAACTAAAATTTTACAATTTATATCGACTAAGATTTTTGGACTCCACTTAGCCAACAGCTCTCATGTTGAAGTTCTGTTAAGTTTATTTATACTGTATTGATTCACCATAACCCGATTAATTGCATGACTGTATAATATAAATTAAGTTGGCATCAGACCTCAAGGCATTCTCTTTTTCTTTGCACTGCTGCTCCAATCGTAGAATCCTCTGTTTCAGTCCATTAATGATCTGGTGTGTTTGAAAAGAGAAAAAAATATATATATTTTTTTTATCATTCATCAAATTAAGAGTCATTGATCTGAAGAAATGTGATTGTTTTTATAATGGGATACTTACCGATCTAGGATCTGTCTTTCTGTCCACTAAACCCCTTGCATAATCTGGGTCCTATATGATCAATGCAAAAATGATTACATAAAAATTATTATAAATAAATAAGAGAACACTACCATTCAAAAGTTAGAGGTCAGTAGAATTTTTTTTAATGTTTTAGAAAGAAGTCTCTTATGCTCACCAAGGCTGCTTTTATCTGATCAAAAATACAGTAAAAGAGTAATATTGTGAAATATTATTACAGTTTAAATAATGGTTTTCTATATTTATTCCTGTGATGGCAAAGCTGAATTTCTTAGCATCATTACTTCAGCCTTCAGTGTCACATGATCCTTCAGAAATCATTCTAATATGCTGATCTGCTTCTCAAGTAACAATTCTTATTATTATGACAGCTGAAAATAGTTTTTTTTAGAATTCTTCGATGAACAGCATTTAATTTAAATGGATAGTTCACCCAAAAATGAAAATTACCCCATGATTTACTCACCCTTATGCCATCCTAGGTGTATATGGCATTCTTCTTTCAAAGGAATACAATCAGTTATATAAAAAAAATGTCCTGGCTAATCCAAGCTTTATAATGGCAGTGAATGGGAGCGCAAAATTTTAAGATATATCTATATTTAAAACTTAAAAACTTAAAAGTAAAATATATTTTTACTTTAAAAGAAAAATATCTAGCTTCCGCTAGACCGCCTTCCGTATTCAACTTACGAAAAAGCGGAACATGACATGTATGACATTGGATATAGCGCAAGCATTTTGATCTGCGAGAGGTGTTACACTTTCTTTCGTAAGTTGAATACGGAAGGCGGTCTGGGGGAAGCTAGATATTTGACTTTATAAAGTTTTAAATGTGGATATTTTTCTTACACAAACACATCACTTCGCTTCAGAAGGTCTTTATTAAGCCCCCGGAGACGTGTGGATTACTTTTCTAATGGATGGATACACCTTTTGTGGTCTTCAAATTTTGGGCTGCCATTCACTGCCATTATAAAGCTTGGATTAGCCAGGATTTTTTAATATAACTCTGATTGTATTCGTCTGAAAGAAGAATTCATATACACCTAGGATGGCTTGAGGATGAGTAAATCACTATTTTGATCAATTAAATGCATTTTTGCTGAATAAAGTATTAATTTCTGAAAATTAAATAAAAACATTTCATAAAAGTATTTTAAAAAATGTAACCCCAAACTTTAGAATGTTAGTGTACTATGTCCGACAGTAATCCACCCTGAAAATAATGTTTTTTTGTTGTTGTTTTTCATGAAAAATCTAATATTCAATAAAATAGAAAACATATTATTTTCAGTTTGAACAGTGTGACTGAATAATCGTAGTTGTGCTGCTTATGCACGTGGTGTGAAAAACAGGCCACACACACTAAACTACTCATTTCCGCAATAAAGGAGATGTAATCGCTCATAAAAACTATTCAAGCTCATCTCTGCTGTTGGATTTGCTGACAATTGCTCATTACCTTCGCTGGATCCAGCAGCTGTTCGATTTGTCTGTCTTTCTTAGTGCTGTCTTCCTCAAGACGACGCAGCCTGGCTTTCATCTTGTCAGATTCAGTCTTTTGGGATTGGATGGTCTGAGAAAAGGGAGTGGAAATATGTAGGTACATGCAATTTCAGTGTGCATACTAGAAAGCTACATTCTAGGCTGGTGATAGGAAATCTTAGACAAAATTATGCAATACTGAAATACATCTCAAACCATTTCCTCCACTTGCACTGCACAAGGAATTGTAGGTAATATTAACCCAAAAAGTTAGGTATTTCCTAAAATCCAGTGGAAATAATACACCATTCAGGAACATTTGGCATGCTATTTTTAACAAACTATGATTTGGGACACACTAATCCTAAGCACTAATCCCTGGTATACATATAGGACTGATAGTATTGAGAATTTACATAAAGCCCAATTCGTCGAAAACATGCAGTCTGATGTAATCAAAATTCCAAAAACATATCCTGAAAAACACTTGCAGTACACAACAGCGAGTGAGTGGGCGAGAGGAGAGCGTCACCTTTTTTAGATCAATTATTTCATCATACATTTCTTCCTTTTCTTTATAGACTGGGGTCCCTGGAACATAACCTGATAAAGAATTGTAAAAATAACATGGTAACAAAAGTAGAAAAATAATACCTGTTATATGGATATAATTCAGGTTGATATATTTTGTTTTATCTCACCATTAGATGCAGAGCGGGAATGTTTTGGCTTTTTCATTCCTAAGGCCTCCTTCAAGTATTCAGGTGTGCTGGTCATGAGGATGCTGGCCTGTGTGACACTGTAATCTGCTCCTTTTGGAGACTTTGACAATGTTCCTGAAATAAACAAAATTTAACCCTGTAAAGCCTAAAAAAATTGTCAGAAAAAAAAATGCATACAGACAGGTATGTGTTTTTTATGTTTTGTATCATATAGGAGGATACATCAAGTTTAGACAATAATATAATGAGACAATGGAGCTCCCACTTGAAGAGAAGAAAACACAGCCTACATTTTACTCAGAGGCCTGTAATGTAAATCAATGATTTTTTATAACAGAATTGCAGACTACTTACATAAAATGCATATAAATATAATTTGTCACTCAATATATTTACATTTATGCATTTAGCAGACGCTTTTATCCAAAGCGACTTACAACTTGGGGGTACATGAAGCGATTGGTCATGAAGAGTCGAGAAGCGCAACAAGTGCCTGAAAACCTGAGACCGTGTACATTGCTCAGTGTAGCACAGGCTAGAGTAGGGAGGGAATAAGGAAGAGAAAGAGGAAAGGAAAGTGTTTTATTTTTTTTATTTTTTTTTATTATGAGGTTAAGTGCTCACAGAAGAGCTGAGTTTTAAGTTGACTTTTGAATGATGTCAATGATTCTGCGTTTCGGATGGCGTTGGAAAGATCGTTCCACCAGCTGGGAACGTTGAATGAAAATGTTCTGGAAAGGGATTTTTTCCCTCTCTGTGATGGTACCACAAGCCGTCGTTACTATGCTGAGGCTTCTGGTTGGGGGTGTGGATTTGTAGAATGGGGTCAAAGTAAGCAGGAGCTGAGCGCGTGGTGGCTCTGTATGCAAGCGTCAGCGCCTTAAACTTGATGCGAGCAGCGAGTGGTAGCCAGTGCAGGGAGATGAAGAGAGGTGTGACGTGGGTCCTTTTGGGCTCGTTGAAGACAAGACGTGCTGCTGCATTCTGGATCATACGAAGTGTTTGGATCGCACAAGAGGGGAGTCCAACCAGAAGCGCATTGCAGTAGTCAAGTCTAGAAATAACCAGGGCCTGAACAAGAAGCTGTGTCGCGTGCTCTGTTAGGAACGGTCTAATCTTCCTGATGTTGTGGAGCGCAAACCGGCATGAGCGAGCTGTCTTAGAAATGTGTTCTCTGAAGGACAGCTGGTCATCAAATGTTACTCCAAGATTTCTGACTGACTTTGATGGGGAAATCAAGGATGTACCTAACTGGATTGTGAAGTCATGTTGTATGGTGGGATAATATGGGATAATATATATACCAATAATATGTCTTAGAAAGATAATAAATGCTTAGTTTTTATTGTGGGGGCAAAACATGTAATTTAATGGAATACAATGAAGACGTACAAATAAACGTTTCTCAAAAGCCTGATGTATCATATTTGATACTAACATTGTAACATGATTTTCCTACAAAATATGTATCGACAATCAAGTAAACCCAAGTTGCTACAGTCCAGTAAATGTTCATCTTGAAATATTACTAACAATATAAAAATTATTCTTACATTTACTTATACTTACTTATAAAAATCAGCAAAGATTTCACAGCAAAAAGACATGTGCACCACATGTGGAGGTGGACATTTTTTAGAATTATACTAAAAGGACTTTTACTTGTTAAAAAGTTATACACTATCAATCAGAGGGCAGAAGGCAAGTAACATTTTAATTTGGAGCAGAAGGCATGTACAATTTTAATTTGGAGGTCTTAAAAATGAAACAATAGGCTTTATAGAGTTAAATTACATTTGCATGTACATTTGCATGTAATTTCTGTGATAATAATCTTGTCTAGTTTTCAAGAAAATGTCTAAACATCTTTAAACCAAGTTACATTTATCTGAGAACCAAAATTGCATTTTTATGTTGAGGTGCAGATCTGAACTTTGATTGTTTTTTAGAATGTAAACATATCTGGAAAACGTTTTTGATAGAAAATATATTTTTATATGGTTATATATAAAGATAGAAAAAAGTAACAAACCATGTCCATCATTCTGTAAGTGCAGCCAGACATCCCTGGGTGTACCAGCAGGAGGGGTTTTACAGTTTTGGAGCTGTGTCCCTTTCACCGTCCTCCATGATGCTACTGGGGTTTTCTTCAAATGCAAGTTTGCACTGTTCAGGTATGGTGATTCTTTATTTGAATAAAAATATTTATATTTATTATTTTAAAGGCATATTTGCAGTGTATATAGTTCGCAATAAGTAACAAGCAAATTTCACACTTTTACAATACTGTGTTGATATAATGCACAGGAAAAAAGGTTGTGGCATTTTTGTGGCAGTCTTAAACTTACTAGGAGAAGGAGGTGGTCTGCCTGAAACTTTCTTTTTTCTTGACTTCTGAAAAGAAAACGACAATCAGACACTTAAATGTAGACCATATTGGCACAAAGATTCAAGAATAAAAAAACAACAGTTGAACTATTGAAACCGGTTAACCTAAAATCTTAAAGCCACAATATTACATTTTTTGCCACTAGAGGTCGCTTATTCAAAACAATAGCGTTTAATGATGCCTTGATTTCGCAGAGCTTTTATCATGCGACAGACGACCACTTCCGCTTCTTCCGGTCATGTGTATGTGGGGTAACGCAGCTCTGTTTTATCATATTAGATACATTATTTGAGTGTGTTGAAAGTCTTGTTATAATGCTACTCTATGCATTCACTCGGCAGCTACTATGAGACACTTGTTGCACACTGCAGCTAGATCGATATTAGGCATGGTAAAACATGATGTTATTGACAGGCGACGCATTCAAATGATATCGACCAACAGCAAACCATAAGAATTCAATCAATTCCCGATGGACAAAATCACAACTCATTTATATCACAGCTCGCCCAGAGCTGTTGAGCTTGGTGAAGTTGCAGTTTCCTCCTAATCTCTAACCGTTTCTTTTCCTAATCTACTACACATCACTTTAAAATACAGCATTCTGTGCAGAATTCAAATGGGTCCGATACATTTTCTGGTATGCGCCGACTCACACATATGATCCGCTCTGTGCTATCTTGTCTCTGGAGTCTGGACTGGAGCAGACTGGTTATGCGTTGCGGCGGTTCGCAAGACACTAACGTGATGAAACCAGGGGCCAGTTGCATAAACTTAGCCATTATGTTTAGACTGTGTCTTAAGAACTAATTTGACACACTAGCAATTAGTCAAGAGGTAATCAGTCTAACTTTTCTGATTCAAATTAGAGCAATGTAACTTTAAATGTAACTGACTTTAAAAAGTTATGAACAGTCTTGAAGAAAAAAATAGACGACTAACTTTTAAAGCTACACTGTGTAACTTTTTTAGTTTATTCTTAGCTAAAAACACTTAGTTCTTTCAAAAATATATGTGCTCATTAATGTATATTTACTTCTTTCAAGTAATAAAGTATTCTTGTAAGTTTATAATATGCCATTGAAAATACATACGGGTAAGGGGTTCGAATGGGGGTCGCCATGTTGCCCCTCCATCTTGAAAGTACATTAGCCAAAGAGGGACATACCCGTAAATTCAAGCTTCGCCTTTCGCGTTTTAACACTCGATGGCACCGTGTCGAATGTGAAGAGGGGGATTGCTTGATTGAACTGGAAGCCATGTTAATCTTGGACTAAATCGGCCACTGTAGGAGTTAGAACGAAATCGGAATTGGGAGGAACAGAAACGTCTCGGTTACGTATGTAACCCTCGTTCCCTGAGGAGGGAACGGAGACGTACGTTAGTGACTAACGAATGGGGGTTTCGCTTAGAAGCCTATCATCTTCGAGAATTCAACAGCGCCCAATGGCAGTGCCAATGCCATGGGCATGCGGAATTTGCATGCGTAACTCCGCCCCACCCTGTGGGTATATAAGGAAGTACGCTGTCAACATCGCATTATGTTACTGCTGCAGGAGCCAAGACTGAACTCCGCATACCAGCAACACAGCTGACGTGGCAAAGGAAACGTACGTCTCCGTTCCCTCCTCAGGGAACGAGGGTTACATACGTAACCGAGACGTTCCCTTTCGTTCAGTCACTACGACGTACGTTAGTGACTAACGAATGGGGGTTCCAATACAACAACGCCACTCAGCTGTCATCCAGTGCCCTGCGTAAGTGTGAGTACCCTGTCGTAAGACTAGTACGGACGAAGGACTCCCACTTATCACAGGATTACCAAGGTACACTGGGAAGCATATCCCAGTGAGGGAATGCCAAGATGCCTACCCGTAGGGAGGACTTAAGAATACACATATGACCCGCTAAGGGCTGCATATGGAAGATCTCTAGGGTACCAGCCGAAGGTGGATTTTTAACCCTAGGGGCGGCAGGGACTTGCCAAGGGAAAGACACCTGCTCGCTGAGGAGACTTACGGTGGAAATACTCGTGTGGGGGTCGCCGGAGGGGAACCATGCACACGGAGCACCTGGCCGGACATGAGGGTCTGGGCTCGAAGGGCAGACTGAACTGATGTCGGCGTAAGCAGTGCTGGAGGAGCTCAGGGCTCTCGGGGAGCTCACCTGAGGAAAAATAATCGCACGTATCCAGTCCGTGGAGTGGAATGGCGAGCAAGCGAAGACACCTGAGCCTGGCCCATTACCGGCCACCCGTAGGGCTGAGTACATAGTCGGACACTGGCTCCACTCGGAGATTGTAGAATCTGGCGAATGTGTTTGGTGTCGCCCAGCCTGCAGCTCTGCAGATGTCTGTTAGCGAGGCGCCATGCGCTAAAGCCCAAGAAGAGGCCACACTCCGGGTGGAGTGTGCCCTAACCCCAAGGGGACATGGTCGACCTTGCTGCTGGTAAGCCAAAACAATGGTGTCCACTAACCAGTGAGACAACCTCTGTTTCGAGAGAGCACTTCCCTTCCGCTCTCCACCATAACAGACAAAGAGCTGGTCTGAGGTCCTGAAACATCGCGTACTGTCTACATAAGCGCGGAGAGCGCGTACTGGACAGAGCAATGCCAAGGCTGGGTCTGCCTCCTCCAAAGGCAGCGCTTGCAGGTTCACCACCTGGCTTCTTGGAACGGAGTGGTGGGAACCTTGGGCACATATCCGGGCCGGGGTCTCAGGATCACGTGAGAGTTAGCCGGCCCGAACTCAAGGCACGCTTCGTCAACCGAAAATGCTTGCAGGTCCCCGACCCTCTTAAGAGAGGCCAATGCGGTCAGCAGAGCCGTCTTCATAGACAAGAATTTAATCTCGGCCGACCGCAAAGGCTCAAAGGGAGGCCTCTGCAGAGCACTTAAGACTAGTGAGAGGTCCCAAGAGGGTACGAGAGGAGAGCGAGGAGGATTCAGTCTCCTCGCCCCCCTCAGGAACCTAATGATCAGGTCGTGCTGACTTACCTTTTTGTCTCCCAGGAGATCGTGGTAGGCAGATATTGCGACCACATACACTTTAAGGGTGGAAGGAGACAGCCTTCTTTCCACCCCCTCCTGGAGAAACGATAGCACGGACCCAATCGGGCATTTCCAGGGGTCTTCCTGGCGGGAAGGGCACCATGTGACGAAGAGGTTCCACTTCAACGCATAGAGGTGTCGTGTAGACTCTGCCCTAGCGGAAGCGGGTGCCAAAGGGTGCCCCGTCTCTGAGTGAGAAGGTCTAGACTCAGTGGAATAGGCCAGGGAGGGGCTGTCGCAAGGAGTAGCAGTTCTGAGAACCAGGTCTGGCCGTGCCATACGGGGCGACCAACATGACCTGCTCCTTGTCCTCCCTGATCTTGCACAGACCTGTGCGAGAAGGCTCACTGGGGGAAACGCATATTTGCGTAGCCCTGACGGCCAGCTGTGCGCCAGTGCATCTGTGCCGAGGGTGCCCTCGGTCAGAGAATAATACAGGGAGCAATGGGAAGAGTCCTGGGAGGCAAACAGGTCTACCTGTGTGTCGCCGAACCGTTCCCATATCAGCTGAACCGTCTAGGGATGGAGTCTCCACTCTCCGGGGAGAGGCTGAATCCGTGACAGCTCGTCGGCTGCACAGTTCAACTCTCCCGGGATGTGGACAGCACGAAGGAACCTCAGGTGCTTCTGACTCCATAGAATGAGATGGCGGGCGAGTTGAGACATACGGCGGGAGCGTAGACCGCCCTGGTGGTTGATGTACGCTACTACGGCCGTGTTGTCTGTCCTGACTAGTACATGTTGACCCCTCAGCAACGCTCGGAAGCGGTGCAGGGCGAACCGTACTGCCAGTAACTCGAGGCAATTGACATGCAGAAGGCGCTGGGGTCCTGTCCAGGAGCCCGCGGCTGCTTGTCCATTGCACATGGCACCCCACCCGGTGGATGACGCATCTGTTGATACAACAGTATGCTGGGAAACTCGTTCTAAGGACACTCCGGTCCGTAGAAACTTGAGGTTCGACCACGGGGTGAGAGTCTGTAAGCAGGCCCGAGTCACTTGTACCCGGAGCGTGCCAGACCGCCATGCCCATCTCGGGACTCGATCGCGTAGCCAGTGCTGAAGCGGTCTCATATGTAGCAATCCGAGCGGCGTCACCGCGGCTGCAGATGCCATATGCC
This sequence comes from Romanogobio albipinnatus, assembly GCA_023566225.1. Taxonomy (NCBI): domain Eukaryota; kingdom Metazoa; phylum Chordata; class Actinopteri; order Cypriniformes; family Gobionidae; genus Romanogobio; species Romanogobio albipinnatus. The sequence continues at coordinate 18,542,180 of CM042241.1, forward strand.
CCAGGAGCCTCTGAAATAGCTTCAGTGGGACCGCATTCTCGCCCTCGATTTGACAAAGGCAAGTCAGCAGAGACTATGTGCGCGCTCGCTGGTAAGCAGCACGCACCTGCGACCGAGTTGGAAACCAGACTGAGAAAGGAGATCCTCTGCACGGGGCAGAGTCGCTCTTCTCCCAGTCGACCCGAAGGCCCAGACGGGCTAAGTGCTGGAGCACTTGGACTCTGTGTCCGCAGACCTGCTTCGAGAGTGACCCAGTATGAGCCAGTCATCGAAGTCGTTCAGGATGCGAACCCCGTGCTGCCGAGTGGCGCAAGGGCTGCCTCGAAAGACTACGTAGAGTCACGAGGGGACAGAGCTGCCCGAATGGGGGGACTGCGTACTGAATGTCCGCCCCTCGAAGCAAACCGTAGGAACGGTCCGCGTCGAGGAAGGAGACATGAAGTAAGCATCCTTCAGGTCGATCGCTGCAACCAATCTACCGGATGAACGTGTCCAAAGAGGCGTTCGCTACCGACATCCTGAACGGAAGCCTGAGAAGGATCGGTTCAAGACGGGCAGATCCAGGATTGGCCATAACCCACCGGTTTCCTAGGGTACAATGAAGCAAGGGCTGAGAAGCCGGACTTCACTTCGGCTGGAGGGACAGGCTCGATCGCACCCTTCGCCAGTAGGGTGACAACCTCCGCACGCATGACAGGGGATAGGCCCCATCATAGCGGGCGGCCTCCCCAGAGCGGGGAGGAACCTGCGCGAACTGAATCGCGTAGCCGCGCCTGATGGTCTTCGTGACCCAGCGGAACAGTCCCGGAAGCTGAAGCCAGACTCCCAGGAACTGCACCAGCGGGGTCATTCGGACCACAGACGTACCCAGGGTGGGGCAGCGAGGCAGCGTTACCGGCCCGGACATGGGAGGCTGTTGGGCGTCCCGGTGCGGGGGCGCGGTTAACTGCTGCGTCCTGACAGAGGAGACCAGGGAAGGACGCACGTTCCACTGGGGTCTGCTCTGAGAGGAGGCTGGCGAGAGAGAGGGACGAGAGTGGCGCGGCCCGGAGGCGGCACACACTGCCATCACCGGTCTCTGGGTCCTCAGAGACAGGAACATGAGTTCTTTCCAAGCGCTGCTAGCCCGGGGGCCAGCAGCGGAAGGTTTTCCCCCGGCCCTCCACCAGGGGAAGGAGAGGCCCTGCAACCATCCCCTGGAAAGAACTGGAACCCATCTCTGAGTTGTCCACCTCCAGCCTGGCATTTCAGCCAGGCTGAGGAGCGGACTGGGCGACATCCTGCAACCACCTCCACGGCGCGGCCCGGAGAAGGCTGCTGCTGGGGCCGGACGGGAGGAGGGAGGGCGCCCTCGGCGGCGAGCGGACTGAGGCGACTGGGCCGGCGGCTGGTGCAGCAGCCAGCCGCCGGGGCAGTACGTGTTACAGCCTCAGTCTGCTCTGGGGCGGCCAAGAACTGTTGGGCGCAGTTCTCGGCCGCGCCGCCGAAGAGGCCAGCCTGGGATATGGGCGAGTTGAGGAGGCGGGCTCAGTCAACCCCCCCATATCACCAGGTAAGGCCAGGAAATTCTCCCGGACCACAGCTGTGGACATCGCCCGACCGAGGGAGCGTGTGGCCACCTTCACCACCCAGAGGGCGGGATCAGTGGCGGCACGCAGCTCAACAAAGAGCCCTGGGTCAGCTCCACCCTTGTGCATGTGCAAAGGGGCGGCGGCCTACCCCATAGCACTGCAGGACCACGCCACCGAAGTAGACGAGCCCACAGGCTTAGGGAGGGTGCTTAGGACAGCCACACCACGTCAAAGCCCTCTGTGGACACCGGAGTGCGCAACAGAGTTGTTTAACAGTGGGGAGGGGGCCCCAGTGTACCCTAGGCCGCGGCCCCATCAAGGGCAGAGAAGGCGGAGGAGGCCACCAAACGGTCACGGGAAGCACGGGGACTTCCAGGACCGCGTGATCTCCTCATGCACCTCGGGAGCGAAAGGCATTGGGGGCGGGGCCCAACAGCTGTCGGGTGCCGCCCACAAAAACCGATCGCGCAACCACGAGCACTCGCGACTGGGCGGAGTTCCACACCAGCGCGAGGCTCGCGGCTGCCCGAGATAACATGGCTATCAACTCTAGGTCAGATCAGGCAGTGCTGACACACCCGGAGGCGGAGCACAACCTAATCGTCATCCCCAAAGGATCTAGCCCACCTTGGGATGCGGCGATCGACATCTCGCCGCTATCTGGAGTGTGAACGAAACGAACGAGGCGTCAGAGACGGGCCGCTGTTTCAGTCCAGCACTCGCGGGAAGCGATGTGCGAGAAGGGGGCGTGGCCCGAGGAATGATCGTCGGGGTTCTTATACCACGCACCGCCCTCAGGTCACCCTGGCCACCAGCCAAAGTACCACCTCTCTCAGAGACGGTAGATTGGGGTGTGGCAGAGGGGACTCTCTCTCCTCGCGGAGATCACTGAGTCTCGACCGCGACATCGTGATGGTCACGTTCCCGCAGTGGGAACATGACACATCCACAATCACTGCCCGAACGTGCTGAAGCCCAAACACGTCGAGCAGTGAATGTGCCCATAGACAGCAACGGAGATCGATCGCACCCGGAAGTGCACGGGCGAACCGTCTTGAAAAAGACGTGCCACGCGCAAGCTCTTTTTGTGAGAGGAAAGCTCTGCAGAGTGCCGAAGCGCCCAGGGAAAACACACACAGCTGTTGCAGATCACTGCACAGATCAGCAGGCAGGCAATGCGAGATCGCTGGAATGCGCCGTCACACCAACACCCTGGAGAACCGCTCGTCTCGAAGACTGAAGAGAGGACTTCAGGATTCAGGCTTGTAGGAGTGAAGAGATGCTCTTGGCTCCAAAGCAGAAACATAATGCGATGTTGCCAGCGTACTTCCTTATATACCCACAGGGTGGGGCGGAGTTACGCATGCAAATTCCGCATGCCCATGGCATTGGCACTGCCATTGGGCGCTGTTGAATTCTCGAAGATGATAGGCTTCTAAGCGAAACCCCCATTCGTTAGTCACTAACGTACGTCGTAGTGACTGAACGAAAGGGAACTAATATTTACTGGATGGTCATATACCTTTTCACCGCTAGATGGGGGAAAATATCACACAGTGTAGCTTTAAGACTAGTCTAAGCAGTTTATGCAACCGGCCCCAGACTTCATTTGCCCCAATGGAAAGTATATTTACACTGTCTGAATTGTTCCCTATCCCATATATAGTGCACTATGTGCCCATTCACCATGTAAAAAAAATCGTAAATGTGGGAACAAGTGACTGATTTTAGCTGCTAGTGATGTGTCGTTCATGAACGATTCGTTCATTTTGAACGAATCCTTAATATGACTCGGGAACGACGAGTTGTCTCAGAGAGCGATTCGTTCATTTTGTATTGACCCGCGCATGCGCATTGCGCAACATCTTAGGCTATTTTTCAGATGTTTGTTGCAGATATCTTTTGATAATTGTATGAGAATAAAAAATAATATACAGTCAATAATACGACTGTAATGTTGTATATGTTGCGAGACACTGAAACCGGGAAGCGGTCACGTGACAAAAGAACGAGACTAAAGGCCAATTTATACTTCTGCGTCGAGTGTACGCCGTAGTGTACGCCGTAGGCTACGCGCGTAGCCGACGCCGTCGTGAGCATTTATACTTCTGCGCTGTTGTCTGCGTCAATGTGCAATTCCACATGCAGACGCTAGTAGGCAGTGTCCTCGGGCATGTTGGTGTAATCAAGAGAACAGCCGAAGAAGAAGCAGCTTCATTCATGTCGGAGTATCAGCAGCAGTGAGAGAGCGGCTTTTCTTGCAGCTTGAGTTGTTGTATCTAAAGCAAATTAAGCATCTCTAGTTGATTAGTAAAGTTAAATAAGGCGGTCTGGCGCTGGAATGTGTTTGTGAAATCATGCGGAGCTCGTGGCCGCTGTTTTCAGCAGCGGTGGCTCGAGCAATCGATTGCTGTTGCGGAGACTTCATTCACGAAATATACCCTAATGTGTCCCTGTTCTTGATATACAATTACTGATTAACATCTTTGGTTTTAATGAGAAAATAAATAAACTATACTCAGCGGATCTATGTATTTATTTACTACCATAAAGAATCGCTGGACTGCAAAATATTGTGTTATAGCAGACGTAAGGAACTATCATCCAATTTCTGGACACACACACACACACACTCCTATCGCAGATTTTTTTATTTATTTATTGACCTGAGGGAAGGGTTCTGGCAGACCAATCACAGCGCTTGCGGTCCGCGTAGAATTGACGCGTTGTTACATTTTTGGAGAGGTGCGCGTCAGGGTACGGCGTAGGGTACGGCGTATCCAACGCGTCTATGCGTAGGGTACGCCGTACCCTCTGCGTGCACTCGACGCAGAAGTATAAATTGGCCTTAAGACCCAAAGACTGACTCGAGAGATGAACTAATCATTTTTGTTTCTGCATTCAGGCTATGGGGACTAGAAGGAACGACTCAAAGACTCGAAATGAACTGTTCAAATCTGTTTCCGGTGACTGGGACTTGTGACTGGGACTTGATGAACGAATGACTCAATATGAACTGTTCAAATCTGTTTCCGGTGACTGGGACTTGTGACTGGGACTTGATGAACGAATGACTCAATATGAACTGTTCAAATCTGTTTCCGGTGACTGGGACTTGTGACTGGGACTTGATGAACGAATGACTTAAACCCGAGACTCGAAATGAACTGATCAACTGATCTGTTTCCGGACGCATGTGTATTACACGGCTGTCACGGCCAGATCAGAGCAATGAGAGCATCAGACATGACGGAACTAACGGCTCGAACCTGAAGACAGACACGAGAGGTAAACGATTTGAAAAAACAAACAAAAAGAAGAACGATTTGGATCGGGAGGTGAGGTGAACTAACAGACTGCATACATAGACTAAATCAAGCTAAGCAATTAATTAATAATTTATTTCTCAAAGTTTGGCCATGGCTGCATTAGCTTATAGTTCATTTTTTTATTCCAAAAGTACTAAATGTGCTGAAAAATGAAAAATGTAATATTTTAATTAGATTCTGCTGAAATGAACGAAATGAACGAAATGACTTGAAAAAAGATTCGTTCATTTTGCTGAACGAGATTCAAAGATCCGAGTCCGTAAAATGATCCGAACTTCCCACCACTATTAGCTGCAGACTCAACATCTATTTATAGTGTAGGGGGCGGGACCCTTCAGATTCTAGAGAGCATTTGATTGGACAGAAAATCTGATTAGAAGGTGAAGTGCAGAGTGATGTCATAAAAATAATTGATCCATATTGGCGGAAGTGAGAGAGACTGTAAGTTTTGAATGCTTATATCTTCTAAATGCGAATGTTGTCATTGTTTTGGAGCACACTAGCTTATAACAGTAAGGCTAACATATTCATACTAAAAGCCAAACTTCCATTTTGATTTCATGGGGACTTTAAAGAGTTCACCTTTTCAGTGTCAGACACATAGCTGCAACAGAGACTGTCCTCTGCCTTGAACATTAATAAAACAAAACAAAAAACATATTAATGAATATATTTATATGAAACATTTATATAAATAAAGTAGGCTGCTATTAATACACTAACGTTACCATGCAATATTCATATGACTAAGATAACTTTTTTCTATAAGGGGTGGTAACGTTACCCCAATGTATTATTACCATAGAAAATCTCCAAAATAGATGGTATTGCATGGCACTTTGCGCCAGTGTTACAGTCCAATTCGTATTTAAGCATCATGAACTGTTACTTACCAGATCCTCCACCTCCTCTTCCGTGACAAGTTCTCCAGCTACAGACATTATAGCTTATGTGATGGCCTGTGTTTATTTGATCATCACCTTTTACAAACAACAGGACCATAATACATTCTCATACAGTGTGCTCTATGGAGCTACGACCTGTGATGTCCCAGTTTTATGATGCAGCAGGAAATCGTATTTTTCTCATTTCAAAGATGTGTGTAAATCCTAATATAAAACAGCATAAACGAGCATTGACATGGGTAGGGGTGCTAAGAAGTCGCCAAGATGCAGCTGTTTCCTGATGTCGCCGTTAAGAAAAGCAACAGATTCACGTCGATATTGCATGTGTAAACTACAGTTAACGCGATAATATTGCAGAGCGTCGTTTCGCGTCTCTCTTCGCTGTACTGGTGTAATGGGCATTGTTGTAGTCTAGCAACCGAAAATGTTTAACATGACAATAAACAGCACATCAAACGTGTTCATGTGCGTCAGCACTGCGCAACACTTGCGCAACACTGTGGTTGAGCGGTGGCCTGTTTGAAATACAGCTCGTTCTTTTAGGAAAATTATGTGTAGCTTTCCATTGAAATGAGAAACATTAAAATTGGCTTCTTGTAAAACAAAATTCCTATATATATTTTTAAGTATTGTGAATGTAAGTCAGCATTCTGTCAATTATATCTGTATTAAGTTATATTGCTTTCATGGCACATATTTTTAATAGCCTAGTTTTCAAGTACATTTTGAAATAAGTGACACATAAAGCCCAGCATGTTTCTACTGTTTCTACACATCTAAAGATCTAAACCAACATCAAATAAATAAATAAATACATAGGCCTACAACCCTAACCCCACATACATAGCCCTACATACATGCACTCATTCATGTATATATTTAAGAAATATTTGTTGTGTATATACTGTATATTTAATTTAAACATAAATATAAATACTTTATATACAAACAACACATATTTTGTAAATATATACATGCATGTGTGTGCATTTATTTATATGCATTATGTTTGTATACAGTACACAGACATTATGTAGCTTAAACACAAACTTTTATTTTGGATGCGATTAATCGATTTGACAGCACTAATATATATCTATATATATATTAGGGGTGGCACGGTACATGAAAAAAAAACGAACCGTTCGGTTTGCTTGTCTCGGTTCGGAGCGTGTGTGTCACAGGTTTCGAAGCATGCGCAATGTATCCTCGTGCCCTCAGACAGTGGGTGTCCTTTTTGCGGGAAATAAGTGTGTGTGTGTGGACATACAGTAAAAATGGAGTGCTGCAGGTCACGTCACGTGTAGAAATGCAAGTGGGAGAGATAAAGAAGGCTGCCCGGAGTTGGAGGATGCGCCATGGATGTCTAGCAGGCAGGGCAGATGCAATGCGTATGGAAAGCGGGAGCCGCGCGCGCCCGTTGTGCATTCACACACTGGCAGTGTTTGTCTCGCGCAGCTGAACCGCGGCTGGTGCATTGCAAATACAGACAAATATTGTCCATTCTGTCACATTTTCCGGTGTTCTCCTCCGACCCCTGTCTGTCTCATGCTTTGATTTATGATGGGCAGCATATATCTGCTGCAAATGTGACCGTGTTCCCCTCTGTCTCATACACACATGCATATAACATGCTGTATATAAGTAGTTCACATGATAAATGTAAAATTTAAAAGTTAAGATGCTTTTTAAGATGTTTTAATAATTTAAACATGCCTTTGAAGTTTGGGCAAAAACTTCTGGCAGTGTTGTGTTTTCGTGTATTTCTTTTTTCTTTTCACAGAGCTGGATGTCATATGGTGATTGTGAAACACACGGAACACTTCATGGTGAAATTTGTTAATCAGGTCAGCTGAATTAAAGCCACAGTGCATTGTTCTGATCAAAATTGATATGATTAACATGAAAAATGCCACGCCAATGTGTCGGACTCAATAGAAAGCCAGTTAGGAAACAACTTCTACATGATATAACAATGTTTTAATACTGTATCCTAAATTGTGGATGATTAAGTTATATATCATATGCTGAAGTCAATTTCTGGAGTGTTAACGATTAAAAACAACAACAACAAGAACCGTACAGAACCGAAAACCGTGACCCTAAAACCGTGATACGAACCGAACCGTGGGTTTTGTGAACCGTGCCACCATATTAGTGCTGTCAAATCGATTAATCGATTGCCCCAATATATACATATACACACACATTCACACATACATACAAACATGCCAACTGTACATACATACATACAAAATGGTTTATGAAATAGAAAGTGACACGCTTGAAGATGGCAGTGATGTCTAGTCATTAAAATAATGTTATCAGAAAGAGGAACAGCTGCAGCGCTACAGGGGACATAATCCATGCAGAGATGACCCTGCATTGGTCGTTTAGTTCTACCACATCACATTACCCACATGTGATGATAGACATCTCATAGATTTGATTTGGGGATTACATGTACATTATCTCAATAATAATGCACATTATCGCTCTAATAATTATCTAAAACTATGGCTATTTATTAAAATAAGAGGTTATTATTTGAATGAAATGGTAACAGATGTATGAATGTGTGGGTAATCTAAGACACCCTCTCTGCTTTTCTGTAATTATCAAACAGCTCTGTTGCAAAGCTTTTAAAGTCTGTATAAAAACCCTAAATCTTTGCCTGTGGCTACTCTCATTAATATAACCCAGTTACATAAGCTTTAATTCCAGATTGCCTTCCAAGAGGCTGTGATGTTTTTTTTAAAGAGGTCCTATCCTCTTAAGATGATTAATGGTATGTATGTGTTGAGGGATGCAAAGAGACGGGGAGGGAAAGAGCAAAGCGAGAGAGGGAGAGAGAGAGAGAGAGAGAGGGAGGGAGGGATGAGAGAAGAGACTGATATCTGATCTGTTGGTGTTGTTTGGCTATAGTCACAGTCAGGCATTAAGCGTGGAGAGGGCATTCTAGGTGCTAACGAAGATCTCTTGAGGATTGCAAAGCGAAGCCAACTTCATACACATCAGAAATTTGGTAAGTATATGAGGAAACAATCTTAAAACCATTTCACTCAAAAAAACCAGACAACATTTTCATGTGAGCTTGTGTATTTGATGAAGAAATTGTTTTACATGTGCATTCATGTCTACACAAAACGCTAGGTATTTTAAATGATATTGCTTTTTAGAATTACTATCATTGGAGACACTTTTTAAATCAAAAGTACAAAGAACTATATTTATATTTCAAGGCATATATTGATTTCATTGCTGTGAACGTTCAAGAAAAGTGACAGCCTGCCTTTTTGTATTATAGAACATTGTTTTAAACAATGTTAATGTGCTTTGTCATCTATATGTGTATTATAATAGCAAGTTCTCGTCTTTATTTCGAAGGCCAGTGCATTGCTCTTGAGGATCACCTGAAATCACCCATTGCCCCAGTGACAAGGTAACAAATCCTATTTTCACAAAGAGCTTACACACTAAGTACACACCGAGATGTGAGAGAAGGACAGACTGCATAAAGATTGTATTCACATTTAAGATACCTATAAACATTGAATCATTCATAATTAAAATGGGGGGAAAATTTGTTAAAAGATGCTGACTGGCAAAACCACGAATCGTGCATTTACATGTACCTATGAGCCAGCCTTATGCACACAACAAATATAAAACATCCCACTGTTATTTATACGAAAAATAGACACTCGTTTGAAGCATAGCTTGTGTTATCTGATGTGAAATAGGTCACTTTGTTCTACAGAAGATTAAAACGCTTCACTTAAACCATATTGGGGATGATTCTAAATCCATCACAATATTCCCTGTATGTTTCTTTTTTTAGTCATTTGCATGAGTATTATATAATACAAAATGGATATTGAATTTTCAGTTAATCAACCACAATTATTTCAAATGTGAATTCATCCTCTTATGACAAACATCAAACATACAGTAAAAACAATAATAGTTTGACATATTACCATTTAAAATAACTGATTTCTATTTTAATACATTTGAATGTAATTTATTCCTGTGATGGCAAAGCTGAATTTTCAGTATTATTACTCCAGTCTTCAGTGGCACATAATCCTTCATAAATCAATCTAATATGCTGATTTGATGCAACAAAATACAATACAATTATATTTTATTTCAGGTTTCTTTGATGAATAAAGTTGGAAAATAAAGTAAAAGAACAGCATTTATTAATTAATTTATTAACATTGTGTTAACTAACAATGAGCAATATATTTTTACCACATCTATTAAACTTTGTTAATGTTAGTTCATTTAAAAAAAAAAAATCATGTTGTTTCACAGTGCATAACTAATGTTAACAGATTTTGAAACTTAAAAATGTATTAGTAAATGTTGAAATTGATTACACTTACATATTTTAAGGTGACGTTACATTGTACTTACTCAAATAAGTACTGAGTATTATTGAACTACATGTACTTACTACACTCTAAAAAAAAAAGGTTCTATATGGCACCAAGAATGGTTCTTCGTCGTAATCATAGGGGAACCATTTTTGGTGCTATATAGCACCATATCTTAGCATGTTCTGTATATGGTAGCGGTGCTATATAGCACCTTAGTCAAAGAACCGGTGAAGAACCTCTGAAGAACCGCTATAGCACCAAAATTGGTGCTATATAGCACTAAAAAAGGTTCCCCTATGATTACGAGCCAAGAACCATTTTTGGTGCCATATAGAACCTTTTTTTTTTTAGAGTGTATAGAGTTACGGTTAGGGTTTGGTTTAGGGTTAGTTACACTATAGTAAGTACATGTAGTAACGTGTAACTAGGTCACCTTAAAATAAAGTAACTTGAAATTAACTGAGATTAATTAATGCTGTAGAAGTACTGATCATGCTAATGCTATCAATTAATGTTGTTCAATTTTGAATGGTATAATAAAACCATTTAGATTAAAAACATTAGTGTTTTATGTAAATTAACGTTAGGCTAATTGCGCGCAAAAAAGGCTGGGTTAAACAGTATGAACCTCAAGAAATTATGTCATTAAAATTTTCTACAGAGCTTTTCAACAATTTGACCCTCCTGGAAGTCACTAAATAATTTGCACATTTAATTTTATGCGTTTGTTATCAGGTGCAAAGAAAATGCATCTGGGTCAGCAAAGTCCCCTGGTGGATGGGCTGTCACTAAAAGAGCTGGGGGACAGTGTGCTGGTGGAGATAGAGCCCCGAAGGAAAGGACTGGCCTTCCTCAAACATGTGGAGTATCGCATTGATAGCAAGGTAAACTCAATTATAATACTTAAATCACACCCTTTTAGTTCATTCTATATAGATATATTTACACACACACACACACACACACACAGCCTACACACACACACTAGAGCTACATTCTAGATAAATTGAGAATCACAATTTTTTTGTTTAAAATAGGGATTCTGAATAGACAACTAAACAAAATAACATGCAATTTACTGAGGTTCTGACCAAATGTTAATTGCTGCGGTCTATTAAAAGCATTTAATTAATTAGAATGAATAATTTAAAAGAAAATCAGTTTGAATGAATAATTCAATGACTCACTCATAAAGACTTCATTTGTTTCAGCGTTATCGAACGAATCTCTTGAATGAATGATTCAATGACAAATCTACTGGTGTAACAACGTAATTGTTAAAATCTTTATTTGAAGCGTTGTTACTTTCAAAAGGTATAGGCCTACTGTATTTTGATCACTACCGTAGACATCAGTGTTTATATAAAAACTATAAACTTTTACGTCTGTGATCATTTTGGTTATTTTAATAGGCTACAGAAATAAAGATACTGTGTGGTAAGCCATTTAAAATTCAAAATTTCATCAAATTTCCTAATTCCCACTTTAGAAGTCGTGATTATGAGCTTGTTGCATTCAAGTGCTTTGTTGTCGGAGTGAACAGGAATCATGGTGGACACCAGGTTATTCTTGCCTATTTATTGGGAAAATCTTATTAAAACCAACATCATATGCTCCCATGCACCGACAACCATATAAACAAGATAGTTCGCTTTCTGCTGATTCTGTAATTTCAGTCAAATGCAGGCTATTTTTGCTGTGTAGGCTACCAAACATACAATAAGCTTCATATGATTACTCTTACATGTAAATATGTACTACATTAATGTCAAGACAAGACGACCTAGCTGTTTTGGGAAAAAAAACTATAAAACCACACCAGTCTAGTTCTCCCCGCCAACATGTTTAAAGTTTATGACATGCCCACCTCGGGAATTGGGGTATCAAAATTATTTCCGAATTTCCCAGTGGTAAACACGACATCAGAGGGCGTTCATGTGCAATCTTTACCTAGGAAACTCGTATTTGCGATAATTCCGATAGCACGTGAAGGCAACATTACATACGGTGCCTTTAACGATTCATCGTGCAGCTCTATCACACACACATAGGGCCTGTCCCTAAACAATATTAAACTATTCCATCTCTTTTACATAGTGTTTCCAGATCCCGGTTAAACGCAGATACAGTGATTTTGAGGTGTTCCACGGTCTGCTACTGCAAAAGTTTATCTACAGGATGGTCCCGCCTCTGCCTCCCAAGCGCATTCTTAAAGGCGGTAAGATTTGAACTAACTGTCCTCAAATGAACTTGCTTCTATTATGCCACTAAAACTCTCTATTTTTCCCCATTAACTCTTAGTTTTGAACTCAGTATCAGACCGAGAGTTTAACGATAGTCGCCGCCGTGGTCTACAAAGGTTCATGACCTTGGTGATCCGACATCCAGTCCTAGCAGGAGATGAGTTGGTCAGCATCTTTCTGTCAGTAAGCAGCTCAGTAAGTCCTGCAAACCAGCAGATGGCAGTATAATTCAACTTTGAAGGAATAGTTTGCTCAAGCAAAAGTTAAATAAGTCAGGTTAAATAATCAGGTTTTGTCCTTATTCATGTTGCAGGATGTTCAAAACAAGATGCGTGATGCATATAAAAAGACAGGCGATGAGTTTCTGACTTCCCAAATAGCGTTGCATGGCAAGGTGGGTAAAAAAATAACAAATGATATTCTACGTAAATATCATGGTATTTGTATACAGTGTTGGGTAATTTACTCTAAAAAGCAATTAACTACTAGCTACAAATTACATCTTCAACATTAGAAGTATTGTATTACTTATTACTAAATATTATTATCATTGGTTGTTAATTAGTCCTTCACACCTGTTCTGTTTTACCTTAATATGTACTACCATGTATCTAAGCTCTGAGTTTCCTCTGTTCATTTGTCTGGTATTGTCGGTGTTAAATGTAGTTGTGTTTATTGTTTCCTCCTGTGGTCGCATTCTGTGTGGATTTAATAAATACTATTTTTGTTGTCTACTCCTGCATTTAGACTGAACACCATATATACTGTACCAGTGTGTCACTACCTTTTTGAAATTGAAATGAACACACAAAATTAATATTGTCATTTTCAAGCTGAACCTACCCGAGGACATGCAGAGCCAGGCTGCTGCTAATCGAGAGGTCATTGCAAGTATTCACAGCAGTTTCAATAAACTCAGAGATGTAGCCGAGCGGATGGCTCAGCGCTCACGAGAAAACTCAACGGATCTGCTCATGTTTGGAAAAGACCTGAGGTGAACCAATTCATCTATCTATCTATCTATCTATCTATCTATCTATCTATCTATCTATCTATCTATCTATCTATCTATCTATCTATCTATCTATCTATCTATCTATCTATCTATCTATCTATCTATCTATCTATCTATCTATCTATCTATCTATCTATCTATCTATCTATCTATCTATCTATCTATCTATCTATCTATCTATCTATCTATCTATCTATCTATCATTTATTCATGTTCTTTTTAGTTTTAGTTATTTTAGTACTTCAAGTTAAATCAAATGAAAATGAGTAATGTTGCCTTGCCAACTAGCTGAAATATATTTTTTCATGTTTATAGTTTATTTTATTTTAATTAAAAGTTATTTTATTTTTATTTTTAGTTAAGGATAGTAACTCTGATATGTAATGTTGAAAATATGAAAGTCAAATCAGAGGTTATTTCTTGCTTCTTCAACAGTGAACTGGGCTCGGACACACCAGACCTGCCAGTGAACGCTACAATGAGCAAAGCATGGAAAACACAAAGGAAGTCACTTGTAGAGCTGTCAGGAGAATTTGGTCTTCTCGCAGACAGAGCTGCACACCAGGTATCAAAACAGATAATTATTGAGCATTAGTCTAATCACAAACGCCATGACAAAAATGACTAAAACGATGCACTGAATGATCACTGCTCTGCACTGAACAAAAGCCTCTAAGCACCTCAATATTATAATATACAGTACATCCACAATGTTATGACTGCTGTTTCTTCAGTTTGCTTTGGTTGAACAGAAGTTATACTGAATATTTCCAACCCCTTTTAATACAACAGGGCAGCAGAGAGGAGGATGAAGTGGTGGAGAAACTGAACCTTCTCCTCGAACAGCTGCAGTCGTATAAAGTGAGTACTGTCCGTAGAAAACTTTTCATATCAATTTGTGCAACAAAGTAGTTTTTAAAGGGATAGTTCACCCAAAAATGTTGTTCCAAAACCTGTATGTTTCATTCTTTCTTCTTCTGATCACAAAATAAGATATTTTAAAGAATGATGGTGATCAAACAGTTGACGGTAGCCATTGACTTCCATAGTATTTTTTTTTTTTGTCTACTATGGAAGTCAGTGGGGCTGTTCAGCAGAAGAAAGAAACTCATACAGGTTTGGCACAACATGAGGGTATATAATGACAATTTTCATTAATTTGGGGTAAATTATCCCTTTAATGGATGTTAAAGGGGCATATGCAGCTGGTGTAAGATGGAGTAATTAAGAAGTTTGGTCATTTTTAATGTAACGGCATTCCGATGTTAATATATTTGCGTGTGTGTGTGTGTATAGGACTTGTGTGATCGGCATGACAGCGGTGTGTTACTAGAGCATCAGAGAACGTTTGAAAAGCGCAGCGGGCCTGTGGCTACACACCTAAAATACCAGAGCAACATTGAGCAGCCAGAGTCTCGACTCACACAGGTAACATACAGCATTGCACCACCAACATACAAACTACACTTAACCAAACTGAGGTATACAGGTCTTCTGTTGCCATAGTGCAAAAAAACATTTGTACAGTAATACAGCAGGGTTCATACATTCACAAAATAAAATGTCATGGAAAATGGAATGGAATCACATTTCTATATTAAATATTCAAGTGAATAACACTGATTATCTCTTCATCATGGCATTGCTCAAGAAGTTAATGCTTTTTCTGATAGAAACGTGTCAGAATACACAGTGCATCACAGTTTGTTGCGTATGGGTCTGCATAGCCGCAGACCAGTTAGGGTGCCCATGCTGACCCCTGTCCACTGCCAAAAGCGCCAACAGTGGGCATGTGAGCGTCAGAACTGGACCACGGAGCAATGGAAACTGATGCATCGTAACTGATTATATGTATATTCTATATGTATATTACATTTACATTTATGCATTTGGCAGACGCTTTTATCCAAAGCGACTTACAGTGCACTTATTACAGGGACAATCCCCCTGGAGCAACATGGAGTAAAGTGCCTTGCTCAAGGACACACTGGTGGTGACCGCTGGGATTGAACCAGCAACCTTCTGCGTATCAGTTCAGTGGTTTAACCCACTGGTGGAGATTTTCATCTCATTATAATCTCATATTATATGATTATAAATACTCATAATCAGAATAGTTAATTTTTTTATTGATTACATGATTACATAATATTACAAAATGGCCATAAATTACTCAGAATTAATTGATTAATAATAAAAATGTAATAATAATCAAATTGAGAGGGCGCACAGCATAAATAAAATACAAAATCGTTTTTTTTTTTTTTTCAAATGATTTATTTCTTATAATTTAACTGATATTGTGATTTTGCTTTTATACAATATCTTTATACATGACGTTAATAGTGAGTAACTTACATTTTAGACACAATTCTTTAAATTACTTTGTCCAGTGTTGCTCTGCCAATGGAAAAAGATCAAACAAACCCAAAGCAAAATCAACTGCTGAGCGTCGAGCAATCGTTTGAACAAATCGTTTGAGTGAATGATTCAAATGATCCACCTTCTGGCACAACAATGTAACCTGCAGAACAATTCCACACCACTGACAGATGAACTAAATACTGTAATTCTGTCTTTCTACAGCAGGAAAACACAATTATCAACATGGAGATGAGGAGCTATTTCTCCCTTTTGTGTCTGCATCAAGAAACCCAGATGGTCTTCACCCATCTCCCCCTTGTAACGTCAATACTGGGGACATTTGTCCACTCACAAATTCAAGGCCACAAAGAGGTACATGACGTCCATTAGCACAACAACTATCACTTCAACTGATTATTTTAGCAGTTCAACATTATTTACACTGTGTGAACTTTGTATTTTCGTTCTTCAGATGGGTGATGTGTGGGGTGAACTTCATCCAAAACTGAAGGAACTATTTGAGAGCACTAATGAAGCCTCGTCTCGCTCCTCTTCTCAAACACACACCTCCAGAGGACAGAAAACCTGTGCTGTCATTGGCCCTGCATAACTAGTCCAGGATAGTAAATATGAGGGAAATTCCCAGCCTTTTCACAGTTCCAGAACTCAGTATACCGATTCATGCCATGTGTTTTCCTTCTCTTGACTGTACATACTTTAACACTTTTCTTCACGACTTTTCCAAATATGTAAATACAGAGAATACACTGGCCCTAAAACATATTTGAACACTTAAGATAACCTACAAATTTCATTAGAGGCCATTTTTACTAATGTTGACTGTAAAAAAATAGTTGACAACATATATTTTTACATTACTTAAGCTCATAAAAATAATTTAAGCAGTTTCAACTTTTTTTAGTTATACGAGATTCAACTTAGAATTTTTGAAATGATTTGTACATCCAATTTATTTATACTTAGAAATTTAAGGCAGCAACTGAACTTAGTTTTACTGTTGCTTGACATAAAGGATTAAGGAATGACATTCAAACATATTTAATTGTGCTTTAAGTATCCAAATACTTTTTAGGCCACTGCATATTCAGAGAATATAGAGTATATTTATTTAAATCCTAGTAGAAAAACACCCTTTGAGACTAACATGATGTCTTCGTTTTTGACATTTTCACTGAATTCCCATTTTCCCCTTTTTCTTTTAATACTTGAAACCACACATGTTTGATGCAGTACGTAGTTATACATTCAAATAATTAATCCCAGATCTTCCAAAACCTGCTCATCTCATTTTTTTTTTTGTTCAGGTAACCCAAAATAATATTTCATTTTGACAGAAACTTGCATAATATTCAAAGCTAAGTTAAGGCCACAATTTGAGTATGGATGAAAAGGTTCATCAGAAACGGCTCTTTGCAAAAATTCAAACATAGACAAAAGTTATTCAGGAAAAATATTTTTTAAGCAAGACCAGCAGATTTAATGTTGAGAAAGCACCTGTCCTCAAACGATCCACAGCCATTACCAGTGTTGAGGGTAATGCATTATAAGTAACTTGAGTTACGTAATCAGATTACTTTTTAAGGTAACAAGTAAAATAACACATTACTTTTAAAAGGATAGTTCACCCAAAATGTTTAAATTTGTCTAAATTTGCTTTACACAAAGGAAGATATTTGGACATTTTTTTGTAACCAAGCAGATCAAGCCCAAAACCCAACTCCAACACTATTGACTACCACTGTCGAGAAAAAAAAATACAATAGGGGGAAAGATCTGCTTGATTATAAACATTCTTCCAAATATCTTCCTTTGTCTACAGCAGGACAAAGAAATTAGTTTGGGACAACTTGAGGGTGAATAAAAGATGACTGAATTAAAATTTTTGGGTGAACTATCCCTTTAAATTTACAACAAAACAAGTTCATTTTCCAAATAAGTAACGCGTTTTCCTTTGTTTTCCCATTTTTTTGACCTTTACTGTACAGACGTGAATTTGCATTTCCTTCAGCCTGAAGCTTATTCGTTTCACGTTTGGTGTGAATGGGCCATGTACCAAAATACATTTTTTGTTATTAAAAAACAAGCAAGCAAGCCCAGGTGAGAAAAGTAACGCAAAAGTAATGTAGTTACTTTATTAGTGAGTAACAATATTGTAACGCATTTATTTTCAAAGTAACTTTCCCCAACACGGCATCACACATACATAAGAAAAGACCGATACTTTTTATTCAAATGGCAGAGCATCATTTATTAATTCCAGATATGGTACAGCACAGGAGGTCTGTCGGTGTCATTGTTTTGATCATTTTCGCACCAGTTAGCATGAAATATAAGCTTGCAGCTAGTTGATTCTTTGTCAACTAAAGCATTTATGCTTATTAAAAAATGATTTCAAATGTATCTGTGCAGTCAATTGCACTGGATAACTCTCAACTGAAAAGAGAGAAACAAAACAAAGTGTAAGAGAATAAAAATAAAAACAATGAGAAGGAACAGCAGAGAAAGGCCAAGATGAAATCATTTACCAGTGGTGTTAATCTGAAAAGTTTGTGTGTACGCTAGATTCAGTCTTTATATTTTAAAATGTGTGTCTAAAATTAAACTCCTTAGTCACACATTATAGCCTTAACAGTGCCAAACACATCAAATACACAGAAATGGGCCTGTTTTGGTGTAATTTCATATTGAATTATTTTTATCATATAGAATATTTGAATATAAGACCACATGGGGGGAAACATTGAAAAGGTGGTGTAATCTTCACAAGGTAAAACAAATATGTTTTTACAAGAGAATGACACATGTACATTTTAATGGCCATATGTCAACTCATAATTTTATTGTCAACTAAAGTGATTGCTCTTCCTCTTGTAAAACCATGGATACAGTAGAACATGCACACATATGGGAATAACAGAAGTATAAGAGTTTAAGTTCACAGCTTTGCAAAAGGGACCATAAAGATCCTCATGAAGAGAGAAACAAATATGGGCGATGGTGCAGTCAAAGGTAAAGCAACGGCTCCTGTTTGAGCTTTTGACCTGCCTTGCCCAAAACTCATGCTATTGGTTGGGATTCTCCAACTATCACAGCAGTGTTTTGATCTTGCCAGAGACAAAATCGGTGTACGGATGGTTTATTTTGTCTCTGCATATTAAGATGGGCAAGGTCAAAAAAGACACAAAATACAATGTCATATATAAAGAAATTTCAGGGGGAAATAGTGAGATTAAAGGCGTTGCCATTTTTCTATGATACATTTTTGACTAATTCCCATCTCTGAATTGTGATAGTGCCATATGCATACAAAAAGTAAAACTAAATAATAACAATGAGTGACAAAAACATGTGCATGTGTATGATAAACAAACTGCACAGTTCTGACGTTATGATTATCATTAACCGATCAATCAATACTCCTTTTGGAATATTAACTGAACATATGACACCTAAGGCAAAATCAACAGCTCATTTAAGAGCCGGCATTTGAGCAAATTTAAAGATGAAGCTTATCTAGATATTTTACACTGGCCTGGTTAAAA
The DNA here is from genome assembly GCA_023566225.1 of Romanogobio albipinnatus. Classification (NCBI taxonomy): domain Eukaryota; kingdom Metazoa; phylum Chordata; class Actinopteri; order Cypriniformes; family Gobionidae; genus Romanogobio; species Romanogobio albipinnatus. The sequence goes on from CM042241.1 coordinate 18,561,555, forward strand.
CCACTGTAAAGATACCCGATGGCACTAAAGGTAACAATGAGAGCGGAGGCAGAAAGCTAAACTGAACGGAGATTAGCAAACAGTCAACAAAACTGATTCATCTGTCAATATTTGGCTAATTTTGAGATTATCAGTACCGGACACTTAGCAAAAGTGTTATTATTAACATTCCCTTGCTTCAGGTCCAAATTCTAACAGCCTTTTTAAATGATACTAAACATTTTCTATTTTCAATCGTGGATTTTGAGTAAATATCGTGTAATATTCCATCATGAAGTCATTTATGTATATATCCACATTACATCAGCCACCCTGCTCTCCAGATATCGGCAGCAGTCACTGAAAAAAACCCACTTCAGCCGAACATTGCTCAACCTGCCCAACTGTTTCCCTGCATGTCGTCTGAAAGCTATGTGGAGGTCATAGTATTTAACATACACAGCGCAGTTTAGAAATAAGAACAAATGTGTGTTTATGTCTTGTTTATGCACATGACCAAAACAGGGATTAATCACCTGACGCACAGAGATCCAAGATATAGTGATTACTCGTTTCATGCATTTCATAACATCTGCATGAATTCAATGAATGGCATGGGGGAATTATCATGGCTAGTGATTGACTGATTTTTATATCACTCAGGCTAATTAATCGTCCAATATTTGGTCATTTTGAGGCTATTGGCACTAGCTATTTGGCACACTGTTTATCATTAACATACATGTTAATGCTTCCTTGTATCAGTATAAAAATCCACCGACAGCTTTGTCACTGATCTGTGCCCATTTTGTGTTTTAAAACTATAAATATACAAAGGAGTCCATAAGTCCGAGGACACAAAATAAACAATGCTCAGCAAATAAAAAACATAAAACTAATATGAAATATATTAGATTTCCAAGTCACTAATCAAATGGGCAAATTTGTGGCACTGACCTAGTAAACTGTTTTGTACAGACGGTCAGATTTTCTTGCATCCATTGAAACACATATGGATACTCTCAGTATCATTCTAAAATTATCAGGTTTTACACAAACTTGTGGAGTTCATACACCTTGAGGGCTTCTGTCATTAAAGAAAAAAAAAGACAAACCAAATACTATGACATTTTGATTTGTTATGACATTATATCTCACAATTCAGACTTTTATAGCACGTAATTCTGACTTTATGGGCCCTATTTTAACGACCTGAGCGCATGGTCTAAAGCACACGGCGCAGGTGCACTTAAGGCGTGTCCGAATCCACTTTTGCTAGTTTAACGATGAAAAAAACACTTGGGTCATGCTTGGCGTCGCATTGCGCCGTGCCCTACAACTTGCAATTCGGAGAAGAAAAAAAAGTCAGAATGAGATAAAGTCAGAATGATCTTTTAAAATGTTGTATTTTGTGGCGGAAACAAGCTTAAGCTTCATACTTAAGCTTCCATACTTCCATACAACTTAAAAACGAGGCCTTCCCTGACTTCCTAGATTGTCTATGAAAGCCTGTACACTTTTTGTAGATTATTACGAGACGTACTCTGGGCATTTTTTCCATGAAAATCGAAAGGATGCACATTTTTCGCGTGCTCCAGAGAGCACCACTTTCGACGTGATGCTGGTGAATTGTAGCCTGGTCCTACCAGACTCTCTGTACATTTAATTTGTACAGAGAGTCTGGCCACTCTCCATTGACAAGCGTTAACTTCCTTGAAGGCGGGTACTCTGTTGAAGTTTAAAACTATTGGATCTGCCAAGAGCCACTTTGGATTTGCCATAACCAATCGATAACGTTTGGTCGTGACGCATGTCATCTCAAACTAGCCACGAAATCGTGCTCAGCCACTCCCTCTGTTCGCTGATTGGACCGGATAAAATTTGACTGGAGAAAACCAGAGAATATACCGCAAGACGGAGTACTGAAGGAAAATGAAAATTGAGCGGAAGTACCGGTACGTAGGAGGGCGGAGCCAGGCTAGGTGATTCGCAGAGCTGACGCAAACGTTTCCACAACGCTATGAACTGCTGATTTTTCACCACTGTCATTTTTGTTGTGTTTAGTTTCTTGTTGAGAGGAAAGCACGCAGCACATACAGTATTTACATATTCATCCAAACGGCACTCTCAGCAGTATGGACGATGTTGGGATGCTCGTTAAAAGTTTATTGCCGCAAAGGTATTTCCAACTTCTTTTTGCTTCTAAGCAAAGAACGAAAAACTCTTGAGTATATCGGGGATTTGAAACACCTTCAGTCTTTTGTACGCGTGTGGCTGCAGTTCACTTAACGGCCACAGGTGTCACTAATAACAGGGGTTTCTGGATTCTACATATAGCCCCTTTAAGATGATAATTTGCAATTAAAAAGTTGTATTGAATTTGTATTGAAGCATGTTAGTGTTCTCTGACTTTTGGACCCCATATATAGGCTATACAATTTGTTTATCGGCATTTGACCATCAGCCACCTTGCTTTCTAGACTGGCAAAAAGAAAACCCCCATTCCATTGACCACTAGAAATTATATGATGAATAGATCATTTGTACTGCTTTTTTATCGGTTTATCTTACCCCACTGTACAAAACAAGTGCACCAAATCTGTTCAGCCATCTAACATACAAACAAAGGCTGTGCTAACAGGATGTTAGCATTAAAAAATAAAAGTGAGTTTTTATATTGTGCTTAAAAAGAAATACACATTTCATATTCAGTACAGATGAAAAATAATAACAATAAAAACATTATATATGCATTCAAGTGGTATTTCTATGGCTTTTTGTACAATACAACCTTTAGTGAAAATATACATCTACACAATATTCAAGTACAAATGTACAAAATTCTTTAAACTCATACCCTTTTCTTTAATTATGATACAGTTTAATACAGTTCATAAATACAGTTGAACATTCATACGTTTAGCATTCTGATTGGCAGCTGATGGGAAGTGGGAGTGGTTTTAAGTCAAGATGGCTCCTCCTCCTCACTGTTGGCACTCCTAAAACAAACCTGTAAATGATGAAGAAAACAGTGACAATATATCAAATGCACTGAAGCTTATACACACTAACATGGCAAACATGAGTGTTTCTGATGTATAAAGCTGAGGCCAAATTAGTCAAATATTGTGGGCAAAAAAAGGTTAATTGTCTAATGCCAATTATATAGTGTGGCAAGCAGCGAGGCAGAGGGACCGTGAGAGCGGGACAAGGCCGGACGTGAGTGATAATAAGCACCAGCTCGTGTCTCACGGAGGAGCTCAGTTGCATAAAAGTAGGAGCGACGTCAGTGAAGGACGAGAGAGGACCAGACCTGGGGCCTGTACCATGATGGCAGTTTAACAAACTCAGGGTTACAGGATTAGTTTCGAGTTGACAAAACCAAACCAATCTATTCAGGCTTTGTTGGTCCCATGATACTGATCATCCGCTTTCTCTGTCAACTCAGGCTTTGATCCTGAGTTTAGGAGTTTAGCTGTGACATCAGCAGTGAACAGCCAATCACACGCTGTGGATCAAGGAAACTGAGATTCACTTCTCGCGAGAGAAGCAGTGAGATTAATTTCTCTCTTCTGCAGAATATGACATGATTGAAAAATACTAAGAATTTAAACTAATTTACACAGGAAGAAGATAAAAGAGGACCACTTAAAGAAAAATCTTACTACGTCAATGCAAGTAAAAGTTATGAAGTTAGTTTAGTTGATATATAGAGAGAATTGAACATTTAAGCTCACATGTAGTAATTTTTATAGCTTTATTTGTTGATTTTAAAGCTTATTTGTATGACCTTTATATAGGCTATTTATATTAATTTTAACCAAGTGCCTATTAATGATTGATTAACTAAAATTATACATTTTTAATTGATTATGGGTATAATAATTACACAAATGATAAATAAACCAACATTTTTTTATTATTATAAATAAGCATTGTTAAAAGCCAGACGCTTTAGTCTTTAAAAAACATTTGCTATGTAGTGACCTTTAATTTGGAGTAGAAAAAGGGGGAGTGACCTTATTGCATCAGAGGTGTGTCACTTTGCTCACAGTTGATTGGTCTAATTTCAGTTTGAGATCTCTTATCCAGAACATAACCTGCCCTGGAGCAGGTTAGCCGTGGAGCGTAAGTTACTATGGAGATGAACACTGCTAAAAGCCAAACCTCTTTCATGGTACCAAAAACCCAGGATTGGCACAAACTAAGCTTAAACATATCTGGTTAGCCAGCTAAACCGGCTTCATGGTATAGGCCCCTGGATTTTATGTTGTATTTTGTTTACATTTTATTTTATGTGTGTGCGCGGCAGTCGTCCGTGAGGGGCTGACACTTTTACTTTCTGTTTGTTTATTTATTTATTAAAGTATTTTGAATGTTCGCCGGTTCCCGCCTCCTTCCCTGAATAAAGAACTGTATTACATTGGTGCCGAAACCCGGGAGGAAGGAGGGACATTCTGTTGAAGAGCCCTCACTGCTGAGAAGGTCGGGCAGTACGGAAGAGTGAAGAACCCGAGTGGTTGTCCAGAGCGAGTGAAGACCCGGTGGGACGGAGGGCTTGCAGCCGTGCCCCTGGGTCGAGGGGGGCAAGTTGCCGTCCTAGAGGGAGCGGAGGAGTCGCCGGCGCTGCCGAGGGGGATCGCAGTGCTGAGGAGGTCGGGCAGAGCGGAAGAGTGAAGACCCCGATTGGCTGTCCAGAGCGAGTGAAGACCCGGTGGGACGGAGAGCTTGCAGCCGTGCCCCTGGGTCGAGGGGGGCAAGTTGCCGTCCTAGAGGGAGCGGAGGAGTCGCCGACGCTGCTGAGGGGGATCGCGGTGCTGAGGAGGTCGGGCAGAGCGGAAGAGTGAAGACCCCGAGTGGCTGTCCAGAGTGAGTGAAGACCCGGTGGGACGGAGAGCTTGCAGTCGTGCCCCTGGGTCGAGGGGGGCTAGTTGCCATCCTAGAGGAAGCGGAGGAGTCGCCGGCACTGCTGAGGGGGATTGCGGTGCTGAGGAAGTCGGGCAGTGCGGAAGAGTGAAGACCCGGTGGGACGGAGAGCTTGCAGCCGTGCCCCTGGGTCGAGGTGGGGTGGTTGCCGTCCTAGAGGGAGCGGAGGAGTCGCCGGCGTTCGCCTGCTACCATCCGCCATGACGCAGAGGAGAAGGGAGCGTGGGACTCGCTGTCGGCTGCCCTCAACAGGAGGAGCCACCGCCGGAATTCGCACCGCTAGGAAGAGCCTCTCGGCTGGCTGAGGTCCAAGCTGCAGTGTGTCTGGGAACCGGACCAATATATATTTTTTTCCATTCTCTTTTTCTTCCCAACCTCTCCCCTCTCTCGTCTCTGTCGCTCCTCATACTTCCGGCTCCTTTTCTCTCGCCTCATCTGTTTTTACCCCCAGTTGCCACAGCCGCCTGCGAGGGGCGATGGGGGAATGTGGCAAGCAGCGAGGCTAAGGGACCATGAGACATGAGGCCGGTGCGGTGCGGTGCGCAGCTGATGCTCATTATCACTCACGACCGGCCTCGTGTCTCACAGAGGAGCTCGGTCACATAAAAGGAGGAGCAACGACAGTGAAGGACGAGAGAGGGTCAGGCCTGGATTTTACGTTGTGTTTTGTTTACGTTTTGTTATGTGTGTGTGCGGAAGTCGTCCGTGAGGGGTTGCCGCTTTAACTTTCTGTTTGTTTATTTATTTATTAAGTATTTTGAAATGTTCGCCGGTTCCCGCCTCCTCCTTCCCTGAACGAAGAACTGTATTACATATAGCGATGCATAAAGCACTGCTCACAATGAAGTCACTTTCACGTCAAGCAGCTTTGGCTTGGTCAACGTAGCAAAATCCCATTGCAAAATCTGAGGGAAATCTTTCGCCCTCAAGCAACTGTGGATATTGAAATGACTGAATTTCACCTGCGAAAATTTGCCGCACAACAATAATTTTGACCACAAACCCACATCAATATAATGTATGGAATGTAATCATCTGCAAAATAACTGAAATAATAAGGCTAGACATAATATTCATGTTTGGGGGAACAAATATAGATGTACTGACTACTGATAAATTACTTTTTTTGTCATTACTCACATTTGTCATTCTTGGCCACTTTTGAAGAATTTCAGAATGAATTTAGCGACAGATTACCAAATGAACCAATAATCAATATCAAATGTATTATATAATTTTACTTCATTTAATTTCAGACCAATTTGAATCGTCTTTAGAAACGTCTTGCCATTCTAGATTGCTTTCAGTTTTCATTAGTTTGTGTAATCATGTCATAACATCTGTTATTTGAACTTTTAATTAAATATATATAGTACAACATGTAAACCAAAATAAATCCATTCTGTAGTATGAACATAGAAACAGATATGAGAACTTTGGCCATTCAGAGACGGTTTTACCATTCAAGATCATAAATGGCAAACAAAGATTTATTGGCAATAAAACTAATAGATGAAGGTGGGAAAATCTGTTTGGAAAGAGTCAAAAAAATACCTCAAGCCCCACCCCCTCTGACCACAGCGGGCGGCAAGCTAGCACTTGCCTCTCGGTGGAATAACCGGTAGAAGAATCCTCGCTTGGGTGCTGGATTTGGCCTGTTTACATCCAGATCAGAACACAGTGCTCCATCCATCTCGAACACATTAATCTCCTTAAAGCACTCCATCTCAATCATCTGAAACAATGACACACACAAGCGTACAACTGTACACACTTAAAAAGTTCCATGCCAGTCCTCTATTTTCACATCCTGGCTGCATTTCCAACTAGGATTTCTGGAAGGAAATTTTATTGCTCATAAGATACTCTTTTATTGACTTAATGGAGCCGTGTCTCATTTAACTTTATCTCAGATGTTTCTCCTAAGACGACATGAAAAAATTACACAATAGTCTACAGACTATAAGAGTGCAGAGCTATAAAATTAAATTGATCAAAAGTTATACATCATATTAAAGTTTAGAATCTTATAAGATTCGTATTTCATATAAATCCTGTTCTTTTAAACTTTCTATTCATCAAAGAATCCTGTAAAAATGTTCCACAAAAATATTACGTTTTCAACATTGATGAAAATAAGAAATGTTTCTTGAGCACCAAATCAGCATATTAGAATGATTTCTGAAGGATCATGTGCTACTGAAAACTGAAGTAGTGGTCCTGAAAATTCAGCTTTGCCATCACAGAGGAATACATTACATTTTTAAATATTTTCAAATATAAAACAGATTATTTTATTTCACCAAGTTACTCTTTTTACTGTATTTTTGATCAAATAAATGCAGCCTTGGTGAGCCTAACAAAATGAGGAGACCAGAGTGCTGTACCTCATTTTGCCATGGGATGGAGACACTTCCTGTTACAAACTTGTGGTAGAAGTCATCATCAGTAGGGTCCAGATTTACTCCTTTGACTGTAGAAAACTGCTCTATGTCCAGAACATCCTTGCAGTACACTGCACGTGGCTAGAAAAAAAACAGCAGATATGACAAACATCCTCCTGGAAAATCCTACATGTTTAGTCTAATAGGTACTCATGAATCAAGCAGATAAAAACATGGAAACAGCCAAACTCACATCAGGACAGAACGGTGGGTCTAGCATGTTGGCCTCCAATCTCTTGAAATTGATGTTGCGGAAAATGGTATGCAGTTTGACTTCGGCCCCTCCATTACCTCGACACCCCAACCGCTCCTTTGGATCTTTACATAGCAACTGTGGAGCCCAGGAAAAGAGAGGGAAAGTGCTGTCAGAAACGGGAACTGACACAGAAGAGGAGAAATCCCAGTGGAAGTAAAACTGACCTTGAGGTCACAGTCTTCCATGACACCATGAGAGAGGACTAAACAACACTCACTCCTCCACTACTACACATGAACTCTTTTCCATGTTGAAAACATTACATACTAAAGCCAACATTCAAAACTTCATCTTAATTCTGACCAATAAACGTGTCTATGATAAAGAAAAAGACAAGTTCCTATAAAAGGACTTAGTACTAATGTTGCTTTTGAAAAACTTGTATAGCTTTTTCGATAAAAGTTTAAATTTAATGACTCTAAAATGTAATGTGGAGCAGCGTTGTTTTCAGTAACTAAAACCTATTCATTGAAAAAAGGTGAAATAAAATAAAATGTAAGTATTAGATCTTTTTTTTTTTTTTACTAATCAAACTTGACAACTGAAATAAAAATGAATGAAAGCTAAATAGACATGAAAAAATGACAAAAGAACATCACCTAAACTAAAATAAAAATAAAAACAGAAATATAAAAATGGAAGCTAATTCAAAATATTAATGAATACTATAATAGCATATAAATAATACTAAAATTACACTGATGTGGTGTAGTCAAGCAAAATAACATTTCCTTTTGAACATACACGTCTTAATTGTTATTTTTAAAAAGTTTTTATAAGTGTTTTTTTACAAATATCAAATTATTTCATAAATATTATGTTGCTTATATCCACATGACTTTCATTTACTGAGCAAAAGTTTCTCAAATATCAATAATATATAACACATTTTTTTTCCTGATAAATAAAAATAATAAAAAGAAATTAATAAAGAAATTTAAATAATAATACATAAATATTGAATCCCTCCATTATATATATATATAGTAATGAATTTTAACAGATATAAATGAAAAACATATTAATCAGAGATGTATATATTAATTGCTTTTTCATGTATATTTGTATAAATACGGACAAAGTATTATCGGTAACACTTTACAATAAGGTTGTATTAGTTAACGTTAGTTAATGCATTAGTTAACATTAACTAACCATTAACTAACAGCATTAGTTAATCTTTGTTAACGTTAGTTCACAAAAATCCAGCTGTTCATGGTTTGTTCACGTTAGTTCACAGTCCATTAACTAATGTTAACAAGATTTTAATAATGCATTAGTAAATGTTGAAATTAACATTAACAAAGATAAATAAACGTTTTACAAGTGCATTTCATTATTAGTTCATGTTAACTAATGTTAACTAATGAACCTTATTGTAAAGTGTTACCGTATTTTCATTGACACCAATACCAATTTATGTTGACTGGTTTAGTTGACACACTCCCAACTTACGAGTCCCACTGGTTACAATGGCACTGTGACGTTGTTCATGTGTTCCCATCCCATGAATATGATCATTCTGACATGACTTCAGACATGAACTCAGCAACAGCGCCAAAAAAAACCTAAAGAGCATTAAGTGTGCACCTGTCGGCAGATGTCTTTAGCATCTTCAGAGAACTTTTCAGTGTATTCCTCCTGGTCCTCACATACACGGCGGTCCACCTCCTCTCTCTTCACGCGTTCTTTGCGGCGACGGAAAGGAGACTGACCCTGAATCATTTCGTATATTAGGCATCCCAAACCCCACCAGTCGGGACAGAAGGTGTAGCTCTCATTCTGAATGACCTCTGGTGCTAAAAACACATACGGAGAAGAATGAGGTCAAGCACTCTATGACAAGTACCACTGAAGATATACGGAATGCGTTTGGCTCTTACCCATGTATCCCACCGTGCCAACACGCCCTCGTATCGTCTCAGCCTCTGGAATTTGGACAGCCAGCCCCAGATCAGAAATACGGATGTGCCCTGGAGAACAGCATCTTGTTAAAGATATATCTATTATACTTTTTTAACATTCTTTAGTGTGTAATGCTGCTGAAAGGTCTGCAAAGTTACAAAGCACAAAGCCCACTCCAAAGAGTTTGTAAGGGGGCTTAATAGGTTCTCTTTGAAATCTGCAGTTTATTCATTCCCAACATGCCCAAACATGACATGCTTCAAAACCGTAACAGGCAAAAATGTTCTCCTTAGAGGTAAATGCTCTAGTTAAAGTTTAACAGGAAAAACTAGATTTTTACATCTGAAGAAAACGTGAGTAGTGTTTGTGCAAAATGCGTCATCACAATGCAAAAGTGTTCTTGGTGAATGGCAAGACATTGCTATGTGGTTGCTAGGGTGTTTTGGGTGGGAAATATCTAGAGTCCACTCTCAAGTCTAGATATGTATGAATAAGATGAACAGAAGAAAAAAACAAAAATCAGGCCTTAAAATGCAGTGGTAAATATAAAAATGACTCACCACGGTCATCTAGGAGAATATTCTCAGGTTTCAAGTCTCTGCAAAAATAAGAGAAAAAATTAATCATTTTAGAGAGCTGAATTCTAATAACTATAGTTATTAACTATTTACACTAGCATTAAATGGTTTGGAGTCAGTAAGATGTTATTGAAAGAAGTCTCTTATGTTCACCAAGACAGCATTTATTTCATCATAAATACAGTAATATTCTGAAATATTATTACAATTTTAAAAAGTTGCTTTCAATTGTAATATATTTTAAAATGTAATTTATTCCTGTGATGCAAAGCTGAATTGTCAGCATCATTACTCCAGTCTTCAGTGTCACATGATCCTTCAGAAATCATTATAATATGCTGATTGGCTGCTCAAGAAACATTTATTATTATTATTATTATCAATGTTGAAAACAACTCTGCTGCTTAATTTGTTCTGTTTCAGAATTCTTTGATAAATAGAAAGTTCAAAAGAACAGGATTTACAGCATCTTTTGTAACATTGTAAAAGTCTTTACTGTCACCTTTTGATCAACTGAATGTGTCCTTGCTGAATAAAAGTACACTTTTTTTTTAAACTGACCTCAAACTCGTATATGGGGAGCAGTAGCTTTATATTTAATAATCTGAGCAGCTAATACAGATGCTTTTTACCAAATAACTTGACAGACAGCTAGCATGATAATCCTGCTCTATTTCTATCACTGACCAGGTAATTCCATACGAACAGTCTACTCAAATTGCCTGCTTTTAATAAAAGGCATACACAAAAAAAGAAATTTGTTTATATTCATTTTGCATAGAAAACGATGCCTGCCAATATTGAATTTAAATATATTCAAATCTCGCATATGAACATTGCTATGCCTGAAACAATTCAGTATCTTCAAAATGTGCAATATTCATCATGCAAAACACAAGGAAAAAGTCAAAGAAATCACTAGACAGAATCTGTAGACTTGTCATGTATCATGTATATGCTGGAAAATAGAGGTGTAAAAGTGCGATATAAAAATGCGATATGTATCGTTGATGTAAATGATATGATTCGCGATATAGAGTTGTTTTATCCAAGGCTCAACTTGCTTTATTTATTAAGGTATAGTTCACCCAAATTATACCTTAATAAATAAACTCTGTCATCATGTACTCACCCTCATTTCGTTTCGTTTAGGAAACCTGAGAGATTTCTGTCCCTCCACTAATCGAGTGTCTCATCCAAATCCAAGTCTTCTGAAGAGACACGATGGCTTTATATGATGAATAGATTTACCACGACACGCTTACTGTAGTAAACACGGACGTTCGAATGATTGCGTGACGTGCGACAACCTCATGAGAGTGAGCAAATGCAGAACTAAAATTGTTGAGCTAAACATTTAAAGTTTGAGAATAGTCATTTTGACACGCTTTCTTGCGATTAGAACTGTGGCGCATGCGCTGGAATGTAGGGCTGGGCGGTATATCGAGTTATATACAATATATCGATAAATTTACCGTTTATATCGATATACAGTAGATTGATACGAACGCATCTGAAAAATAGCAAAGTACGATGAATGAGCTGGTGCAGGGAAAGTGCATGATACAATTTGTCCTAAACATGACACAAGCTTTTTATTAAGGGCTTCAAAATAACTGGTAAGATATAGTTAACATGTATGTGGTGCTTCCCTCAGTGCATAATTTACATTTCACAGGTATATTCTCCATCTGTAAATGTTAGAAAATAATAAAAATATGTCCATTTTGCTGGAGAGGAGAGGACGAGCTTTCTGCAAGTTAATCGCTGCTAAAATTCAGGTTTCTGTGAAGGAGCACCATCACGAGCATTCGCGCCAAACAGACGGAAAGCAATAATTCTGACTAAAGTATACATATTTCTAAAATATTTGTTGTTGGACAATACATTTTAAACCTACAAGTAAGTATATTTTTCTGAAAGTGACCATTATAATGGCGTAATAAAATATAGACTAATATGCTTTTGTTTTTATTTTCACTTTTAGTTTAGTGAATTTAAAAACTGAATTATTAATATAGTTTTTAGATTGTAAACCCCATTTTTGCACATAATATATTGCATAGCCTACATTACATTCACTGCATTTGTTTATAGCCTTCAATATCAACATTGTTTTTAGGACATCATTGAGCAGGATGTGAAATAAAATTATTAAAAATGAATACAGATTTTTTTTAATCCAAATAGAAAAACAAAATTTTTTTTTAGAAAATACCGGAATATATATAGCGTATCGTCATTCAACCAAAAAATACAGAGATATGATTTTTTTGGCCCATATCGCCCAGCCCTACAGGAACGGCACTCCTCAGTCAAAGTGCAAACATAATTTAAATCACCCAGATCACATTTAGTTTTAGTAGTATGATTATTCAAAGAATTTTAGATGGTTTATTCTTATATGTATAGTGCATTAAAGCCGGGAGAGAATGCTGCCTGCATTGAAAGTGCGAGTAATGCGTGAGAGATTTTTTTTTTTTACGTTTACGGAGTTTCAGTGACATTACTACATTAAATGACTATATATAATGTTGAATATAATGTATAATAATGCAATGGGGAAATGATTGTGGGTCCTGATAATAATACACTAATAATAATAAAAAAAAGTAAAAAAAAACGTATTTTGGCTTACAATATTGCAATACATATCGTATCGTGAGTTCAGTATCGCGATTTATATCGAATCTACTGGAAAAATGTGTTGGAAATCTGTAGAATTCTGCAAAATGGATGTAAACATTCAAATGTGAGTGTTGAGAAAACTAAACGCACCTGTAGACGATCCTCTCTCGATGCAGGTCCTCTAAGCCACAGCAGATCTCTGCTGCATAAAAGATGGCACGCTGTTCATCAAAACCTGAGTTTCCCATGTTATAGATATGAAACTTCAAGTCACCGCCATTCATTATAGTCAACACCAAACATAGAGCGTCCTTAGTCTCATATGCATATGCCAAACTAACCTAGGGAAGAAAAAGAGAGAAAAAGAGGTGCATTGTTATCTATTCATGAAGAAAGGATAGAAACTTTGTGGTGCATGTGAAACGGTCAAATGTGGCGCATGAGAATGTTTTTGAGCACTTTCACATAAATCATCTGGATGACTGGCACCTGTAATACAGCACATTTCAAAACTCCACAAGGTTATGCCAGTATAACTAAAAATGGACACTCAGGACACTTTTAACCATTAAAGCATCTTGATTATTGTATTTCTTAGGACCTTTAATGCTAGTATAGAGACATTTCAATGGTCAGAGAATCAAAGGAAAACTACATTTTTATATTTTCAGAAGAAAAAGAGATGTATGCCCATGCGAAGTTGCTATGCAGTTCCGAGGGTGTTTTGTGAAGTCACTAGGACATTAGTATGTGATTTTAATTCTGATTTCAGAATGTTTTTAAAGAAGTCTTATGCTCACCAAGGCTGCATTTTTTTTTTTAAAACAGTACAGACAGTAAATATAGATGCAGTAAAAACAGTAATATTGTGGTATAATCAGCATATTAGAATGATTTCTGTGACACTGAAGGCTACTGAAAATTCAGCTTTGCATCACAGGAATAAATTACATTTGAAAATATATTAGAATAGAAAACAGTTATTTTAAATTGTAATAATATTTCGCAATATGTTTTTACTGTATTTTAGGACAAATAAATGCAGACTTGGTGAGACTTTTTTTCAATTAAGAGACTTAATTATTCAAAAATTTTGAAAGGTTCTCAGTTTTATCGTCTGCCAGGCGAAAAATGTCAGATTGCATAGAAAAGTGACCACACACCTCTATTCAACAAGCCATACAATTTGTGGTGTCATTCATCTTCTATAGCACGGTACAGGACTAGTTTAATACGTAGGATTAGAGGTTTAAAAAAATCCAAGTTGCAGTAATAATGGTGACGTTTGACTATATCTATTGCAGTGTATTATCATTTTACACCAGCATGTCCTCTGTGATCTGTTGAGTGATGTATGAGGAGACCCACTGCAAAAGTAGAAAACCGCTGTGTTAAGGAGGGGTTCTCATCCTTTAGCGGTTACACCCAAAATTGTGGGTGGTAAGGTTTCAGAAGTAGACGGCTGTGGGAACGGGCTGTGAAGTCAGACAAGAAGTTGATGTTACTGTGCAAACCTGCTGCTCAACGAGACCACAGGGACGATCAAAGGACCCTTTACATCATTACATTAAATATAACTCCAATAAGAGCCGATCTGAGTGGTTATAAACCACAAATGTAACGCAATCTGATCATTTATGATGTAAATAGTACTGATTAAAAAAATTGAAAGGAATAAATTACTCCTCAAATACTCCAATAATATCAAAAATACATCTCTTTGTCTATTACACTACCATGTTTTACAGACGGTAATACCATAGGATTGCCGGCAGCAAGTCAGACCTGTTCCCGGTGCATGTTGGACTCCGGCAGGGCTGCCCTTTGCCACCGGTTCTGTTCATAATTTTTATGGACCGAATTTCTAGGCGCAGCCAAGGGCCGGAGAGTGTCCGGTTTGGGGACCATACGATTTTGTCGCTGCTTTTTGTGGATGATGTTGTCGTGTTGGATCTTCTCAGACCAGGACCTTCAGCGTGCACTGGGGCGGTTTGCAGCCGAGTGTGAAGCGGCTGGGATGAGAATTAGCACCTCCAAGTCCGAGGCCATGGTTCTCAGTCGGAAAAGGGTGGAATGCCCACTTCAGGTTGGTGGGGAGTTCCTGCCTCAAGTGGAGGAGTTCAGGTATCTTGGGGTCTTGTTCACGAGTGAGGGGAGGATGGAACGGGAGATTGGCAGACGGATCGGTGCAGCTTCTGCAGTAATGCAGTCGATGTACCGGTCTGTCGTGGTGAAGAAGGAGCTGAGCTGTAAGGCAAAGCTCTCGATTTACCGGTCAATCTACGTTCCTACTCTCACCTATGGTCATGAGCTGTGGGTCATGACCGAAAGGACAA
Organism: Romanogobio albipinnatus; assembly: GCA_023566225.1. Classification (NCBI taxonomy): domain Eukaryota; kingdom Metazoa; phylum Chordata; class Actinopteri; order Cypriniformes; family Gobionidae; genus Romanogobio; species Romanogobio albipinnatus. The sequence goes on from CM042241.1 coordinate 18,576,607, forward strand.
GATCGCGGATACAGGCGGCCGAAATGAGCATTCTCCGTAGGGTGGCTGGGCGCTCCCTTAGAGATAGGGTGAGAAGCTCGGTCACTTGGGAGGAGCTCAGAGTAGAGCCGTTGCTCCTCCACATCGAGAGGAGCCAGCTGAGGTGGCTCGGGCATCTATTTCGGGATGCCTCCTGGACGCCTTCCCAGGGAGGTGTTCAAGGCACGTCCCACCGGGAGGAGGCCCCGGGGAAGACCTAGGACACGCTGGAGGGACTATGTCTCCTGGCTGGCCTGGGAACGCCTAGGGGTTCCCCGGAAGAGCTAGAGGAAGTGGCTAGGGAGAGGGAAGTCTGAGCGTCTCTGCCCCCGCGACCCAGCCTTGGATAAACGGAAGATGATGGATGGATGGAATACCATAGGATCCGTTGTACCTTGGTATTACCAACTACTTTGGACTACCATGTAAATATTGTACCATGCAAATGTACTATGATGATATATCAACCATGACACCACCATGGTGTACCATGACACCATCAGGTACTTTTCACACTTCGAGCCCTATATATAAATAGTGCTCGAAGTATGAAGAGTCCCCGATACAGTTGGAAAGTACCAAATCTTCAAGCGCATCAGTAACCTGAGAAGAGCTTCAACAGGAAACGTAATGTAGACACAAAAGAGCAAACGGACATTCAGAAACAATCCATTTCCACTCACTAAACATCTACATATTGTTGGTGAAAAACACCAAACAGTCAACTTGACCTGCAGCGAGTGCTGAGCGTTTTTTGGTGAGGTATGATCAAGTATGTCTTTGCCAGCTGCGCAATATGTGGATACATATATACCGCATGATTTTTGCCACCAACTGAGAGGATTTTCGTCAGCAGGTAACGAATCTATCTTCTCTTTCATTTATATCCATCTCATGCTCCTAAGCCCTGATTGCCTTCTTCTGCTCTGCTCTATGTCTGACTGAACACGCCGTTGAACAGGTTGCCCATTTTTTACGCCTTTTTACAGCCGCACCGCTGTACTGGATAAACAAACCGCGTCCGTTACGTCATCATCATGTCTCGCGTGCCTCTACCAAAAATTTGATGCACAGTTTTTTCATTCGAATGTGCTTTTTTTTTTGGTAAATTCGACGAATATTCGAAATTCGAATTTTCCTAGTACTGCCACACACACACATCGGGTACTTTTCACACTTTTCACACTATATATATAAATAGTGCTCTATATTTATATATATATACTGTATATAAATAGAGCTTGAAGAAAAGTACCCGGAGCAGATGGAAAGTACCAGCAACATGAAAGAAGTGCCAGTGAGCAAGACAAAGTGAAGGGACGCTAAAGATTACATCCACACTACCATTCAAAGTTTGAAATCAGTAAAATTAATACTTTTATTTAGAAATAATGCATTCAATTGACCAAAGATCTTGACCAAAAATTGATGCACCTCCTAATAAAAATAAATGTTGTAATGTTATTTCCATCAAGAGGTGCATCAGTTTTTGGTCCAGATCTTGTATCGACAATGCAAGAGTCCAGCACTCTGTAAAGTCTCCTCCAGCACATCCCAAAGACTTCAATTTAAGGTCTGGACTCAGAGGTGCCAATTCATGTGTGAAAATGATTTTTCATGCTCCTTCCCAACCTTTCTTTCACAATTTGAGCCTGATGAATCTTGACATTGTCACCCTGAAAATTGGCCATGATGTGTCTTCCTACATGGTTGTTTAAGAAATGTAAAGCTACACACTCCATCAGATAGTGTTAATATGTTATAAACATAATAACCACTGCATTAATGATCAAGTCATATAATAGAGTTTACTGCGCGGGTCTCAGTGATGAGTTATAGTTATGTTTTTTGTGTTTTTCTTATTTTATGTACATTGTTTGGTCTTTGTTTGTGCGCATGTTGAAACTCATTGCAACAAAAATGTCCCCATGGGGATAAAAAAGTCAAAGTCATATAATTGTTATAATATTATAAAATAATATAGGAATATTGACCGTTTTACTGTATTATTTTTGATAAAAATATATCAAAAATACAAAATAATATGAACAATAAATAAAATAACTACATAAATGTTGATCTATATACATAAATAGATCAGTAATCTTACTGCTAAAAGTTTACAGATTAATAGCAGGATGACACAGTCAGAGAATAGAATATAAAGCTGTTTCCCATTACACACAGCTCATATTAGTCACGGCATTATGTCACTTTATACTAGTAGAGTTTACTTGTCGTCCCCAACTTTTAAACACGAGTCTGTTTATACATACTAAATGAACTCTGGGGCTGGGGCTGGAGAGAGAGAGAGAGAGAGAGAGAGAGAGAGAGAGAGAGAGAGAGAGAGAGAGAGAGAGAGAGAGAGTGAGTGAGTGTGTGTGTGGGTTTAGGGTTTAGAGCACTTGACTCTGCTCTCTAAAGCTGCTGTTTGGTCAGCGTTGCTAGGCAACAGAGATGTTCTCATTTGTGAAGTAGTTCATGAGGAGCAATCGTTCCTGCCTGTAGCATGAATGCACACAAAGACTCGCACACACGCATGCATACTCTTGCGCACACATACATACACACACACACACACACACACACACACCATATTTCTATTCAATTTAGATGTACTTTACATACCTAAAAGATACTTGCACTAGTTGCAATGCTAAACACAACTCACCTGTATGTGTATGTGGCCGCGTGTGTCTGTGCGAGCTTGTGTGTTAGTGTGTGGGTGGGTGGACAGAGGCTCAGGTGCTCTACAGCTGTAGTGGAATGAATCAGAGGCCGACATTACACTGCAGGCACTGTGTGCTATGTCTTTACACATGTTCGGATGGCTGCTCTCTTTTCAATAGCGTTTTTGACGTGCTAGAGTGGTTCATTTTTGAGGTCCTAAAATTTTACTGCATGACCAAATTCCAAAAGATAATGTAAAAGGCTTCAAGTTATTTAAAGGAATAGTTCAGCTAAAAATGAAAATGATTTACTCGCCCTCATGTCATTCTAAACTCAAGTCATTTTCATCTGTGGAATACAAAAGAAGGATTTTTGGAGAATGTTATGGCCGCTTTCCAGTGAAAGAGAATGGAGACGGAAGCTATCAAGCTCCAATAAGGACCAAAAAAGCATCACAAAAGTGGTCCATAAGTGGCATCAAACCTGGTGCAACATATTTGAATGTGCGTGAAAACACATGTTGTATGGACCACTATTTTTAGTGCATTTTTTAAAATAATTTTAGAGCTTGACAATCAAGTAATAAAAAAATAGAAAAATCAGTCAGATTATTCTCCCTGTGTTTTCCATGGCAGTGTTGTTATTGTGAACTAATACTAAAACCATTTAAAATAATTTTCGGTAATTGAAATAAAGCTGAAATAAAATATTGGCAACACTTTAGTTTAGGGTCCAATTCTCACTATTAACTATTTGCTTATTAGCACGCATATTACTAGAATATTGGCTGTTTATTAGTACCTATAAAGCACATATTAATGCCATATTCTACATCCCTTAATCCTACCTAATACCTAAATTTAACAACTACCTTACTGCCTATTAATAAGCAGTAATTAGGAGTTTAATGAGGCAAAAGTCATAGTTAATAATGAGAATTAGACCCTAATCTAAAGTGTGACCAAAATAAAATATAAATATTGAAAAACATACTAACTGAAATAAGTTTGAGTATGAAAATAGTTAAAAATAAAACTGAAATAAAAAGAAATTTAAAGTTAAAAACTAACAAAAATGAGAGAAGTACATAACAAAATGACAAAAACCTAAACTAAAATGGAAACGGCATTAAACGGAAGTTGCGATAGTCTTTTCTTTCCCTATTGTGAGGTATATTCGCATGAAACAGCTACTTGAACAAGAAAAAAGAAAAAAAGCAGGGCGGGACTTAATTTTGTCCATCCAACTGATTGGGCTGTTGGATTACGAGGACACGTGATTAATTCGATTTTTTTTATGTGCACGGATTAATCATTTATAATAAACACTGCAATATTACATAAAAAAAATAAGAATTGTCCATTTTGATTTCATGGTGACTTTAAAATGGAAACTGAACATATGAAAATAAAAGCTCTGTTAAATAATTCTTTAAAATTCATTAAATAGGAAGAGGACCATTGAATTTAACATTTTGGATTTATATTAGATGTAGTACTGTAACCTATATAGTGCTCTGCATGGTGCAATAACTTTTTTCCATAATTGGGTAATTGTTTACCAAATAACCATTGGTATTGGCATGTTATTTTAAGTATTTTATTTTAATGTATGTGTAAGTAGATGTTTTACAATGTATATCTGTATGTGTGGATATTGTATGTTTCTGTGTGTATGCACTTATACATATGTATATATGGGCATTTTTATTATTTTCTTTTATTTATTTATTTTTATTATGTTTTATATTATTTATTTACTTGTTACTTATTTGCTGGCATGGGGTGGGGTTTTTTTTGTAAAAATGTGAAAAGCTTTAAAAAAAAATATATAATTTTTTTTTTTTTAAATCATTAAATACTAAAATAGCATATACATAATACAAACGCAATCATGTCTGGAACAAAACAAAAATACTTTTAATCCTTAAGTACATAGTCTTGTACTTTCTTCCTTTTTTACATTTTTAAATACCATTTTACTTTGAATCAAAAGTCAATGTTAAGATCATCTTGGAGCGGACTGGTTTGGTTCAAAGTTTTATTTAAGACATTTTTCCTGGAGAAATTGAATGTGAAAATACTTGAAAAAGTGGGTGGACAATGTTGCAATCTACTGAATGGGTATCATATGGGTATTGAATCGTACAGTAGAATGGGTTACTCTGTTTTTTAACATCACAAAGTGAAGCTTAAACATTCTGTAAAAGTGGTACTATTGAAAATAATAAGAAGAATTAATAAATAACGGAAACATATCAGCATATAAGGAATATGCTTCCAAAGTGTGTTGTGACTATGTCAAGGTTGTTATAGAACTGCTTGGTGAGATGTGCTTAGTTTGAATCTCTGTTTACCATGAAAATAGCTTAAATTCTTCTTTTTACACAGCAAATATTAAAAGAATTTTTATGGCTGATATTTGGGACCACAGCCAAATAGCTGTTATAAACCATCTCTCTGTGATTTAGCTAGTCAGGAGGTACATGATTCAATTCAAAGCAATTGGTTAACTACTATTCTGGACAAGATTTAGCTCAACTACCCATGGTAAATGCAAATGAAGTTAAGATTGGCCATTAAGCTGGAAAATATAGCAGATTTTCCCTTAAACTCTGTTGAGAAGCTCACGGAAACTGAATCACAGAGAGAGTGAGTCAAACGTTTATTGCACAAACAATACAGACAAGACCAGCATGCAACTGAGACGTCAGGTTAAGATAAAAGTAAAAAATGAGGAATAAAAAGAAAGTAGTACTTACTACAAAACTACTGTTAACTTTTTCTAAAATGCGTTTTTCATTTAATGCCATTGCTTCACCTTTTCTTTTCTTCACCCGTTTCTTCTCCAGCTTTTTACAGGCGTACATCTTACCAGTGGCACGAACCTGGCAGGCACAAACCTGGTTGAAAACACGAAGAGAGCTAATATTATTTTTAATAACTTTTGCTGTTGACTTAGAGCACACATTATTAATATTATTACCAGGGCTCGACAAAAAGGACTGGGGCCAGCGTGAACAACACTCAGGACAGCTGACGGACACGTCACTTTCCCGATCAGGCCGGGGCTACATTGTCACGAAAGTTTATCATTTGCACGTGTTTTTAAGCCTTGCCAATTTAAATATTCAAGCGCAAGACGCGAAAGAGAACTCAATTAGGTACTCGCATGATGTGTGAAGCGCACACAGAAAGGCGCTTCAGACAGCATGCCAACACTGAATTGAGTTCTCTTTCTCATCTTCTTGTGCTTGAATGGACAAATTAACACAAAATTATGTCAAAATGCCTATCTTGGCAAATATCCTCATAAATATTGTATGTCTTAAGTGAACGTAAACAGTTGAGAACTTAAACGCATGTGTAACACTATATTGGATCCGGGCATTAGGTCTTAAAGTGACAGCAGCTTAATATTGCTTCTGGTGTCTGTGTTTTTAAAGGGATAGTTCACCCAAAAATGGAAATTCTGTCATAATTTACTCACCCTCAAGTTGTTCCAAACCTGTATGAGTTTCTTTGTTCTGCTGAATACAAAAGAAGATATTTTGAAGAATGTTTGTAACAAAGCAGATAGAGCAACCATTGACTACCATAGTATTTTTTCCCCTACTATGGTAGTCAATGGTTTGTTTCAAACATTCTTCAAAATATCTTCTTTTGTGTTCAGCAGAACAAAGAAACTCATACAGGTTTGGAACAACTTGAGGGTGAGTAAATGATGAAAGAATTTTCATTTTTGGGTGAACTATCCCTTTAATATTAATCAAACAGGTTAAATCTATATTTAATTTATACAGTGAAGACTATGCTACGGTTTACTTTTTTTTAAAAACTTTTTTGTATTACTTTTTTGATGACATTTGATTACTTACTATTCAATTTCTGTACCTGAAAACTACTGTTAGACCTTAAAAAATCCCCTAAACCTAAACCTTTATTTAATTTGTATGTTTGTTCTATTGTATTGCTCATGATTTGATTATTTGTTCTTATTTTATTACTGAATGTTTACTTGCCTTTAATAACTTTAATATTTGAAATGTCACCAGTTGGTAGTTTTAGCTGTGGTATTAAAATCGAAATCTAGAATTCTGAAATATGGTGTCATAACCTTACTTATAGGTTGCATGGGTCAAATGCAACGAAAACCATAACTATTTTAATTTATTTATTACTTTTTTGTGTTGAGGCCAGTGAAAATATTGGTTGGGCAATTAAAAAATTCAACCACTGCCCAGTAGGAAAAATGTTGAGCCCTGTCCACATTATTTCTCTAAAGTACTATTCATTTCTACATCTTTAACAAATTTTCAATAAGCAAAAAATATTTTTTAAACTGTAACAGGAAAAATCTCTCAATTAATCAATCAAGTCCTAAAAACTACACACAGTTTAAAATGATTTTAAAATACATAACATGTTTTTTATATTATAATATAAATACTGATCTGACAGTGACTGGATAAAATTACTCACCTCACCAAATCCGCCCTTGCCCAATACCCTGTAGTGTCTAAATGTGTTTTTGGTTACTGGTTGCCTGAAAATTAAATCCAGATCAAGTCAATTTACTGCACAAAACTAAACAATTTGTGATTCATAATGATGCAATATAAGCACATTTCTTCAACTATGGACATCCCAAATAAGGATGATTTTTTTGTTTTTTGTATGAAGATCAAGTTAAAACTTGAAAACATGTAGATTTTAACGTGTAGTTATAAATATCCATTAAAAAAATATGAATTAATGATTTCAAATGATCTTTTGTTAGAGCAAGATTATTTAGTTGTGTGAGCGTTAATTATTAGTTCTGACTGGGCAATCACAAAGGCTGATGCGAGATGTTACTCACCTCTCCAACCACTTCCATTGAAGAAAACGGGAAAAATACATTGTCTCCTGATATGATGAGAATGGACCTCCGCTTAAATATTCACGAACTATCCTAAAAAAAAAAAGAGAGAAGAAATGTTTGAGAAAATGTAGACAAATAAAAATGCCATGGTGTACATGAATATGGTAATTATACAGTATCTACCCTCTGTAACGATCACTGTACCATAGTACTGCTATAAGGGTGTTGCATAAGCTATTAATTATTACAAGTAGTTAAATCACAGTAAAGCTACTCAAATAAATAAATAACTGAACTGAAATCAGTAATAAATTAAATATTTATTTTGCTAAAAAAAGAGAAGCAATTTCATGCAAGAACCTCTGAAACAGTCCAAACAAAGCAACTTGGTCCTGACTGAGAGGCCATGTTTTAAAAACTGCGGTACTTTACAATACTTTACTTTCCATTTGTTAACATTAGTTAACATGACCTAACACTTAAAAAAAAGAAAAACTTCTAAAAGCATTTGTTAACCATAGTTCATGTTTATTTATTAATACATTATTAAAATCAAAAGATGTATCTTTGAATATTATTAAATGGACCTGAGCTAACATGAACTAACAATGAACATTTGTATTTGTATTAATGAACGTCAGCAAAGATGAACAAATACTCTAACAAATGTATTTTCTCATTGTTAGTTAATGCATTAAGTGATGTTAACTAATGGAGATGAGCCGGATATTTCTCATGCATCTCGTGCCATCTTACCCTCTAATGTAACACAAACGCCATCACACTTAAATACATGAACACACACTTTAACAAACTCTGTGCCCATAGAGATTTAACAGGAAGGGTTAACGTACTCCACCTCACCCCCTCTCAAACAGAAAGGAAGCTTAAACTAAACAGAACTAAAAGACCGACTGAGGCAAAACACAAACACACAAAACTCAGTTTAGATTTAAAGTCACGTGTTTGCGTTACTCAGACAAACAGCACGGCTACAGCGACCGGTTCATTCTAGAACCGTAGGTCTTCACACTAATACCAGTAAAAACCACAAACGTACATCCACAATCAAAAGTGAGGTGGATAAACTACTGATTCCACTTCAGTCTTGACATAAACAAAATAACTAGCATGTGTTAACACATGCACCAGCCTACTGCCTAACCTTAAAGGAATAGTCCAACCAAATATTATCCGACATTAATTGCTTAGCCTCAAGACATTCTTTCTCGACATTAAGCCTGTTAACATGCCTGTCCTTCAGACAGGTAAATCTGTCATTCACTTGTCCGAGTAAAAAATGTGCTTGTCCAGAAATTTTTATTTTATTACTTTTTTTTGTGTGCGTGTGTAATTTATTCTGAAGCAATATTCTCACCAGTGTTCAATCAGCTTTGACATATTTTAAATCTGCATAGTTGTGATATTTTTTACCTTTTATAAAGGGCATTTTTCCCCATAATCTTATTAAATATAGGCTATGCTTCAGCTTTAATTGTATATTCTTAAATTTGATCAATAAATTAAACCAATTCAAAGACACTATAGGGTTGTTTCCAATCAAATTAAATAATTTTTACTGAAAAATTACAAATGTATTAAATGTTATGAGATTGTTGTAAATATTTTTTTGAATATACAAATAAGAAATGTTGGAAAGAATGTTTAAACATGAAGCTAAACTGCCAGTAGGTGGCGGCAGGTGACCGTCTTAATGAGCGAGTCATTTAGTCGATTCGTTCAAACGGCTGATTCATTCAAGAATTAGGTGGAATCTTTGATTGAACCGATTCGTTCAAAACGCTGAATCATTCAGTAACACACTGCTGCTGTGAGATGCATTATGGTTCTGCTGTGATCTTTGTTTGGAACTATTTTCGCCCCTGAAATAAAACAAAAACACTCAATATTGCATCTAAAATGTAAGTGACTTGATGTTAATTAATTGTTTATGGAACTGTCATTTCAATCATGGTGGTATTCAGGGAAACAGCACTCTTGCTCGTGTGGTGTTGCTTAACTGTATCATATGTTATAAATATAAAAACTCCACATTTTGACCACAGTATATTGACTGAGTTTCTCTGTTTGAGCGGCGCTGATTTGTTTTGACTTCTCCTCATTCAAATTACTCATTTATAGAAACTCTTTATGATTCATGGAGAATATAAAAAATAATTGTTTGGATTTGTACCATTATAGAGTTGTTTAAAGTGAATTGTGCATAATAGGTCCCTTTTAAAATAGAAAACATTTTAAATAATGTAATATTTCATAATATTACTGTTTTTTACTGAGTTTTGATCAAATAAATGCTGCCTTGGTGAGCATAAGAGACTTATTTTAAAAACATAAAAAAACGTACCAAACTTTTGAATAGTAGTGTATTATTGAATCAAATTTGAGAAAATGTCTTTTTTTCACTTCATAGTTGTTGTATCAGTGTTTCTTGACTGGAAAGTTCTACAGTACATGACTGCCAAATTAACTTCTTTGACTTATTTTATAACTTTGTTATTACCTGGTACACTCCTGGAACAGCTCTTTACATGGAGTCTGTTCCAGTTTCTGCCTGCATTCCCCAACCACATCCTGAGCGATCTCTGGTAGATGAGCTGCCGACTACATGAGGAAGACAGAATGAAAAAGAGGGAGAGTAAACAGGAAGAGGGGTTGGTGGTGTCATTAAAAAAAAGAGAAGTTTAAAGTTCAATAATTAATTCAGCAATTCTTGAAAATGAACGCGTATACAGGAGTGTGAGAAACATGTGCGTGTGATTATTTACCCCATTATTAAAATATGTGTCTAAAATATTTAAACCGGCGTCTCTCCTCTTCTCATCCGCAGCCAACTGATACATTGCCTAAACAAACACACACACAAATAATGCTAAAATGAATTTGCCTAAAACTACATATGACAGTCAGTAAGGATGCACAAAATACGTGTTCCATTAAAGAGAAGATAAAATAATAATTCCATATTTGACAGAGACAGGCTGTATTTGTATGTCAAAGGCAGTCAAAAATAGAGAGGTTAAAGAGAGGTGTAGAGTGAGTATGTTTGTGCAGAGATTTCATACCACAGAATCCTGGAACTCTATGCACCGCCGTAATTTGGGCTGAGTGTCACAGAACTGCCGAAACAACTGACGACCGATTGGTTGCTTCTCACAAAGGCTAGTGTAATCCCTATCTGAGAGCAAGAAACAAGCAGAGAGACAGAGAAAGACGGTTAAACCTATTATCGTCACATGATTTTCCTCATTTATAATCTTTAAAAGTCAGCGTGAAATGGAAGTTGCAATAGTTCTTTCTTCCTTGTTGTGAAGTACATCTGAGTGAAACTCTTCTTGAACAAGAAAAAAATGTAGGACGGGACTTGATTTTGTCCATCAGGACAACCACACGCCGGTAAACGTCATCAGAGAAGAGCAGAGATGTCGTGATTCTCTGATTGGTGGAGATGTTTATGCAGAATCATGGGTAATGTATTTTTTCACCAGGAAGTCCACTGTTAAACATGATTATTTAAAAAAAAGTTCAAATTAAAACTGGCAGATGAACATAAGCATATACCATTGATTAAAAATCTCAGAGCTCACAGTAGGTCTGTCTTTAACGGTTGATAAATTATTATTAAACATCAATTCATCAACCCCTATGATGAAAATAAATCAGATTTTTTACTTATTAAACCTGAATGTTGCACTCTATTTAACAGATTGTGTGAATATTATGGCATTGTTTTATTTTAAAGGGGATACCATTATTGTCACAGCTGATTGCAGCAAAGGAGAGTTGAGTCAGGACCTGAGTGCAGCAGTGACTTTTATTAATAATAAAAAAATTAAAAAACACACGGGAGAAGAAGAGAACACAGGAGAATAGCCATTTAACTTAACACTGAAAAAACTGAGGGCTATAAATACACAGTAACTGAAGAGCTAAACAAGGGGCAGGTGTGAAAAAAAATCAAGTAATCAATGAGTAGGCAGGACAACAAAAGAGAACATTCTAGAAACCAAGGAAACAAAAAAGACTTCACTGACTCAGTGAAGGGAGAACAGAGCCTCCACATGTGACATTTGCATGTGTGACATTTACACATGCCTCATGTGATATTTACATCTCATGTGACATTTACACCATTCCCCAGTAAGCACCTGGCACTGTAAATAAAAACTACACTAAAGTGGAGGGGAGGCCAAAACACAGGGGGTGGAAGAAGGGCTGCAACAAATACACAGGTCCATGGGGGAAGTAGATGAAGATAGAGTCCATGGGGAAGTAAAGGGAGGAAAAGCCAATGGGGAAGTGGGCACAGGAAGAAACCACAGGGGAGTCAGCGGCAGATGAGAGCCCAGAGCAGGTGGAGACCCAGGCGAAGCCCAATGGCCGGAGAGACCGGGCGACACCGGAGGACCAGGAGGCCATGGTAGAGCCACAGTGATGAGTGGCCGAGGTGGAGCCAGGGTGCTGGAGGACTGAGGTGGAGCTGGTGTGAGTGAGGACTGAGGAGTCGGAGGGAATGAGGAGGATGGCAGAGTCTGTGGCAGAGTCAAAGCAACAACTGATCAATGCAGAGCCAGAAGGACGATGATCTCAGGTGAAGCTGAGGGAGCGAAGAGTCAAGGTGGAGCTGACTGGTCAACGGGCTAAGGTGGAGTAATTAGAGGGCCAAGGCAGAGCCAGGGGATCCACACACCAAGGCGAAGATGCAACTGGGAAGCGCAAGGTGGATCAAAGCAACTGGGCGTAGCCATTGAGGGAGAGCTGAAAGACTGAAAAGATCCGCAATGAAAAAGCACCCAGTCCACATACTCCTTAAGCATCACTCTATGACCATTTCCGGACAGGCGTGAATTCGACTGATCATTAAGCCCTGCCCAAAAAAAATGCACATAGGCTGTCTTCATCGTAGTGCACAAGATTCTGAGTGTTGTCCTCGAGGGAGCGATCCCCCTGTGAGATTTTGCAAGTCCGTTGTTCTATCACAGTTGGTTGCAGCAAAGGAGAGTTTAGTCAGGATCTAAGAGCCACAGTGACGTTTATAAATAATCCACTGTAAACTTTTGTTACATACGAAAAAATATACCAAGAGCAGCAGGTTTCGTTTATGTTCTGATAGCCAAAAGACCATGGCAAACGCTGTGAGTGTGTGTTAGAAATCAGAAAAGGTGTTGGTACATTTTTTGTCTTCAAACCAAACTTAAGTCTAATGACAAAGTTTAAATCCCATCTGGCTAGCGCTACATTTGGTCAGGCGGAGAATAGGCAGTCTTTTTGGTTGTTCGAACACATTCAACTACAAAAGAATCCAGTCGATTGCATTTTCGACTACCTCTGGAAGTGGTTGAAAGGGAAGCTCAAAACATTTTAGACCGGTTTACACCTGTATTTAGTAGGGGGGTGTATGAAAATAATATCAATACACATGAATATTGTGATATTATGTTTGACGATACTGTATCGATTCTCAAAAACACAGGATCGATATTTATTTATTTATTAATTTGTTTCTAAGATTCATGACTTTGTGTTCAGTTTAAACCTGACTGCTAGATGGCAACGATATCTCAGAACGTAAACTGTGACGCGGAGAAGCGCAAGGGTTCACCGTTAGCGTTAGCATTAGCAAATCCAGCTCACACGATGAATTATACCAGGTCACGTCAAGGTGTACAGAGCTCAAGTTTGGACACATTTTGGCTTCCACTATAAAGAAACCACGGACCCACTTTATATTAGGTGGCCTTAACTACTATGTACTAACATTTTAATTAATAATTTGATATATTGCACTTATTGTGTACATACATGTTTTTACATTGTACTTACATTTAAAAAATACCTGCATGTAATTACATCTGTAATTAATTTCTGTAGTTACATTTGTAATTACACTGTTGACCCTTCCCTTACACCAAACCCTACCCTTAAACTTACCCATACCACCACACCTGTCCCTAACCCTACCCGTATCCCACCTAAATATCAGCAAAGGTGTTTTGCAATACAATTTGAACACAGTAAGTACATTGTACTTATTTTTTGATGCAAGTACATAGTAGTTAAGGCCACCTAATATAAAGTGGGGCCGAAACCACTAAGAAGATTGATAAGAGTCGATTGCAAAATAAGCCATGCTAAAATCCAATACTCAAGAAAACTGAGAGCTCACATCATGACTCCATCCGCGCTGCCGAGAGTGGCGTTTTGATAGAATATACAAATATGTACTGCACACTTTGCTCTCAATAACAAAATAAACCCACAACAGAAATGACAGCAGTGAGAAAACATCAGCGTATGATCATAGTGATGTGGATATGTTTACCAGCTCTGCAATACAAGCGCTCCGGTTGATTTATATAGCACTTTATACAATAGACACAGATGTTTAAAGCAAAAAGCTTTACAGTATTAAAAATAAAAAACAAGGAATATTGTAAAATATTGTCTTTCTTAGAGTATAGCAATTATCGTATTGTAAGCCCTGTATTGTGATTCTTTGCGATACGCAGACCTAGTATTTGCCCTAGCGGTGTACCAAAACGACCAAAATCTTAATAGCAGGTGTAAACAGGGCCACAGACTCAGCAAAGGGAGAAAACAGAAACCTCATGTGACATTTATCTACTTTAAATTAGATACCTTTAATACAATGTTAATTTTATGTTAGATCATTTCTCAACATATCTAATAGGTCTCAGATAAAACATGAAATTTGTGCCTCTTATTAAGAAATAAAGTCACCACACACAAAACTGTACCGCATTCGTGGAATGTGCCAGAGAGGGTGGAAAATCATGAAAAACCTAATTCTGACTGATTGAGGTACAAAGCCCTTGAATAACATTTTTTTTGTAGACCTTAGGGAAAAAATAAAATGTTTTAAATGCATGATATGACCCCTTAAATGAAATATTTCCTCTATATACACATAAAAAGTGCATAACTCAGCAGACAGCCACAACACTAAATCACAGTGATGCTGAACAGAGAGCTCAAGCTGAACCCTTGTGCTGCAGGACTCTGGAACGTTATGGGACTGGTGCATTCTGGGCCAAGAGGAAACAGCCGGGACTTCCTCAGTGAGCCAAGGTCTACAGCTGTCTGACGCAAACACACACACACACCTGCCCAGTGCGTGCACACCAGCATAAATGTTTAACTGACAGAAATATTCTAAACCATGTAAACCTTTTAATGAGGAATACACTAGTAAGTATGCTTTGTTTAGTGAACCACAAAATCAAATTATAATAAATATTTTAATATGTACTACTTTTAAGGTGGACTAGCTGCAACAAGTAAAAAAAGCTTTTTGTGAATTAATTACTTATCGATGACAAATACGACACAATGTCATTTGCAACTAATTATTTAACTTAATTAATACAATGAAATTAATGAATTGATTGAATATGAATCCGATATGCCTATTTTTTTAATATATTAGAAATTAAGTTCCTCAAGTTGATGTAGATAAATCTAAAATAAAATATGCTTTTAGGTCACCCATATGTGCTATTTGCAATGTTAATAAACGCTTCTATGTGTCAGCCAGATGGGCAATGCTTAAATAACATCAAACAGCACTAATGAGAGAGAATTTAGCTTGCATAATTTGATTTCAGCCACCAAAAAACTTAACGTGATTGGAGGGTATCAAGACTGCTGGTCCCTGCATGACTAGGAATGTTTGTCTTTATACAAATAAAAAAATTGGTATTTTTAACAACTTGAAACTAGGGCTGTCAATTTCCTGAATACAATAAAAAAAAATGCAATTAATCATGCCTCCTGACCCATATCTAAATTCTGTTTAGAGGGATTTTCCTACCATCAGAGCAATTCAACCTTGAAGTACCATGTTTTTGTGAGTCCACATGCAACGTGCCTGTATAGGCCAGTGATAGGCTTATGTTCAATGATACAGAAGGGAAAAAAAACTGTATTTTGACTTTTAAGATTCTGTTTTGTAATGTCTATTCAACGATTTACACACTTGCCACAATAATATAGGCCAATGTCTTTGAATGATCTTCATTTGGGATTAAATGATCAATTTATATAACTGTATTAAATAAAAATATATATTTTTCTCATTGAATATTTATATAGTTAGTTGTGATTCATTTGATTAATTCAGTTTTTTTATTGATTGACAGCCCTACTTAAAACATATACCCCCGGCTTCACAGACAAGGCCCAAAGGGTTACTTCAGTGATATAGCATTAAGCTTTGTATCAGTAGAAACCCCGTAGTATATTTGAATTATGGTACTTTCCCCCCTCATATCCCCCTGAGGCGAGAGAATTATGCATTTTATTTCTGGAAAAAATCCTCCAATGACGCAAATATCGTCATTTTGCGACAATCAGAGGATTTTTTGGCCAGAGGCTAAAAATACAGCCAGTAGAAGGAGCTGTTTCGCATGTTTTCAACCCGCCCACAGCGGAGGGATCTCACTCACAGAATGTAAATGCGCTCGGCCTCGGGCATTCATAACGGAGCGATGCAGAGCAAAGTGAGTGTTTCAACTTTTCAATGAATTCCTATGAAAGTTTAGCTTCCATATGCGATCAGAAAACGCGCCAGACTGGACACGCGCTGAGAATAACAGCCGGCATTACCTCAGCGCTGCTCAGCTCTTCGCTCTCGTGATGAATGAAATCTGACTCCTACAGCTGCGTTTGTCCTGTGACTTTCGTTCGGCTCGCTCACATTTTATTGAAAATACACGTTCAGTTTTTAATTGTAGTGTTTATTCTCTAACTGAACGAAATTGTTTTTTTGTTATGAAGATTAAAACTAATTAAAGTTGGGGGCAGTGTAGGGAGTGCCCTAGTATGGCAGCAAAGCAAGTGCATTCTGGGAGTTGTTATCTTTCATCCACATGAGACACAAATAAATGTTCTGTCTTTTCTCAGTCTAGAAGGCACCAAATTCAAAAATAATTTCACATTTCTACTACATAAATGACACAGTTTAAATACACATTCATCTTCCCAGCGCTGAAGTGGCCCTTTAAGCTAGTCCCAGACTAAAATGCATGTTTGAGCTGTTTCAACTGAAAGCAACTTGCACTGACATATCTTAAAATATGTCAGTGCCATTGTTTTGTCTCAAGATGCATACCAGTAATGTTTTTTTTTTCTAAGGCATGTTTATAAAAGCTTCTTAAAGGTCTGTAGTATTTACGAGGATCTATTGACAGACATGCAATATAATATACATAACTATGTTTTCAGTGGAGTATAAAGACCTTACATAATGTACCGCTATGTTTTTATTATCTTAGAATGAGCCATTTCTATCTACATACACCATGGTTCACCTTACAGTGAAATTACCATTTTGCGCCGTCGTGTTTCTATGGTAGCCCTAAAGGGACAAACGCTAGCTACTCTCTGCTAGGGTTGCCACCTTCAGTGCCACATTCACGACACCCAGACCCCCTACCCTCATGATGTTCCAAACATCATGTTTCTTTGTTCTGCTGAACCAGGCTGCTTTGGGGGCACCATTGACTTCCATAGTAGGAATGTATCTTCCTATGTGTTCGACATAACAAAGAAATGTATACAGGTTTGGAACAACTTGAGGGTGAGTAAATCATGAGAATTTTCATTTTTGGGTGAACTATCCCTTTAAGAAGTCATTCTAAACCAGTAATCACTTTTTTGACAATTCTGAAATTCAAATTTTTTAAATGTTTAATTATTTTACTTAATTTATGACTATATTATTATGTAATTATCTGTCCCATTTTTATTTAAATATTTTTTTAAAATGTCAAACTTTATATGACAGGATTATTTATTATGTATGATTAATATAGCCTAGTTAATTATAAATTAAGGATTTATTAATGATTAATTAGGCTATAATCTATTATTTAACCTGTCTAACGTCTAAAAAAAATGTAATAATTCTGTCTTCCAAGCTCTTATAATGTAGCCTATGGAATATTATATGAATATATTATCCATAAAAATCTGGAGATCCTCTTGCGTTCAAATAGTGGACGCGAGCTCGACATGTTTTTTTTTTAAAAAACGCAAGTTTACAGCGCATGTCCTCGAGACTCTGCCGCTGTGGCAACAAAGCCGCTAATATGCAATCACGAGCAAATGAGCTCCTGTACTACTTATTGTGAAATTGATTTCTTTATATTTGCTATTAGTATTCTCCACACTGCAAAATCCTTATGTGTTTATTGAACTATATGTGGACCTATGTTAAATAAGGGATTTACATAGATCGTTTTGACTGTAAATACGGGACGAGTCCATATTTCACAGGACGGGTGGCAACCCTACTCTTTGCTGTCTCAGATAATGACGTCTTGTGTCGGCCTCCATTGCTTCTCTATGTGCTTTGAAAGGGAGGGGTGAGCAGTGGGGGATTGCAATTCACAACCTCACCACTAGATGTCACTAAAATGTACACACTCTATCTTGAACTATTAATCCTGGCTTAATCTGAAAAACTCATTTCTGAATGCTCTCTTTCATTCATCTATCTTACCAATAGTACGTCTAAGTTCCTCACACAGACTGATATGTGGCAGTTTGAGCATCTCCTTCCATTTCTTGCTCCGCCCATTCCGCTTCCCTCCTCCTCCTATGAGAGATAAAGAAACAAAACACTTTATATATTAGTGCTGTCAATCGATTCAAAAAATTAACTAATTATTCACACTTTTTTCTGTAATTAATTACGATTAAAAATCTGCATATATTGTAATAATTTCAGTTACTTTCCAAATTAATGTAGAGACAACTTAAAGACAGTATATTAATAACTTGTTTAATGGCATCTTTTTATGAACGAAGGCCAGTATCACTGATACTGTTACTGATGTCTCTATAAATTGACTTGTTTTTTAAACATTAATGATGGACAATCAACATTACAGTATAACTGAAAGCTTCCCAATTTCAACATTTATTATGCTCTAAAAATAACAACTTTTAAATTAAGTGAACTTAAAACAATCTTCACATAAATATATTATAATAAATGTCATATTTACCCATAACTTTCATATATATTCAATATACAGAAAACAAAGTTATCAAACACTTTACAGTCTTAACTGCATACATAATAAATTAAATATAGATTCATCTTATTAAAGCAACAATTTTGTCTTTTACCTTTGTTCTTTGATTAACATTAATGACAGACAGCATTAGTGGCTGCTGTGCTGTCACTTTAAGATCTGCCGCTGCCGAACATGAACGCTAGCCAAAGGATGATAGACAAAATGGATGCTACATGCTACGCGTTGAACTGAAAAAATGATAATTTTGGCAGCAGTAATATATATATGTAAAATTGTACAAATTGTATTAATAAGCCCTAGTAATAACCTGTCACAACATTGCCACAAAGGCCAGAAACACAAGGAACACAAGAATCTTTAGGAAAAAGAGAGAGAGAGAAAAAAGACATATGTATGATATACATAACGGATGAGGCATTTTAATAGACTACAGACAACAATAACAACTGTTTTCCAGAAATCCCTTTTCCAGTCTCCAATCTCTTTTCAGTTTTTCAAATAAATATTCTTCCATACATCTGCTAATCAATGCTATTATTCCCGAATGCACCTTGCCTTTGAGAGCTCATGACCGCTGTCAAACTTTGAACCTGTAAAATACTATGAAGTAATCATACCTTGATTTCATATAATTGTTTAATGCAAAACACTCAAGAAGCGCACAAGAGCATAATCAAAAGCTTGCCGTCTTGAGGCCAAGATGTAGAGACAGCATTCCTCGTACCCGGGAAAACAGTTTTCCTCAAACTGCGGAATAAGAAGAGTTTATCCTCCAGGATTTACTGTAATTTCAGTGAATGCAAATTCCAGCCACATTACAGTCTGACTTACAAATACACACACACACACACACACACACACACACACACACACACACACACACACACACACACACACACACACACACACACACACACACACACACACACACACACACACACACACACACACACACACACACACACACACACACACACACACACACACACACACAGAGAAAGAGAGAACTGCTGGCCTCTGAAATTACCCTTGGGGGTCGAAAACATTTAGGGTGATTATTCTGGGTCTTATTGTTTGTTTAATTTCCATATGAAATCCACAGCAATGCATTTTGCAATCAAGTCTGACAAGTCTGTCCAATCTTACAGATCTCTTTGGCCGTTGTATCCCATCTCGCCTCGCTGGTTTTCAATGTGTCTCACGCTACGAGTGCCATGTTTTTAAAAGGTAGCGTTAAAGGGATAGTTCCCCCAAAAATGAAAATTCGGTCATCATTTAGGGGTTGTTTACACTACACTACACCGTTTTCAACTAAAAACAGAAAACTTTGTGTGCGCTTTGGTCGTTCATTTACATGACAACAGCGTTTTGCAAGCCTGAAAATGCAAGCTTTTGAAATCGGGTTTCAAAAGGCAGGTTTTTGAAAACGATACCGTTATTGTTACAAAAATGCACATTTTAGAAAATGGTGAGGTCATGTTCATGTGCATTATGTGTTCAGTCTATAGGTGTGTAATGTTTCTTTACAAAGTGACATCAACAACCACTGGCCTGGCAGCACATTACAGCGTTTTTAATCGTTTTAGCGGATCTGTGTGAGAAGGGATCATTTTTGTTTGACAATGTTGTCTGTCTTCTGTACGTGAAAAAAGCAAAGAAAAAATGTTTCTTAGTACATCGTTGTCGTGTTATCATGTAACCCTGACTAGGCCTGTCACGATAACAAATTTTGCTGGACGATAAATTGGCCAAGAAATTATTGCCATAAACGATAATATTGTCGTTCTGAGACCATTTTCATCTAAAATAATGATAATGGCATAATAATGCAGGTACACCTTTTCAAAGCTCAATAAACTTTTATTTCTAAAGACTATTTAACACTGAAAACGGAAAACATTTTAAATATCCACAATAAATAAACAAAACAACCAAAACAAAAAGAGCAATGGACTCTCTTATGCACTTGAATAAACAGCTGGGAAAACTGCATCAGATGATTGTGTTTTAGATAGTGCTGGGAATCGATTAAATTTTTTTTTACTAATTAATAAAAAAGATTCTGTAATTAAATCACGATAAATACGTTTTTTAATGTTTTGATATTGTAATAATTTCAGTTACTCACCAAATTAATGCAGAAACAATTTATTGACAGCATATTTTAAATATGTGTTGTATTGTCATGTTTTTATGAATGAAGGCCAGTATCACTGATGTCTCTATGAAACATTAATGACGTTACAGTATAACTCAAAGCTACCAATTTCAACATTTATTAGGCTTTAAAAAAAACAACTTAATTTAAGTGAACTTAAAACAATCTTTACACAACCCCATTATAATAAATGTTATATTTACCCATGGCCTTCCCTGTTAGACATATACAGAAATGTAATAGTTATCAAACACCTTTCTTAACTGCATAAATAATAAATGAAATATAGATTAATCATCATTAAAGCTACACTTTTCTCTGTTCCCGTTGTTCTTTGATTAACATTAATGACAGGCATCATCAGTGCTCCTGTCACTTTAAGAACAGCCGCTGCCGAACATGACGCGGATCTCACGCGCATCTAATTTCTAACTCTTTAAGTTCATTTGAGACGTTATTTAACTAATTTAAGACTCCTAATATGAGAATACTCAACATTCTCTGTGTTGTTGTTATTGTTTGTTCATTAGCAAAAGAGAACTCGATGTGAGCAGGAGACTGACGCGAGTCTGTCTGTGCGTCGAGTGTGTGTGTGTGTGTGTCAGAGTGTCCCTTGATAGCTGACATGAGATGCAGCCACATAGACAGGACATTGACATACAGCGCATTCTCTTGTGTCTTGTCGCATAGAAGCATTTACATGTATAAGAGCGTGATCATATAATGTAATGCTCGGTAGGGCTGTCAAAAAGAAAATCGAATTTTGAATATTCGTCAAATTTACAAAAAAAAAAGCACATTCGAATGAAAAAACTGTGCATCAAATTTTTGGTAGAGGCACGCGAGACATGATGATGACGTAACGGACGCGGTTTGTTTATCCAGTACAGCGGTGCGGCTGTAAAAAGGCGTAAAAAATGGGCAACCTGTTCAACGGCGTGTTCAGTCAGACATAGAGCAGAGCAGAAGAAGGCAATCAGGGCTTAGGAGCATGAGATGGATATAAATGAAAGAGAAGATAGATTCGTTACCTGCTGACGAAAATCCTCTCAGTTGGTGGCAAAAATCATGCGGTATATATGTATCCACATATTGCGCAGCTGGCAAAGACATACTTGATCATACCTCACCAAAAAACGCTCCGCACTCGCTGCAGGTCAAGTTGACTGTTTGGTGTTTTTCACCAACAATATGTAGATGTTTAGTGAGTGGAAATGGATTGTTTCTGAATGTCCGTTTGCTCTTTTGTGTCCACATTACGTTTCCTGTTGAAGCTCTTCTCAGGTTACTGATGCACTTGCAGTTTTATGCACTTTTGTTACCTAATTTTCCTTACATGCTCATTAATGAAATTATATTTTATTTAATAACAGTTGTTTAAAAAAAGTTATACTACGGGGCTGATGAACGTTCTGAGGTGTGCAATTATTTTCTGGGAGATGCACAGCGAACGTAGTTCCAGGCAGCGCTTGACCGCATTACAGTTCCATATCACTTCGCATAGTTAACCGTAATAACGGAAATTACAGGACTAAAAAACAACAATATGACAGACGATTTTCCTAAAGTAAATCTTAATATTTACGGTGAATATAAAACGTTCAACAACTGGGCGGCAGCAGTATTAGACAGTCCAGATGAAAACAGACGGAAGCGGACATCAGAGGCAAGCTTTTCTGTCTCATTACTGAAATCACACATGCTCGCAGACGCACTACAGTTTGCACTAAAGGTGTCAGCGCTGCCCTGACGATTTGATCAGTTAGCCCATAAAGTGGAGAAACTTAAAGGCTACACGTGACATTTTTTCACTAGTGAGGTAATAACAGCGCTGTTTAGAGACGCACAGAGGCAGCCTAATTCCGCTTCGCATCGTGACCGCATCACCACTAGGGATGCACCGAATGTTCGGCAACCAAATAAGTAATAAGGCCGAATAAATTTTGCCAAACAATGACGTTTTTAATGACACGATCAAATAGTAACCCGCGTAGAGTGAGATGCGCGCGCTTTATGCAGCAAACATGTCAGCAGTGTGGAAGCACTTTAAAGTGTCAGAGAAAGAGGCAAAAACGGCCGTTTGCAGACACTGTTCTGCTGAATTGTCCAGAGGGGGTGCATCTGCAAAAACGTACAGCACTTCAAGTTTAATTTATCACTTAAAATCAAGACACCCCGAACATCATGCAGAGTACGAGAAAGACACGGCGGCGGCAGCAAAACAGCGCAGAAAGTAAACGCGCTCGTACTACAGATGAGCCGCGCACAGTCTCGCTGTCTGACATGTTCGATGAGATCCTCCAAGAGAATAACCCATTTGCAAGACAGAGGACAAGCTCAACCGCTCAACAGTTAGATGGTTATCTCTCAGAAGTCCCCATCCCCAGGAGCAATAACCCTCTCGAATTTTGGAGGACCAATCAAGGCCGCTTTCCCGACCTGGCGCAGATGGCACGCAGGTAGGCTACTTGTATGGGAAATTAATTTAAGATTTTATTTATATTTTGGATTATGGTAACACTTTATAAGTAGTTTCTATTTTTAACATTAACTAACAATGAAAACCCCTTATAAAAAGCATTTATTAATCTTAATGTTAATATTTACTAATACAGTCTTAAAATTAAGTATCACATTTTTAATTTTTTAATTAAAAAGTATCAAAAGTGGTAGGCCTATTTGTTAAAATTGTTAATGCACTTATACGAACATGAACTAAATATTTTTTATTATCTTACATTAACGAAGATTAATAAATACCATAACAAATGTATTGCTAATTGTTAGTTAATGCAATAATGTTCACAAAAGGAAACATTGTAAAGTGTTACTACCTATATTTTATATGATGTATTTTGTGAATTTTTTTTACTATTTTCTATTTTATTATGTAGTTACTATTTTCAATCTTGAAGACATTGTTCGTTTTGAAATGAGCAACTGTCAGAAAACTGCAATAAAAATTTCAACTATTCTGCAGGTACTTGTCTGCTCCATGCACAAGCACCGACAGCGAGAGACTGTTTAGTGCTGCATCTCATGTCATCGATGAGAAGAGGAACCGACTTTCATGTGAGAAAGCAGAGAAGCTACTTTTCATAAAGAAGAACCTGCCACTTTTCCTGAAGAAGTAGGCTAAGTAGGCTAATGTCTAGGACAGTTATTTATTTGTTGTGGGTTCATCCACATTTTTTGCACTATTCAATGCACATTTGTTGTTGTAGACATACAGAGTTACATTCTTTCAGCAGTCAGTTATAGGCCTAACATAGGCTATTCAAGAAGGGGGGCTTAAAAGATGGCCAAATAAAAATATATTTTTTATTTTACTAATTTATTTATTTTAAGTTATATTGTGCTTTGTTTGTATAATATCTGCTGGAATGTTAAAAAAATGTTCAGTGTTAAATAAATATTTTGAAATTGTATTTTTGTTATTTGATTTATTTCTCTGAAAAGCAACACAAAATAGTAAAAAGCAAATTTTTACTATTTAATTATTGTAATGGTGAAAATATTGGCAAAATAAATGGATAAAAAGACGAAACACCGCGTTCGGTATTCGGCCTTCGGCCTTCGGCCAAGCATTTCATTATTATTCGGCTTCGGCCAAGAATTTCATTTCGGTGCATCCCTAATCACCACCTCGGGTGTGCATTATTATTCTAATAATTGAACGGCCCGTCGTCAATTATTCCTTACTTAATGCACTGTAAAAAGTGAATGTCATTTCAATAAAATATGCGATGCTTGATTTGGTTTACATTTGCTTGTTACAGTACATTTTCCATCTAACATTTAAAAATTGCCTTTAGAATTCGAATATAATTCGAATTTTGCTAATATTTATGAAAGAATTTCGAATTTAGCTTTTCCGACATTTTGACAGCCCTAACGCTCGGCAAAAATGGATATAAAAACGGACGCTGGAAATTATCGCGGCCGGAAAAATTATCGAGCTCATTTTTTTTTTTTATCGTGCGATTAATTGATTTATTGACTATCGCGAAAGGCCTAACCCTGACTCACCCTTAAGTTGTTTTAACCCTGTACGATATTCTTTTGTTCAGTTGAACACAAAAACAGATATTTTTAAGAATGTGGGTAACCAAACAGTCGCTGGTCCTCATGCAGGACGTCGGACCTTTTTTTCATAAAAAATAAATAAAAAATAAAAAATTGTAGTGGTTAATGCATTGTGATTATTAAAATCATAATATATTTAAAATAAGCAACTATTAATAAAAAAAATATTATTAAAATCTAACATGTTAATTCACAAAGCACAGATGCATATAGTCCAACATGTTTATTCTTGCATTTGATTATACATTGACAACATATCACTCACTCGATACTAATGCAATAACATGCACACACACAAGGGTGTTTTTGTGAAATGTGGGGACATTCCATAGGCGTAATGGTTTTTATAACGTACAAACCGTATTTTCTATCCCCCTACACTAACCCCTATCCCTAAACTTAACCCTCACAGGAGACTGTGCAGTTTACTTTCTGTGAAAAAAACCTCATTCTGTGTGAAATATAAGCATTTTGAAAAGTGAGGACATGGGGAACGTCCTCATATTTCACCCTCTTTTTGTAATACCTATGTCATACCCATGTCATTATACACATTTGTGTCCTGATATTTCACAAAAACATGCCCACACACACAGACACACACACACACACACACACACAAAACCACTGAGCTGTTTGACCGGTCAAACCCTCATAGATGATACACATCTGTTCAATCTACTCTAAAATCTACAAGGACAGATATCAGTAAATGCTGAAGTGAGACCAAGAAAGAGACAATAATAAACATCCTGGTCACTTTATGCCACAAGTCAAATGTCTGTCTATGCAATTTTTTTGGAACAGTTAATGTAAAGCAATACAAGCATAAGTTCTGTATTTACATAAAGGCACAACAAGATAAACAGGAAGAAGAGCAAGATGACTAGCTAAACAAGAAAAACACTCTTTCACTCTGAATCAATTTGACTACAGACAAATTTATGTCCAAATTTAAGTATGGAAAGTCCAACTATTTCCTCATCATTCGTCACAAACACGCACCTTAAAAGAAACACAAAGTGTATGCTGTTTCAGCATTCCTCAAAATGTATTTGGGAAGTTGACACAAAATACTTTTGGAAAGTTGGCATGTCCTGCTGTACTCCATCTAAAACTATTTTAAACAGCATTGTGCTTTTTATAAAAAAACTAATCAGTATGCATTCAGAATTTATGTGCTGATATTAATTGTGAGATTACAGCAATGAGATACATATCCAATAATCTAAATTCAAAACACTCCCAGCAAATGCTAAATACCTAAATCAATTCACAAAACCTTTCCATTTGTTAGCTTTATTAATGTAATAAGCTTAGATGACCTCAGAAATGCAATTACCTAAAGAATAGCCTTATCTCGGGCAAAAAAACAGAGCCCTATCCAAGAAAACTGTGCACGACCTGTTACTTGCTCTAACAAAACAAGTAGTGAAGAACATCTAATCAACTAACACACTCAAAGAAAAGAGAAAGCTACTGACGCAAATGTGATCAAAAAAGGCCTTTTAAAGAAGCGGTGGTTCACAATCTTTTTAACTCAAAGACCACAATTGTCCAAGACCATATAAAGCCCCCCTTCCGTGTAGGCTAAGCTAGTTTCTTAGGTACTTCTGCTGTAATGATGACAATACTGTGTGTTTTCCATGCTTTTATTAACAGAAACTAGGAGTGTCAGATGATTACAATAATTAATTGCAATTAACATTGTGATTACAGAACTGTACAGTATGTTCTGCAGAAATAACAACAACAGTTATTCTTGGGACACATTAAAACGATACATATGATGTCAGTTTATACGTTGACTTTAAAGTCTTTTAGCATTTTAAGTGGATAAGAAAGCAAGTATATTTTTAATCTTGCAACCCCCTTATAAGTTTGCTGAAGCCCCCTAATTCCCTTGTTGGGAACCACTGATTTGTTTTAGCATTTAGTATTTCAAGGCTTGTCAAATTGAGTAATTATCTAAAAGATTAGTTTCCTAAATGCACGTTATAGATCTTGCTTTGAACGATTCATCCATGTCTCATAGGCCTGTAACTGACAATTAGGGCTATGCCGGTAAACGTGACAACCGCGTCACTGCGGTGGCTGAGTAGCACCAGTCAGCCAAAACACTTTTTTTGTATGTGAATGCTGTTTTACGTGAATATTATGACACGGGTGAGGCACCAAGCTTTATTTACAAAATAAATAATAGGTTCGCAATTAAATGTTACATCGCAGCCATGGAAACACGACATATGGATTCATGCCGAACGAGGTAGGCTTTGTGAGGTGAGCCAAACTTAAGCTGTGCGTTTTGCGATCTGGTCACCCGATTTTCCACAAATTTAACAATAAGCTTACTCCATTTTATTCTACTGGACATGGAATCTTCATTTTCGTCTCTCACAGGGCAGGGGATTATAAACGTTTGCTTTTAATTAGGATATTCCCATCATTTACTGTGGTAAAGTAGAAAACGGTGTAAGACAGATACATTTTACTTCAAATTCTATTTAACACAGTTTGTGCTTGATGTAACGTCAAGTTTATGTGTACAGCGCATTTCATACACGTCGGATATTTTTAGTTTCGCTTTCTCTCGCAGCACATTATCAAACAAAGTTCTTGACCCTGCGGAAGATAAATTCCCTCTTCACACCTTTTACTACAATCCATTCTCTAATCTAGTTTTGGAACATTAGGAGAAAACAAAGATATTCAAAAAGCTATGCTCTCTTTCCTGCTCGTGTCCCATATCCCTTTCAGCGCAAAGCAGCACGCACCTCTGCGGGGAAATATAAAACAAATATATTATAACTAATATTTAACTTTCTTATATTAATTATATTACCATTAATTACTGATATTTATTTAAATGTTTTACAGGCTGTAGTATGTTGTTTCACTGACAGAAGTACTCAAATAAACACGCATGCTAAATGGATTTTTGAGCCTCATTTTTATTTTTTATTTTCAATATATACATTGAGGAAAATAAGTATTTGAACACCCTGCTATTTTGCAAGTTCTCCCACTTGGAAATCATGGAGGGGTCTGAAATTGTCATTGTAGGTGCATGTTCACTGTGAGAGACATAAACTAAAAAATAAAAAAAATCCAGAAATCACAATGTATGATTTTTTAACTATTTATTTGTTTGATACAGCTGCAAATAAGTATTTGAACACCTGAGGAAATCAATGTTAATATTTGGTACAGTAGCCTTTGTTTGCAATTGCAGAGGTCAAACGTTTCCTGTAGTTTTTCACCAGGTTTGCACACACTGCAGGAGGGATTTTGGCCCACTCCTCCACACAGATCTTCTCTAGATCAGTCAGGTTTCTGGCCTGTCGCTGAGAAACACGGAGTTTGAGCTCCCTCCAAAGATTCTCTATTGGGTTTAGGTCTGGAGACTGGCTAGGCCACGCCAGCACCTTGATATGCTTCTTACAGAGCCACTCCTTGGTTATCCTGGCTGTGTGCTTCGGGTCATTGTCATGTTGGAAGACCCAGCCTCGACCCATCTTCAATGCTCTAACTGAGGGAAGGAGGTTGTTCCCCCAAATCTTGCAATATATGGCCCCGGTCATCCTCTCATTAATACAGTGAAGTCGTCCTGTCCCATGTGCAGAAAAACACCCCCAAAGTATGATGCTACCACCCCCATGCTTCACAGTAGGGATGGTGTTCTTGGGATGGTACTCATCATTCTTCTTCTTCCAAACACGTTTAGTGGAATTATGACCAAAAAGTTCTATTTTGGTCTCATCTGACCACATGACTTTCTCCCATGACTTCTCTGGATCATCTAAATGATCATTGGCAAACTTAAGACGGGCCTTGACATGTGTTGGTTTAAGCAGGGGAACCTTCCGTGCCATGCATGATTTCAAACCATCACGTCTTAGTGTATTACCAACAGTAACCTTGGAAACGGTGGTCCCAGCTCTTTTCAGGTCATTGACCAGCTCCTCCCGTGTAGTTCTGGGCGGATTTCTCACCTTTCTTAGGATCATTGAGACCCCACGAGGTGAGATCTCTTTTATATGGTGTGCATAAACGTGGCTTAGGTGCCTCCAAGAAAAAATCAGTTGGAACTTGGAAGACACAAAAATTGTGGTAGAAATTAAAATAGAAAGCACTGAGAACATGTTAGCTAACTATGAATTGAATTAAGTAACTAATAAAATATATCTTAATATTGTTGCCTTTGACCTGCTGTTACGACAATTGTTTTCGGTGTTGTAATGGACTATTTTTCTTACGAAAGCTTCTCAATTAAACCATATTGTGACTTCTGTATTGCGACTTACATCTCTTACTCTTTATGCACGGACTTAGCTCTATGCATTAGTTGTTGATTGGATTTTGAGAAGTGGGCACTGCACTCAAAAGCAGAGGCAGACGAACATGAGCTTGCAGGTGTTTAAAGTCACCATGAAATCAAAATGGGCGATTCTTATTTTTTTATGGAATACTGTAGGCCTAGAAATCTAGACGCACCCTAGCGGGAGCAAATCTAGTTTGCAGTCAGGGTAGTCAAGCAACTCTACGTTGGCGTGCGAGCTGGAAAAAACAAACTCTGGTCAGGCCAATCACATTGGCCCTCATTTATCAATCTTGCGTACACCAATTTTCCAGCGTACACCTGGCGTACACCCAAAACCACGGTGACTTTGAGATTTATCAATATGGACGTTGGCGTACGGCACGCTCAAATCCTACACCAGCTCAGGAGGTGGTGTACGCACGTTTTGAGTTAGTGCGAAAATGCGCAGAAAAACAATTCCTAACACCACAACACGCACTGACAAAGATATGCTATATTATGACCCACTGTAACAACAACAACAACAAATAAAGCCCTATTCGCACGGGATAAGTATTATCTGGGGACCTCGTGTGATTTAGAAATGACTCCCCCACATCTGAATTTTGCGTGGCGCATTCGCACGGGATAAACTGTGATTTTTACTCGAATTTACTGACTTATCTCCCGGATATGATGTTACTTGAAAATGTTTTTTCGTTATATAGCTGTATGAAATTATAAACAGTCGTATCGATATCATTTTGATTGTTTTAGTAATACAAATAATTTCGTATAATAATATACGACGGAAGATTCAGTTTCAAAGGTAATGTAAAAGTGCCCATTTAAGCGAGTTGTCATTGTACTGTTCTGTTTTTGTGTTTTTCATTAAGAATAATATTAAACACACCATTCAAGCAATTACTCCCAAATTGTGCTCATTCTAAAGTGAAAGTAGTAGTCTATAATCCGCGCGGCCGCACGGGAAGTCATAACGGTGCGCATTATATGCAGCCTAGCTCCATTCTTCGTGAAAGATAAAGATAGAAATGCGCACAGGACACAAAAACCTTGCAAAAATTATATACGATCCGCCTAATCCCGGCCAAATAGATGCCGATTCGCACAGGACTAATATTATCACAGGACCTCGGTGTTCGGCGAAATATGGTAGGTCATTTGCGGGGGAATTTTTACTTTAGGCCTACATATTACAGACATTCTCTGCAATTATTACAAATCACCTGAGGTCCCCACATCCCGTGCGAATAGGGAAGTAATTATAAACTTAAGTGTTTATTTTTGCAACATGTGCAACATGGACTTCAATGTTTAATTTGTGTGACTTTACCAAAGCATTTGATATGTATTCCTCCAGTTGCGAGCCTGTGCGCTTTACCTGACGTTAGGCCCGGCAGCTGCGCACGGACTGGGACTGAACATAATTCAGACTGACAAAATAATAAAAATGACATTCTTCTTCTTTTAAATAATAATAAAATAAATAATAATAATAACGAAATTCTTCTTCTAAATAACAATAAGCGTCATTAATAATACAAATCATAATAATAATACGAATCTAACAAATTGTCATGCAATTATATTAATGTGAATGAATGGTACTCCACATCACATCATCATCACTATTGTACACCCGAATACATGTGATGTGATACGAAATTAAATGCATATTATTTCAAAACACATGCTGTAAAATAATTAATTGTGATAGGTAATTTCTCGTCCAAAAAGCTATTTAAACTGGATTTCCACCGTACACCTTTTTGTGGGCGCCTTTAATCCCACTCTTTAAACTCCCAAATAAAACAATTTAGTTTTTTTTCCACTTCCCTGGTGATGGTCTCGATCTCCACGTCAGAGAAGTTTCGCTTCATTGCCGTCTTCCGAGTGTCCATGGCGTAAAATGAGGGCGTGGGGGAGGCAGAGACTTGAATATATAGGGGCGTGTTATTCTAATGACGATCGTTTTCAGCCACGGCATTTATCAAGGGCAGGTTTTGCGTACGCCTGGATTTCAGAGGTGCGCACAGCTTCATAAATCAGGCGGTGAGAGGAGTGTAAGCATAATCTTACGCCAACATATACGCCCGTTTCTACGCAAGATTGATAAATGAGGGCCATTGTGTATAGAGTCGGTGGGAGGACTTAACATAATGACGGCAGAGTTGCGGCGGTTCCGCGTGCTACTTGTAAACAAAGAAGCTGGCAAACAGCGGTCTTTCAAATCGGCTTTGGTCGCGACTTTGGAAGACTTGGAGTTAAGCTTTTCTTTGAGAAAAGAACAAAGAACGGCACTGAAGTCATTCTTAAGAAAGGAAGATGTGTTCAGAGTTTTGCCGAACGGATACGGCGAAAGTTTAATCTATCATCTAGCTCCACTTCACCTTCTTCATTGCTCTGGTTGGTTGTAGCGCTGTCCTATGGCGTGCAGAGGGAATTTGAAAGACAACCGTTTATCCCACCTCTCGGATTGAGCCCTGCCAATGGTGAGTTCCCAGACCCAACATCTTGATGTGGGTCTGGCTTGTCAGGCTAGAATACTGTAGTATTTATTATAAATAATTTATTCATGCACATCTTTTTTGTTATTATTATTATTACTGTGCCCTTGTAATCTTTGATCAAAATAACTTCCCCTCCCTCTTGCAGCAACTTCTCTTCTCTTCTCTGATGATTGTGTTTACTGGCATGAGGATGGGACAACCTGTCCCTAATATAACATCACAACCATCCAATCAATTCCTTAAAGACAAAATCAAGTCCCGTCCTACATTTTTTTCTTGTTCAAGAAGCCATTTCAACTCAGATATAAGTCAAAATAGTGAAGAAAAGACTATAGCAACATCGATTTCATGGCGACTTAAGTGGACAAAGTGAATGGTGATCATACATCGCCAGTTCATCGGAAGACATTTAATTAAAAAAAGGCACAGATTAATTGTTCACAATAAAATCTATATATCATGCATTTAAAAAAATGAATAGGGTAAAGATTAATTTCATACCAACTTTAAAATTAATACTGTCATCCGAGGTCATTTATTACAGTTACCATTCGTAATAAGCGTTTTGATTCACAAACTGATGTTGACGCGAAGAGCGAGTACGCGCAGTGATACGTGGGACATGAAAGTAGCGCGGTAAGTTGCCACGGGCAATAGTGAAATATCGGCTGCATCCGAAATCGCATACTTCCCTACTAGGGGTGTAACTATATATCGTTAAACGGTATATCGCGATATAAAAATGTGACGATATGTATCGTTGATGGAAACGATATGATTCACGATATAGAGTTGTTTTATCCAAGGCTCAACTTGCTGTATTAGGCCTATTTATAAGGTATAATTCACCCAAATACAAATTTACAAATGTAAATTCTTGTAGCTACTCACCATCATGTCGTTTTTCGTTTAACTTCCAAACACAAATGAAGATATTCTTTATGAAACCTGAGGTATTTCTGTCCCTCCATTTAAATTCCATTCCTCTCAAACTTAAAAGATCCAAAAAATGACATAAAGGCATCGTAAAAGAACTAATCTAGTGGTCTAATCCTAATCCAAGTCTTCTGAAGAGACACGAATGATGGCTTGATGAACAGATTTACAACGACGCGATTGCATTGATCATCTGAAGTGCACGCGCTGTAAAGTTTACGGAGTTTCAGTGACATTATTACATTAAATGACTATATATAATGTTGAATATAAATAATGTATAATAATGCAATGGGAAAATATTTGTGGGTCCTGACTGATAATAATAATAATAATAATAATAATAATAATAATAATAATAATAATAATAATAATAATAAATAAAAAATTTAAAAAAATAAAAAAATTAAAAATAAAAAAATTTATTTTGGCTTAAAATATCGGGATACATATTGTATCATGAGTTCAGCATCCCGATTTATATCGAATCGTGACACGAGTGTATCGTTACACCCCTATTCCCTACTATGTAGTAGTAGTGGGAAGTTCGGATCATTTTACTGACTCAGATCTTTGAATCTCGTTCAGCAAAATGAACAAATCTTTTTTCAAGTCATTTCGTTCATTTCAGCAGAATCTAATTAAAATGTTAAATTTTTCAACACATTTAGTACTTTTAGAATAAAAAATAAACTATAAGCTAATGCAGCCATGGCCAAACTTTGAGAAAGAAATGATTAATTAATTGCTACAGCTTGCTTCAGGCTGTAGGCTATGCAGTCTGTTAGTTTACCTCAACTCCCGATCCAAATCGTTCTTTCTTTTGTCACCGTGACAGCCTCATATGTAAATTAATACATGCGTCCGGAAACAGAAAAGATTAGTTCATCTTTCGAGTCTCGGTTCGAGTCATTCGTTCATCAAGTCCCAGCCCCATTAGGCAAGGCTATGCAGTCACCGGAAACAGAAAAGATTAGTTAATCTTTCGAGTCTTCTCGTTCAAGTCATTCGTTCAAGTCCCCATAGGCTGAATGCAGAACAGAAATGATTAGTTCTTCTCTCGAGTCTTCTCATTCGAGTCTCGTTCTTTTTTCACGTGACCGCTTACCGGTTCAGTGTCTCGCAACATATCCATTACAGTCGTATTATTGACTGCATGTTGTAATATATTTATAATAATCACGTGACAAAAGAACGAGACTCGAGAGATGAACTGTTTCTGCATTCAGCCTATGGGGACTTAAACGAACGTTTTGAACGAGAAGATTTGAGAGATGAACTAATCTTTTCTGTTTCCGGTGACTGCATAGCCTTGCCTAATGGGGCTGGGACTTGATGAACGAATTACTCAAACCGAGACTTGAGAGATGAACTAATCATTTCTGTTTCCTGTACAGAACATATGGGAGGTTACGCATGCACAGTCAACACAAAATGAATCGCTCTCTGAGACAACCCGTTGTTCTCGAGTCATATTAAAGATTCGTTCAAAATGAACGAATCGTTCATGAACGACACATCACTACTATGTAGTAGGCGACAAATAAAAGTATGTCTGAATTCACAGTAGGCCTACTCATAAAAGAGTAGGCAAAAAGTACCCTGACTACGTACTATTACTGGCGAGAGGCCACAGGGGAGGATTTGTGAATATGTTCAATTCCATTACCCTTAAAATTACGCAAACTGGAAACACGTCGATTTCACAAAAACTCCATATCACAAAAAAGTTTTACGCTCACATGAGGTGGTTTTTCAGGCAATTCGAAAAAAGAATATTTTGCAAAACTGCAATGGAAACAGGGTTTTTCCCCCTCGTATTTACAGGTCACCTGGCGTAGATGGTGCGGTATGTTTGGACAGAAGACGAGACTTCATTAAACTCAACGACAAAAGAATTACGGGATTCTAAACAACAAAGAAATGCCACAATTTATCAAGACCTTGAAGCAGATAAGACCCAGAAACACCTCATTCGTGGCCACTCCCAAGTATAAGGATCCTTCCTCGCGATTATTGCTTGGATAACACACCTACGTCTTTGATTAAAAATAATGGCTAGTACGGTGACTGGGATGTAAACCTACATCCGTTGCGATGATTTTTGGAACGACTTATCGCGAGAGAAGCTTTAAGTTTTAGTCGCATAACATCGGTTCATGAAAACGGCGTCATTTCGCAATAATTTTTATCGGCATTTATCGGCATCGCATAAGTTTTGCGTTTTTGCTGTAATGGAAACCTGGCTAGTGAAGTGACAACTGACGCTGGATGACAATATGGCGAATATAGTAACGTTACGTCCAGATTTTATTCAAGAACATACTTTTTTAGCGTTTGCAAAAGTAATTACTTGCTCAAAATAAGTACGTACTCAACAGAGTATGCGATTTTGGTCGCAGCCACTCAATTTGCCAGTGATTATATATATTTTTTTAAAACACACATTTCACCGCTGATGATGTGCTTAACCAATCAGAATCGAGACGTCCAATAATACCCAATTTATCACCGATAAGACCAGGTCCAGCTAGGAGCGAGCCGACCTCACTCATGTCACAGTGTACTCGTTTTGTGCGCAGATAGAGGGGCAAACTTGCGGCCTACAACTGCAGTTCAACCTCCCTCTCAGGTGAAGAGACAGGGATGGGTGTACACTGCGGTCTCTGCGTTATGAATCCAGGGAAAAATACATAGTAACCTCCATTAGGGGTCTGACAGAGGAGACCGAGCATAGGAAGTGCGTACTAGCATACTAAATGAGATGCTATTTAAGAGAGAGCACTCATTCAAGACTGTATACAGATGTGGCGAATGTAGTTAGATTCAATAAGACGCTGGAGATTCAGCCTCGACCATGATAAAGTTAATACGGGATTCATTAGCTATAATTGATTGCGCCATTGGCCGTCTCTTACCTTCCCTCGCCTTCAGCAGGACGGTGTTGGCCACGATATTCTCAATCTCCATTGTCAGAAAAAAGATCCCGTGCAGTCCCGATACATTTCACTTAGGAGAAAAAAGACGAGGACGGTCGCGCTGTTGGTGGTGGTGATGATGAGGATGATGATCGGTGGTGAGGATGGTTATGATCGGCGTGAATTTGGCGTTGGCACATTGCAGGTTAATTGTATTTCTCCATATCTCGCTGTTGAACCCCCCACCTTTCCGCTCGCCGTGGACATGTACTCTCTCTCTCTCTCTCTCTCTCTCTCTCTCTCTCTCTCTCTCTCTCTCTCTCTCTCTCTCTCTCTCTCTCTCTCTCTCTCTCTCTCTCTCTCCCCCTTGTTAGCATTCAGTGCTCAGCAGTCCTTCCTGTCTCGAGTACTCGTTTACACCGTCAGCTCTGGAGGAGGAGGGATCATCTTACAACCAGAACGCAACCCAACAGTCTCCCTCTCTATCTGATTGTCAGCATTTACAATATTTGCGATGCCTAGAACCTATTATACATAAAATATTACGTTTCTCACACACATACTCAGATTTATCGTCCACTACATTTGCTACAGAAACTATTTTTATTTAAGTATTGGACAGATTTTTATTTATTCAAATATTTGTTTGGAAACTGAGCAATGGATTTTTACTGATGTTAGGATATTAAAAATAACAATTCTATTAGGCTATACGATTTCATTAGCTACACTAAAGTGTAACAGACTTCACACTAATGCATGTAAATGAAAGAATCTAATAGAATGAGTTACTATCTTTATATATTAGGCTATTCATTTTATGTAATGTTACGTATACTATGGTATATTTTTAAGGTGAAAACAAACAAACATTTAATTCACATCATTGGTTCTTCAACAAAGGAGGAGAGGTCCACTAGGGGGCCTCAGCAAACGATGTAAATCTGACATTTTATTGATGAACATTAGGCACTAGAACAATTCTATATTAAACAACAGTGGATTTAACACCAAAATGTATAAAATAATAAAATAAAATGTATGTTTTTTTATGTACCTTCTCCCTTTAAAAACATGGTCATTTCAAAAATAATTTATGCAATTTTATATTGATTTATTTGAAATAATTTTCATTTTCATGTATCCTTGTTTTGTTCAACTCGAGGTTTAAATGGACTCTTTTATTTCTACAGTAATTTCTATTTTAAATAAAACCAAATAGTTTTATTGGTATTTTAGTTTTTGTTTATTTATTACGTATTTGTAAGGTACTTTTTGTTTCTTATCTTTTTTTTTTTTTTTTTTGATTAATTGTGTTTTTGTGATGTGTGTAATTTGTATTGTGTAAGCCTTTTTGACCCAAGACAAATTTGCATCACTGGTTGATAGATAATAAAGTTTTTAAAATTTGAATTCGAATTTGAATCATAAACAAATGTCAGTAATTTGAATGGGTTAAAAACAATAAATGAAAATGTATCTGAGGGCAGTTCATTTTCATTTTATCATTTGACAAATATACATTTCATTATTTGCAGACGATATGATTTTATTCACCTACCATTATACATATTTTGCACCTATTTGCCCAATATCAGAATTTTTAAGTTGAGCAAGTTAGTAAAAAAGCATTTAAAAACACAAAATAAGCACTGTAAATTAAAATAGATCAGCATTGTGAACTCTATTGACTATAGATCATGAGTTTTATTTAATGATTGACGTGATCTTTGGTTTAATGGTGATTTTAGGGTGAGATCTGTATGATAACGGCAGGGATTTGCTGACTCATGGAGGTGATTGTGGATGACCTTAATGCAGAACAGTGAGGTGGTCGCAAGGCCTTGGATTTACACCGCCCTTGGGGATATTACAGCCTGCTTCACTCTTACACAAGGACACACAGATACAGCCTGTCTAGACCGTGCACTCAACTGTCTGCTATTCCAATTAATTGGCCAAGACATTGTCCCTTAATAAGCTTCCATAATAACCGATACACAGTAGACCTCCAAGCGAACCTGCATTTAGTGTCTTTGCAAAAGGTTTTACAGCATGACATATTGTAGAAAGCAAAGCTCTTCAAACTCAAGCTATTTAAGTCAAAGTGTAATATAAATGCCATCCACATCAAAGGACTGATGAAGGTTTATTTTGTATTTGTTTTAAAGAAAGGTAGGCTTGTAAAGTGTCTTGGAATTGACATAATCAAAAGAGATGCATAAATGTCCATTGCAGTGTTTTTATTCAGTATTTGTGACCCACAATGTGAAATGTGACTATTTTTTTTTTTTTTTTTTTTTTTTTAAAGCACATTTTCTTATGGGAGCACTTCTTCAAAAATGGACAAAAATAATTAAATCTGTATTATGAAAAATATAATCTAGAACAGAATCAGACATTTTCCTGTACTACTGGCACATCTACTCAGTTTTTATGTGTGTGTGTGACTACTAAAGTAAACTTTTATTTTATGTCGCAGCAAGGTCCTATTCAGTTTATTTCACATGTGGGTCTCAGGCTTTGATGACTTTTATTTTGAAATTGAAGCCTCGCTTTTGTCATATGGGGTGTGGTACTGCATGTCTACAGTGGCAGTGACAGTTAAATTGTGATGAATTGAATACTCGCATGTTGTTACAGGGACAGTCTAGAGCGTGATAATACAGTGATAATACCTATCATTCTTTCCCTCCTCGCATAAATGTTTTCAACCAAACAGCCATGTGATTTTGATTTTCATATTTATTATTCATTTTTTAAAATTTATTTATTAAGTGATACTGCTGCAACCGAGAATTAGACTTTGAAATGTCTAATCAACATTTTTTAAAGCATAACTAAAATATATATATAAAAATAAAGCATATAAGGATTTCACTATATATGACATAATCGATTTATAAATGCATATTGTGTTTATTTTTAATATTACATAATAATTATTTACATAATAATAGGTATGCAGCTATTATCATTATATAAAAAGGTTATATCATCGTCAACCACATACGCTGATGCGCTTATTGTCAATTTAGCGCTAATTATGGGACCTTTATTTTGAAGAATTGTGTTATGACATAATTCATTTAACCGGAAGTGACTCTCGAATCTTTATTTGTAGAGGAGCGCTCGTCCCGTTATTCGCTCAAATTATTACTATAATCAATAATTATTGTGTTTCGTCGAGGCAAGCTAGTCGTTCCTAAGAAATAGGCAAAGCCCGTGTGGCATTGCCTGCCAATCTGCAGAAATGTCATAAACATGGTGTGAAAGGACGGAGCGAGGTTTCCAGTCGGTGGGCGATTTTTTCTTTCTCCATCATTAGTAATAACCGGGAGGAATTTCTCTGTTGTACCAAACGCAAGTATGTCAGGAAAACACTTCAACGTGCACGAAGTGGGCTGTTGCATCAAATACTTCATTTTTGGATTTAATATTATATTTTGGGTGAGTTGTGCATCTCTGACATTGTGTGCGTGCTCTTTTTCCACACGGGGTTTACGCTAAACCAGCCTCTGGGTGTCTGACACATCGCTGTGCGTCCAATCCTAGCGAGCTGCCTATATAGACAGCACTGGCGAACGTCTCAAATGCGCTTGTGATAGCCAGATTTGTTCTAAATGTACGCATGAAGTCTCTAAAATGCTATGAAACACAAAAGTACATCAGCTCGTTAGGAAAGGAGCTTATCTCGGGCCTTCCCAACGCAAGTATGACTCCAGCAATGCTTTTAAAACGTTCCGACTGCGCTTATGGCAATACAGATAATGTTCTTAACATTTGCTGATGAAAAAAATAGTGTTTGGATTCCCTCATTCTATTCTGAAATGCTGCTAAAGCATTATAATGCTCAAAAATATAGTTCATAACATGCTTCTCGACTGAATATGCTGTCAACTTTTCCCAAACATGCTGTCTACACAGGCAGCTCACTAGGTTCTGAGACAAGCCATGTGACAGGTGGTTTGTGCTTTGTCCTTAGCAGAGGTCGATCTTCGGAAGCCCATTCCCACCACATAAGAGAAAACAAATCAAATTATGAAGTACTAAGTCATAATTATGTTATTAAAAAGTCGAAATTGGTCGTTCTTATGGCTTAGTGTGTCATAAATCATCATAATGAGATTTAAGAAAAAGTCATAAATTATGACTGACAGAATTTCAATTTATGCAATAATTTCAAGTTTTGCAATAACTTGTGCCAATCATTTTGACTTATGTCATCATGAAATAATATTAAAATATGACATTCTAAGGAATAATTATGACTACTGTAAATTATGAGTCATATTTATGACAAGGCAAGGCATATCTTGATTTGCATAAAAAAATATATAAATTGAAATTATTACATATTATTTTTTTAAATGTCAATTTTAATTTTTTTAAATCTCATGATGATTTTATGACACAAGTCATAATTACGACCAATTTCAACTTTTGATCTCATAATTATGACGTACTAAGTCTAATTTATGAACGTCGAAATTCTGACTTAAGTCATAGTTATGACATAAAGTGAATTATGACAGTCATAACTTTTTATCTCATAATTATGAATGTTATAATTATGACATAAATCAAAATTATTTGCACAAGAAAATCATTAAATTTAGTTATGATAAAAAATTTATCTCGTAATTTTGACTTTTTAATCTCATGATGATTTATGACACACAAATTCATAATTACGACCAATTTCGACTTTTAATCTAATAATTATGACAGTCACAATTATGGCATACTAAGTCTAATTTATTATGCGTCGAAATTCTGACTTAAGTCATAGTTGTGACATAAAGTGAATTATGACAGTCATAACTTTTTATCTCATAATTATGAATGTTATAATTATGACATAAATCAAAATTATTTGCACAAGATATTATATAAATTGAAATCATTACATAAGTTATCATTTTAAAAAAAAATCTCATAATTTTGACTTCTTAGTCTCATTATGATGATTTGACACTAAATCATATTACGACCAATTTCAACTTTTGATCTCATAATTATGACAGTCACAATTATGACATACTAAATCTAATTTATGATGCGTCAACATTCTGACTTAAAGTCAGTTATGACATAGAAAGTGAATTATGACAGTCATAACTTTTAACTTTTTAAGTCAGAATTTTAACTCATGTCATTAATTACTGACATAACTTAGACTTATGTCATACCTGTGACTTTATCTCAAAATTATGACTTAATATGTCATCATTTAGTTTTTATGTCATAATTATGATTTAAAAAAAGCAAGATATTTTTTCTTAAATAGCAGAAATGGGCTTCCATAGCGATCTATGTGAATGTAACCACAAACAAAAGTAATTTATAGTGCTGATCTCATCTGATCTCTCACTCTGTCTGACACATATATATATATATATATATATATATATATATATATATATATATATATATATATATATATACACCCTTCAGCTGCTGGGAGTGGCATTCCTGTCCGTGGCTCTGTGGGCCTGGAGTGAGAAGGTGAGTGCACTTCATGTATATGAATCCTACAAATCAAGTGAGAGAAATAAAGTTATTATTCTCAATTTTGTTCCGGTTTGTCTTTCCATCAGGGGGTCCTCTCCAACATATCCTCCATCACAGATCTGGGTGGGTTTGACCCAGTGTGGCTGTTTCTTGTGGTTGGAGGGGTGATGTTCGTGCTCGGCTTCGCAGGATGCATCGGTGCTCTGAGGGAAAACTCCTTTCTTCTTAAGTTTGTATGTCATGTTTTGTTTTTCCCAATGGGTTCAAGCAGAACCTCTAAGCAATATGTATTTAGTGCACCAGCCATCTGCCTTAAATAATATCATGGTCTAGATATTATGTAAAGCATGAGTGTCCATAGTGTAGTTCATAATATGACATGCTTATTTTAATAGTTTGTACATCAGGAGATAATGAATTTGGGTACTTTCAGAAGGACATAAAGTGCTGCAGGGATGTTGTAGCTTCGTAATGGTGCTCGACGCTGAAGTCGAGCGACTGTGGTGTAGGTTATTTATAGTCTGCGTTTAGCTTTTTGCCTCTGGCATTTGTGAAGATTTAATGAAGAAAAAAACGTGTAAGAATGATAAACTTTTGTTGGTCACAGAGCTTATTTAGCAATACAGTGAGGAAAATAAGTATTTGAACACCCTGCTATTTTGCAAGTTCTCCCACTTCATGGAGGGGTCTGAAATTGTCATCGTAGGTGCATGTCCACTGTGAGAGACATAATCTAAAAAAAAATATGCAGAAATCACAATATATGATTTTTTTAACTATTTATTTGTGTGATACAGCTGCAAATAAGTATTTGAACACCTGTCTATCAGCTAGAATTCTGACCCTCAAAGACCTGTTAGTCTGCCTTTAAAATGTCCACCTCCACTCCATTTATTATCCTAAATTAGATGCACCTGTTTGAGGTCGTTAGCTGCATAAAGACACCTGTCCACCCCATACAATCAGTAAGAATCCAACTACTAACATGGCCAAGACCAAAGAGCTGTCCGAAGACCCTAGAGACAAAATTGTACACCTCCACAAGGCTGGAAAGGGCTACAGGGAAATTGCCAAGCAGCTTGGAGAAAAAAGGTCCACTGTTGGAGCAATCATTAGGAAATGGAAGAAGCTAAACATGACTGTCAATCTCCCTCGGACTGGGGCTCCATGCAAGATCTCACCTCGTGGGGTCTCAGTGATCCTAAGAAAGGTGAGAAATCAGCCCAGAACTACACGGGAGGAGCTGGTCAATGACCTGAAAAGAGCTGGGACCACCGTTTCCAAGGTTACTGTTGGTAATACACTAAGACGTCATGGTTTGAAATCATGCATGGCACGGAAGGTTCCCCTGCTTAAACCAGCACATGTCAAGGCCCTTCTTAAGTTTGCCAATGACCATTTGGATGATCCAGAGGAGTCATGGGAGAAAGTCATGTGGTCAGATGAGACCAAAATAGAACTTTTTGGTCATAATGCCACTAAACGTGTTTGGAGGAAGAAGAATGATGAGTACCATCCCAAGAACACCATCCCTACAGTGAAGCATGGGGGTGGTAGCATCATGCTTTGGGGGTGTTTTTCTGCACATGGGACAGGGCGACTTCACTGTATTAAGGAGAGGATGACCGGGTCCATGTATTGCGAGATTTTGGGGAACAACCTCCTTCCCTCAGTTAGAGCATTGAAGATGGGTCGAGGCTGGGTCTTCCAACATGACAATGACCCGAAGCACACAGCCAGGATAACCAAGGAGTGGCTCTGTAAGAAGCATATCAAGGTTCTGGCGTGGCCTAGCCAGTCTCCAGACCTAAACCCAATAGAGAATCTTTGGAAGGAGCTCAAACTCCATTTTTCTCAGCGACAGGCCAGAAACCTGACTGATCTAGAGAAGATCTGTGTGGAGGAGTGGGCCAAAATCCCTCCTGCAGTGTGTGCAAACCTGCTGAAAAACTACAGGAAACGTTTGACCTCTGCAATTGCAAACAAAGGCTACTGTACCAAATATTAACATTGATTTTCTCAGGTGTTCAAATACTTATTTGCAGCTCTATCATACAAATAAATAGTTAAAAAATCATACATTGTGATTTCTGGATTTTTTTTATTTTTAGATTATGTCTCTCACAGTGGACATGCACCTACGATGACAATTTCAGACCCCTCCATGATTTCTAAGTGGGAGAACTTGCAAAATAGCAGGGTGTTCAAATACTTATTTTCCTCACTGTAATACAATAGCTAATGGAAAAACCCTATTGGGTTTTTGTCGAGGGAACCGGTGTTATGATAACTTCCTGGTTGGCTCTATTCCAGTATTTGCAAGGGAGCAAAAGAATAGTGGTAAAGTTTTAGGTACGTTTAGGTTTCAGGCTCTGGCATGAATTAATTTCCTTGTTATGACACTCGGCATACATTTTGTAATCTTTATCTGTCTGCTGTGCATGAGAAACGTTCTCCACAAAATGCAGCTTCTGTGCCAAGTTTTGCAATAGGGAAAGTGGT
This sequence comes from Romanogobio albipinnatus, assembly GCA_023566225.1. Lineage (NCBI taxonomy): Eukaryota > Metazoa > Chordata > Actinopteri > Cypriniformes > Gobionidae > Romanogobio > Romanogobio albipinnatus. The sequence goes on from CM042241.1 coordinate 18,620,184, forward strand.
TACAGAGATTTGCAAGAATGTAGGATGATTGCAATTATTACATTGACGTCATGACTGCCTATCAAAGGCCCTTTCACAGCAAGAAAGAAAACTATAGCAATGACTATATTAGTGTCCACACCAACACACAGTACATTACTGTTTATTATGCACACGCTGCAGGGTCAACCAAATTTCAGAAACTTCCCCAGCTCAAATTATTTCAAATTACAGGGGTGTAAAAATGACTTTAGAAAGATGGCGGCATCGTTATTTTATTTTTACACAGAGATTGGTTGGTTTATTAGTAAAATTTGTTGATTTTAGCTATCTTTGTTGCATTATATGCCAAAGGTGACCATTCAAAAACCATTTTTTCCCCCAAGTTTGCATGCCTGTAACTGAAGCAGTATTTAAGATATCTTAATATCCTTTTACAGTTTGGTTTTTAACAAATGTTTCTTTTGGTATCTTAATTTTAAAGGCCCTATATGGTTAAATCCCAGAGATATGGAGATCTTAATGTGGCTCCATGAGTAAATTAGTAAATTTATTAGGGCCGGGACTCGATTAAAAAAATTAATCTAATTAATTAGAGGCTTTGTAATTAATTAATCGAAATTAATCGCATTTTAACTGCATATAAATATTTGACCTGAGAACAGGTGAGAAGTAATGTTTTCACATGGATTTTTAGTATACCATTGAATAATGACTGAATACATAAGCTTAATCAACAAAATATTGTTTATTTATTTCAGTCCAGCAGACCAGAGACTTAGTTACCCTGGTCCTGAAACCAGTCATCTGGTGGAGTGTGGGTCCTTGTAACTTTACTCGGAGTCGGGCTAACGTCCACGCTAACTCCTATGTGTTTTGCGTTGAGGTGATATTTGAGGCTCGATGTGCTGCGGTGAAACGCAAATTCCTTGTTGCATAGCATGCACACAACCATGCTCTTGTCGACGCTTCCATCCTTTCGTTTTTTAAAACAAATTTTCCCATCCACGGGGCCAAGCAAAGCGGTCTCGTCAGCTTCTTCGTTCATGTTCACTGTGGTTGGTTTGTTGTTGTCGGAAGTCAAGAACGCTAGTTGTAGTTGGTGCTCCAGTATAATCGGTCCCTCGAAACTCATTAATTGAAAAACGTTCCGCGGTGCAAAAATAAGTGTGGTTAAATTTTTTTTTTTTTGCGTAATTAATCTTAATTAACGCGGTAAAGTCCCGGCCCTAAAATTTATACACATTTTCAATGGCCAAAACCCAAATGTGGGTCACTTTGCTTACAGCTGGTAAATTTTTCTTTCCCTTGGGTCATTTTGAAATTAATTAGGGAATTCATTAATTGAGTGTTCAACGGAGTGGTCCAAGACCCTAGGACGTTTGTTGCAATTGAATCACACAAAAAACACACAGACTTGACTAGATTCGAGGGGTTTTGTGGTTTACATTTGAAAAAGTATCAAATCCTTCCTCGCGGGTCCAAAAATCATAGGTAAATCGGTGCTCGTGCACGTGAGTGACAGTCACGCAGTGTGAATTATCAAAGACACAATCTGACAGAATTGCCGACGCCCGTGAGATACTTTCTGGACAAAATAAAAATTAAGTATAATTTTAGGGATTCGGGTCATTTTGACCCCGGAGGAAAGGATTTCTTACAAAGTGCGAGGGAGGGAACAGAGGAATATCTGAACAACAAATAATGTTGAAGCTTCAAATGCATCTTATTTATTTTCCTATAAACACATTTGCATATATTTGTCTGAGTGCCATAAATATTATTTTTCCAAAGTTTGTGTGTCTGTCACTCAAAAAGTATTAAAGATGTCTCAATATCCTTCTAGATTCTAATACTTAATAATTGAATTAGATTCGAGGGGTTTTGTGGTTTACATTTTAAAAAGTAACAAATCCTTCCCTCGCGGATCAATTTGACCCCCCCTTATGCCGAGTTCACACTGCCCGATTTTAGCCCTGATTTTGACTCGCAGACAGGTTTTCCGAAATCGCAGACAAATGCCCGAAATCTTCGTGCTTGTGCACGTGAGTGAAAATCACGCAGTGTGAATTATCAAAGACGCAATCTGACAGAATTGTCGACGCCCGTGAGATAATTTTTATTTTGTCCAGAAAGTAAGTATAATTTTAGGGATTCGGGTCATTTTGACCCGCGAGGAAAGGATTTCTTACAAAGTGCGAGGAAGGGAACAGAGCAATATCTGAACAACATACATTTGAAGCTTCAATATTATATCTAATTTTATTCCTATAAACACATTAGCATATACTTGTCTGAGTGCCATAAATATTATTTTTCCAAAGTTTGCGTTGCGTGCCTGTGACTCAAAAAGTATTAAAGATGTCTCAATATCCTTCTAGATTCTAATTCTTAATAATTGAATTAGACCTTAATAATTAAATCAATAATTGAATTAGACCTTAATAATTAAATCAATAATTGAATTAGACCTTAATAATTAAATCAATAATTCTTAATAACTGAATGACCCTGCAGTTATGTCACCTTCTGCTTTAAATGCTCAAGCTCTCATCACTGATTGGCTCTCACAGTTTTTATCATTCAACAGCTGGAAATAATTATTTTGAAAGTGATTTCAACAACATTGTTTCTCTATGGCATTATTGTTATAGATGTGATGTTGGGTTGGGCTCTGCTATTCTTTTATCATTATAGATATCATCCTTGGTGTGAACGGACCTTTAAAAAGGCAAATATTCTAAAAATGAGATTAAAATCTTAGTCTTAAAGCTGAAATTATCTACAAAGCAATGTTGAATGTAGTCTTTACTGTGTTATGCAGTTTGAGCTGAAATAATGCAAAATTTTAATACTTGAACCCTAGCCTGATTGTTTGTAAATGCTAATACTTATGCTGCACCGTAAAATGGAATCAAGAGTAAATAGAGAGTGCAGGTGTAAACGTGTTTTTGAATGGCTGGATATGAGTAACTACGTGGAGGGGTGGGCTTGACTGGGTTTGAAAGTGTGTGAACTTCCTTTCACACAGGTTCTGGTGGTCTGTGTTACTCCTTTCAAATGAGAGAGGATGCTGTGAGAGCTTTGTGAGAATGTCAAGAATGGTATTGCAAAAGAATTACAAGAGGCCCATTTCCTCTGTAGGGTTCTTAAAACATCTGGAAACAACAGATGAACTGTGATGTCACTCTGGAAGTATTCATTGCGGTTGTGCAGTGACAAATCATCGCTCGCTGTTCTTGTATAAAAAATTGTGTGCGCAGTTGGAGATGAGCGTTGTGAAAATATGTGAATGTTTTGAGACTGGAAATAAGAACTGCGTCATCTCAAGTGTTAAATTTGTGTGCTACATTTCGTTTAAATGTGTCGAGGGGTTAGCAGGGTTAGAAATCATAAAAAACGAGAACATTGACTTGTTTAATCTGTTGTGGGAAAGTAGCACATTCTTTATACATTGAATGCCCTCAGGGCAGATATTATCCATCATGAGTTGTGTAACCTAAACTATGCTGTCCTCTTCTGCAGTTTTCCGTTTTTCTGGGAATCATATTTTTCCTGGAGTTGACAGCGGGAGTCTTGGCGTTTGTCTTTAAGGACTGGATTAAAGACCAGCTCAAGTTCTTCATCAACAACAATATTAGAGCATACAGAGATGACATTGACCTACAGAATCTCATTGATTTTACGCAAGATTATGTAAGGACACACTGAAACACAAAACCAAACCATGAAAAGTGTTAGTTAAAGGAATAGTTCACCCGAAAAATAAAAATTCTGTTATTAATGAATCACCCTCATGTCATTCCAAACACGTAAGACTTTTGTTCATCTTTGGAACACAAATGAAGATCTTTCTAATGAAATCTGGGAGCTTTCTGTCCCTCCATTAACAGATACGCAACTGACACTTTGACTGGTATTTTGAGTGGTTTACTCCAAATTTTCTGAAGAGACTCGATCACTTTATATGATGAACAGATTGAGAGCTTTTATTCACATATAAACATTGATCATATACAGAAGCTCAGCTAAACATGCTTGACGCGCGAGAACAAACCTCATTGGTTCTTGCAGAAGCTCAAACGTGCTGCGTAACACGAGAACGAACCTCATTGGTTCTTGCACGTCAAGTAAACATGCTTGAGCTGCCGTTTATCACAACTGATGTCAATGTTTATGAATAAATGCCTAAATTCAATCTGTTCATCATATAAAGAGATTGTGTCTCTTCAAAAAATTTGGACTAAACCGCTCAACTCATATGGATTAGTTTTACGATCTCTTCATTAAATTTTTGAAGCGGCAAAGTGGTAGTTGCATAGACTGTCAATGGAGGGGCCGTTAGCCTTCAGATTTCATAAAGATCTTAATTTGTGCTCTGAAGATAAACGTTTTTTGGGTGAATTTACCAAGTATTATTTGTAATGTTGTGTGTGTATGTATATGTGTGTTACCACTTTACAATAAGGCTCCATCTTTTAACATGAACTAACAATGAAAATACTTCTATAAAGCAGTTAATGTTAATCTTAGTAGCTGCAATCTGTTCTAATCTTTAATGGCTTTCAGCTATTGGTTGGTTCACACATGAATATTCATCGAATGTATGTTTCTGCAGTGGGAGTGTTGTGGAGCTTTTGGGCCTGAAGACTGGAATCTGAATATTTACTTTAATTGTACTGACACTAATCTGAGCAGAGAGAAATGTGGGGTTCCCTTTTCCTGCTGCACCAAGGACCCTGCTGTAAGTAAACACATGAATGCATCATACACGGACACATGACTTCCAGTCATTTTATCACCTAGGCCAGAATGTGTCATTGTCTCCTTCCGGAAGACCTGGGAACATAAACAGGAAGTGATCACCAGCACAACAGTTCTCTATTTTATAATGCTCATACCTTATGATTTAATGTGGAATGTTAAGTTTAAGTTTTCCAGAGGACTTAATCTAATATTTCTTCCTTTTTATCTTCCCAAAGGAAGATGTGATCAACACACAGTGTGGATATGACATTCGAGCAAAAGTTGTAAGTACTCTTCAAAAGAATATTCACCCATAAATTCAGTCAACCCTTATTTATAACTCCTGTCGCTACAATCTGTTTGAATTTCTTTCATCTGTGGAGCGCAAATGGATTTAAAGAATATAATTTTCCATATAATTGAAGTTACTGAGAACTGGGACTGTCAAGCTTTAAAATAACTCAATCCCAATAAAAGTAACATAAAAGTGGTCCATAGGCACAACATTGTAAGTTTTCAGAAGCTCTATGACAGCTTATGTTTTTATAAATAGAATTGTTTAATATTTTGCATGCATTAATGTATCTTTGGCTAACATTGTGTCAGAACCAGGCGCGAGCGGTGCAACGCAACAATAACAAATAGAACCCATTATAATCACTGATGCTGGATGCACTGGATTCGGCATGACTGATGCCCCGTTCTATTTCTGACACACTTCAAGAGCTCACGCTACTTCTGACACAAAGAACAAATAGTTGCTTTGTCACGTCCAGTGACAGCCTCAAGCTGTGGCAGTATGACGCGACAACCATCACGTCTGGTGTGTAGATGCAGTGTAAATGTGTGTTTTTGTGTGTGAAGGACAGCGAACAGAAGACTTTTATACACACGAAAGGATGTGTGCCGCAGTTCGAGAAATGGCTACAGGAGAATCTAACCGTAGTTGCAGGAATCTTCATAGGAATTGCACTTCTTCAGGTGAATAAATGGACAATCAGTGAAATACACACACACACACAGTGTGCATTTATACATGTCTTAATGTTGTGCATGTGCCACATGTTTTTCTCTTATTTTACATTTATCCTACATTTTCTAGGTTCTGAAACCTAAAATGTAAAATAGAGACACACACACACACTATATTGCCAAAAGTATTGGGACACCCCTCCAATCATTGAATTTTGAAATTGAAATTGAATTCCAATTACTTCAATGGCCACAGGTGTATAAAATCAAGCACCTAGGCATGCAGAGGCTTCTACAAACATTTGTGAAAGAATGGGCCGCTCTCAGGAACTCAGTGAATTCAAGCGTGGTACCGTGATAGGTTGCCACCTGTGCAATATGTCCATTCGTGAAATTTCCTCACTACTAAATGTTCTACAGTCAACTGTTAGTGATATTATAACAGAGTGGAAATAGTTGGGAACAACAGGAACTCTGCCACAAAGTGGTAGGCCATGTAAAATCAGAGCGGGGTCAGCACATGCTGAGGCACACAGTGTGCAGAAGTCTTTCTGCAGAGTCAATAGCTACAGACCTCCAAACTTCGTGTGGCCTTCAGATTAGCTCAAGAACAGTACATAGAGAGCTTCATGGAATGAGTTTCCATGGCCGAGCAGCTGTTATCCAACCCTTACATCACCAAGATCTAGTGGTGTAAAGCATGGCGCCACTGGATTCTAGAGCAGTGGAGACGTGTTCTCTGGAGTGACCAATCACGCTTCTCTGTCTGGCTTTGGTGGTTGCCAGTAGAATGGTACTTGCCTGACTGCACTGTGCCAAGTGTAATGTTTGGTAGGGGGGGGATTATGGTGTTGGGTTGTTTTCCAGGGGTTGGACTTGGCCCCTTAGTTCCAGTGAAAGGAACTCGTAATGATTCAGCATACCAAGACATTTTGGACAATTCCGTGTGGGAATTTCATGCTCAACTTTGTGGGAACAGTTTGGGGATGGCCCCTTCCTGTTCCAACATGACTGTGCACAAAGCAAAGTCCATAAAGACATGGATGAGCGAGTTTGGAGGAACTTGACTGGCCTGTACAGAGTCCTGGACCAACTTCATATTAAACCCTACGAATTAAGAATAGGATGTCAGTAAAATTCATGTGTTCATGTAAAGGCAGACGTCCCAAAACTTTTGGCAATATTGTGTGTGTGAGATAGATAGATAGATAGATAGATAGATAGATAGATAGATAGATAGATAGATAGATAGATAGATAGATAGATAGATAGATAGATAGATAGATAGATAGATAGATAGATAGATAGATAGATAGATAGATAGATAGATAGATAGATAGATAGATAGATAGATAAAATAAATCACACACTGTCAGAGGTTTAAGCCCACTTTTTCCTAGTCCATATGTACAATGCCATTCAAAAGTTTGGGGTCAGTAAGATACTGTTTTAAGAAATAAAATAAAAATCATTAAAAGTGACAGTAAGGACTTTTTCTGTCAAATAAATGCTGTTCTTTTGAACTTTATATTTACCAAGCAAACCAGGAAAAAAACAAAACAAAAAAAAACATTACGGTTCCGTTTTAAGCATCACAACTGTGATTCTTGAGCAGCAAACCAGCATATTAAGGCTCATTCACACCAAGGAAATAACTATAATGATGACGATGAAGATAGTTCTAAAAAATTGTTCTAATATGAAAGAATAGCAGAGTCCACACCACCTGTAACGTAACTGCTCTGAGACAGAAGATTGAGAATCCAAACGCAGCTTTATTGAAAGGGTAATCCACAATCGGTAGTCAAGAGTTCAGGCAAGGTCAAAACACAGGTAGGCAGTCCAAACAAACACAACAAGACAGGGAACATGGGCAAAAGATTAACCCAAGAATAGGCAGGTAATCCAAAAACCGACAGACAAGAAACCAGGAAGAACGCTCAGAAATGCAGTGAAACACTAAATAAGACTTTGCAATGAATGACAGACATGACCAGGCTTATACATTGTGAGCTAACAAGGTAATGGTGTGCAGGTGGATGTAATCAGGAAGGAAGTCCAGGTAGTTAGTGATGTGGGAAATGTAGTCCTTAGATGAAGTGACAATAGTCCAGGGTGGAGTGCCCTCTGGTCAAGTCAAGTCAACTTTATTTATATAGCGCTTTTAACAATGGAGATTGTTTCAAAGCAGCTTTACAGTGTTAAACAGGAAAATAATGCAGCCTAATTTTATTCATCTGGTGGTGATCATGGGCACTCTCAGTGGTGATCGTAACACCACCGCAACAACTGTATAACGATAAAGGCTCAGAGAAACAATACATTTTTCCAACTGATGAACGAAAACATTGGCAGCCAATCAGAATCCAATCTGCTTTAAAGAGCTTGAGCATTTAAAGCGGCAGACGGCAAACTATAGCGTGCGCTTAGAATGAACAATATTGTGTATTGGTGTGTACACTAATATAGTTATTATCGTTATAGTTATCTTTATAGTTATTGTTCTTGGTGTGAACAGGCTTTAAGAATAATTTCTTGAAGGATCACGTGACACTGAAGACTGGATTAATGATGCTGAAAAATCAGCTTTGCCATCACAGAAATAAATTGCATTTTAAAATGTATTCAAAAAGGAAACTTATTTTAAATCCTGAAATCACTAAGAATGTCACACTATTACTGTATTTTTTGATCAAATCAAATAAATGCAGCCTTCTTTCAAAAACTTTTTTTTTTACTAATTCTACCCAAATTTTGAACAATTGTGTAGGTGGTTTGATATAGAGTATGTTACCGGCCTCAGACCTAGGGGATATCCGGGCCGGCAGCCAATGACACACAAGCAGTGTGCACTGTGGGTCGGTGAATAAACTGTATAGAAAGCACGAGAGGACGAAAGTTATGTCTTTCCACAGCGGCAGCCAGTTTATTACTGAAATAATTTATCTTTAAATCCTTTAAAGTCTGAAACACAATTAAACATTTCAACTTATAAATTACAACTTTTACCCCCGGTTTCACAGACAATGTTTAAGCTAGTCCCAGACTAAAATGCATGTTTGAGCTGTTTTAACTGAAAGCAGCTTGCACTGACATATCTTAAAAATATGTTACTGCCATTGTTTTGTCTCAAGATGCACACCAGTAATGTTTTTTCTAAGGCATGTTTATAAAATCAACTTAAATGTCCTAATTGAACTAGGCTTAGTCCTGGCTTAATTTAAGCCCTGTCTGTGAAACCAGGCCATAAATTACATTCAACTTATAAATTACATTCAACTTATAAATTACATTTTCTCAACCCATTACACATACACTCCCTGACAACTAAATAAATGGGGCCTTCTGATATATCAAAACCCTTCAATGTTGATTACCAGTATTCTAATCCATGCATTGTTTTAATTTATCTCTAGTTTCTCGTGTGTGCTTTTTTCATTTCTGTCGCTGTCCTTCAAATTTACAACTTAAACCAGGGGTTTTCAAACTTTATGATGCCAAGGACCCCCAAATATGATGAACCTTAATGAGGGACCCCCTTCCTAAAATCCCTCTATATATTTTTATGTCTGAAAAAACATTTATACTGTTAGATAAACAGTAAGTGTGACATTATAAATGCAACATGTTGTTTCCAAACTTAAATTGGCTATTCTTAATGTTGGATGTATAAACCTGAAGAAGAACATTTTCAATTAAAAATGATTTGTATAAGCAACTTTCTCAATAAATGTATGTACGCAGCATTCAAGATAAATGGGACTATAGTGAGAAACTCACTATAAAGACACAAAACAAACATATACAATTATGGATATGCCGCCGTAGACTTTATCCATTTTTGTTTTGTCTTTTTATTCTCTGAAGAAAACCCCTTAGAACCTTCTGGAGGACCCCTGTGGGAAAACCCCTGACTTAACCTGCCAAGTGTAGTTATTTTATTGATTTATTGACAGCGGTGTGCTCTTTAGGGTGTTTGAATCCATTTAGAAGGCGTTAAGCCTAGATCCGAGTTAATAATATCCTAATAAATTGTTGTGCTATGTAATGTGTAACTCTGTGTTGTCTATCCTCTGCTTCTAGATATTTGGGATATGTCTGGCACAGAATCTACTGAGCGACATTGAGGCGGTCAGGGAGAGCTGGTAAGAAACATCCATGACATAAGAAGCTCTGCATTTTGATTAGGGCCACCACACACCCCAATGTAACTGTGCGTTCACATCAGAGCGTCAAAGTGGCCGGAAGTCAATGGGAGACGGCCGCGAGCTCCGGCAAGAGCGGTGCGGCGCGTCCTGGACGATTTGGCCGTCGAGAATTAGTTGAAATCAGCTCAACTTTATGGTAATGAGCTATGACGCGGTTCGGCGGCAACCAATCGGAATGTAGAAGTGCTCCGCTTGAAGGATTCCAGAGAACGCTGTCCTGGAAACTTTGGTTCCGACCACATTAGTTCCCAAGCTAAATGGAGGAGTGGTTGATCGTTGCCGTGGCGGGTTTGATAAGAAGGCGCGCAACACTATTTATAGGCAACATTTTCGCTCTATAACGCTTGTTTTTCAGCGGGAATGCAATTAATTTTCTCAAAACAACACCGATTTGACCACTTGCATTAATCCTGCACTTCAACCAGGACAGTTATTGTAATGTAGGCTGCACACAAATTAATGTTAATTATAGACCAATGCTAGTAAACGTCTCCTATAAACTGCATGTTGAAATTAGACTAGCACTTAACCATGAACACAAAAGCCACACCACACAAATGGCTTTTAATTGGTTTATTTTATTAGCAAATATGTTCTTTAAACTTTCACATTTAAATGATTTCATGAGGTTAACTTATACGGTTATACCCTACCTGTGCTCAGTTTGCACAAAGGCCGAACAACAGGATTGTTTGCTTTGCAGCCCCTTTAAATAAAGACCAAGCATTCGATCTATGTCAGAGTGGCAGCGCGTCCACAAATCTTTCTACAGCGTCGTTGGCAGGGCGGCCAGAACGAAGTTTGACGGCGGTGTGAACGATGAAAAAGTAAAGACTAAAGGCCTGTTCACACCAAGGATGATGACTATAATTATATAAACATATAGTTCTAAATATACACTGTATAATGTAAATATATAATGACAACTGACAGGTGAAGTGAATAACACTGATTATCTCTTCATCACGGCACTTGTTAGTGGGTGGGATATATTAGGCAGAAAGTGAACTTTTTATCCTCAAAGTAGATGTGTTAGAAGCAGGAAAAATGGGAAAGTGCAAGGATTTGAGTGAGGGCCAAATTGTGATGGCTAGACGATTGGGTCAGAGCATCTCCAAAACTGCATCTCTTGTGGGGTGTTCCCGATCTGCAGTGGTCAGTATCTATCAAAAGTGGTCCAAGGAAGGAACAGTGGTGAACCGACGATAGGATCAGCGAAGGCTGGCTCGTGTGGTCCGATCAAACAGACGAGCTACTGTAGCTCAAATTGCTCAAAAGGTTAATGCTGGTTCTGATGGAAAGGTGACAGTGCATCACAGTTTGTTGCATATGGGACCACACGTTTGTTACGTATGGGCCGGGTGCGTGTGCGTCGCAGACCAGTCAGGGTGCCCATGCTGACCCGTGAGTGTCAGAACTGGACCACAGAGCAATGGAAGAAGGTGGCCTGGTCTGATGAATCACATTTTCTTTTACATCAGGTGGATGGCCGGGTGCGTGTGCGTCGCTTACTTGGGGAACACATTGCACCAGGATGCACTATGGGAAGAAGGCAAGCCCGAGGAGGCAGTGTGAACACACCTTTTGTAAAGTTTGTGTGTTGGGAAGGAAGAAGGCTTGTTCCCAAGCACATCCACTGACCACTGGGGTTCCCCAGGGCTCGGTGCTTGGTCCTCTCCTCTTCTCCATCTACACTACTTCATTGGGACCCATCATTCAGGCACATGGCTTCTCATACCACTGCTATGCTGATGACACTCAGCTCTACCTTTCGTTTCACCCAGACGACCCCACAGTAGCTGCACGAATCTCCAGCTGTCTGGCTGACATCTCTGCATGGATGAGAAAACATCACCTGCAGCTTAACCTGGCAAAGACTTTCTCATCTTCCCCGCCAGTCCAACCATATAACATGACTTCACCATCCAGTTAGGTACATCCTTGATTTCCCCATCAAAGTCAGTCAGAAATCTTGGAGTAACGTTTGATGACCAGCTGTCCTTCAGAGAACACATTTCTAAGACAGCTCGCTCATGCCGGTTTGTGCTCCACAACATCAGGAAGATTAGACCGTTCCTAACAGAGCACGCAACACAGCTTCTTGTCCAGGCCCTGGTTATTTCTAGACTTGAATACTGCAATGCGCTTCTGGTTGGACTCCCCTCTTGTGCGATCCAATCAGTTCAAATGATCCAGAATGCAGCAGCACGTCTTGTCTTCAACGAGCCCAAAAGGACCCACGTCACACCTCTCTTCATCTCCCTGCACTGGCTACCACTCGCTGCTCGCATCAAGTTTAAGGCGCTGACCCTTGCATACAGAGCCACCACACGCTCAGCTCTGACTTACTTTGACCCCATTCTACAAATCCACACCCCAACCAGAAGCCTTCGCTCAGCAAAGGAACGACGGCTTGTGGTACTATCACAGAGGGGGAAAAAATCCCTTTCCAGAACATTTTCATTCAACGTTCCCAGCTGGTGGAACGATCTTCCCAACACCATCCGAAACGCAGAATCATTGACATCATTCAAAAGTCAACTTAAAACTCAGCTCTTCCGTGAGCACTTAACCTCATAAAAAAATAAAAATAATAATAATTTCCTCTTTCTTCTTCCCTCCCCTAGCCTGTGCTACATTGAGCAATGTACACAGTCTCAGGCTCTTATTGCGCTTCTCGACTCTTCATGACCTATCGCTTCATGTTCTCCCAAGTTGTAAGTCGCTTTGGATAAAAGCGTCTGCTAAATGCATAAATGTAAATGTAGACAAAGGAGTCGGCTGGCTGGAACTCGAACAGGTTTATTTACTCAAAACTCAGTTAGCAAAACAAGGTGCACGTCGCACAAAGCATAAACTCAATTTCTCAGTAGTTCTCCGGTTTCTATCGGCAGTTCCTCTCTGCAGTGTCCCAGCTCGAGTCCCAGCGTCTGTAACTCTCCAGCCTTTCTCTCTCCCTCTCTCTCTCGTTTCCTCCCGGTCTATATCCTCTCTCTCCACGCCAATTACTGCAACAAGAGACAGGTGTTCATCATTTGTGCTTGATCCACTTACGTGCCGCTCGTCCTCCGACTCTCTCTCCCGTCACAGACTTCGCTAAACCACGCCCCCCTCGCCACAACACCCCTAGTTATCATTCTTGGTGTGAACGGGCATTAACAATGATGATGATACTGACTAATGCAGATATATTACGGCTAGTTTGGGTTGAGTTGTAGTGGCCATCAACTTCAGACCATTTTTATGTATTAGGCCATGTATTAAAACCACCTTTTGTATTTATTCAGTATTTGGGTGTGTTGTGCACTGGAAGAAATCTTTGCTTAATCAGTTTGATGGTAATAGACAGGTAGAAGATGTCTCATCTTGCTAACATTTCTGTCTTTCTCTTTTCTTTGTTTTTGTTTTTTTTCATCCTCCAGTTTGTTTACCTGAAGCACTTGAGCCGTTCTGCAGACAGAGCCTCCATCTCTCTCTGTCACTCAGCAACAGGGTTGGCACATTGTCATCACAGTATCCTAGCAACCAGTGAGGGATTACATTCACATACCTACTTTATTACAATGTACAGCGACATCTTCATGTTTCCATGATAATGGTGTCCAGATTTGTTTTGAATCCTTCTTCAAATATCACACAAACAAAATCCAACAGTATTAACACGCCGAATCTACAAACAACTAATTTGTCTTCCTTTAGACCATTCATAACGTGACAAGAAACACTAAAGGCCACTTGCATTCTGTCTGTCTGTGTTGGGTTTTTTTTAACTGCTGATCTATGTACGTATGCCTCAGATGAAAGTATTTGACCCCATGAACATCACATTTCGCAAAATGTATGGAAACCTAAATTCGGTTTCATAACAGATGATTAGTACACTGCAGTTCATCAGTTGGACAGATGCAACAACGATTCAGTCATTGAATTATTTTCATGTTTGTAGGCAAATACAAACAAGCTTAGAATTTATAGATAATTAGTTGGCCTAAACAAATGAGCGCACCTTTTTTCCTGCATTTTCTGCGCTATTTGCGCTATTTTATTGTCAATATAATAAAAATGTGTTTGCCGGTGCTATGAGTACTATAGGCAGCTGAAAACATGATCAAATTAGGCAAAATATTTGTTACTTTGCAGGGGATGAATACAATTTGGTGAATGACTAGCATCCTGTGGAAATCTGCTCTTGCCCAGAGTATACATTGGCCGTCCATGTTGCGCAACAGACCACGCACTGTCCGTGTGATGTAATTTTCGCCATCAGGACGTTCCGCGGACATGTACCACAGCGCATGTGCGAGTGACTTGGCCACTTAAAAAACAGATAGTGTGCATGCGCCAAACGCGTCTTTCCGTGCTCACGGCCAAATGAGTATGCTTTTAAAAGGCTTGCACACTCAACTTTGCACGAGACGGAGCAGAACGTGGAAAATGAAGTATATAGTGGGCCTTCAGGTTTCTGTAATTCTGCATAGGCAGATTCTGTAGAACCAGTTTTACTGAGACAGTTGTAGCCTGCAGATTGTGCTAAATGATGAGTTGCTGTCTACTTAAAACTACTGTTGAATTCGGAATCGCATGCTACTCATACTATTCCTGCCATGGAAAGACATGGTAAGAGTAGTATGCTAGTGTGTGGTTCTAAATTCAGCATACGACTCTCAAATGTATAGAATTCATTGAGACTTATTTTGTTCACATTGTCAGATTGTGTGTGTACTATATTACCCGTTTAATGGATTTTATAAAAACAGTTGCTTTTGAAACTAAGGGAAAATGCACTGCATGCTTACTTGAATAACACTACATTTTCCCAGTGTGTTCAGCTATATGAAGATATTTTTGTGAATCGCTCTGTTTACCTGTACTGGATTTTGAAATCATAGCCACTGTGTAAGTAATGGTGTCACTAGAATGTTTTAAAAAACATTAGCACTGGAATTTAAGACTTCAGATTCTGGGGAGGTTTGAACAAAACCTAGCAAACTGGGGAATATGGCTGAATAACAAATGTATTGGAGTACACACAGTATACTTATTCAAAAATATAGTAGAGTTAAAGTTGTTTTTGATACTCAGTAAAAGTAGCCAAAAAGATACTCAAGTACAGTAACTAATTACATTTATTCATATACTTTTACACCACTGGTTGATTTGGATAAAAGCATCTGCCATATGCATAAATGTAAATGGGGTGGATTATAATTGGGATTTGTTATCATGAGATTCACTCGTATTGATGAAATATTTCTGAACTCATAGAGTCTTTGTCAGAAAGATGATGAGACTGTTTGTTTGATTTGATTGTGAAATGAATCTGCAGCCTGTAACGGTGGTTTTGTGACTTTTGTAAAAGCAGGGTTTGTGAGATTATTTGAAACACAAGCTGATTTAATGAATCATGTGGTTGTGATGATGCTTTTTCACTTTACACTTTCCTGATGTGTGTAACCTTAATATATCATAATATGTTTGTTTTCAGTTGGTTAAAGTTTTGGACAGTCTTTGTGAAAGGTGAAGTCCAAAGAATAGCAAAAGAAACTGGCTTTCAGTGGTTTTGCAGTTTGTGCACAGTGAAACTGGAGAACAGAAGTTTTAGTATTGAAAATGTGCAGATATAAAAGAATCTTTGTTTTTTTTTTTTTTTTTTTTTTTTTGTCTAGCACTTGTAATCTAGCCTGAATTTTAGCCTGAGCTTAAACTTTTGGTAGATCGTTGACTGGTAGTGCCATACAAATATTAAAGAAATTTTGGTGTATTTTCTAAAAATGTCTCCAATGTTGTAAAAATGACATTTGAATGGAAAATGAACATTCACATAATCACAATTATCTTATTACCAGAAAGTATAGGTTTTTTTTTTCTGAGTAAATATGTATCTTTAATAATGGCTTACTTGTGAGGGGAAAAATGGTTAAGTTGGATCTGCATATCTTATTTGGGCGGAACTCTTTTTTTTTTTTTTTCTACTTTTCCCAAGTATCTGTGTCATTTCTTAATATTAATTTTACATTTATCTTGTTTAACAAATGTAATAACAATTTACATTGTTTTCCAAGATGGTGGTATTGGAAACAATAAATTTGATATGTTTTTGTATGTGTGGTAAGCCTGTGTCTATGTCTGTGACTCTTCTCTGGACCCTACGTATTAATAAAGTGTTATTATTTGTCTCCCAATATTTAATTATCCAAACATATGATCATGTGCTGCATGATTTTAAGGTGTTTTAAAATGTTATACTTTTAAATAAGTAATGAATATTTTCTTTTTTTTAAGTTATCATTTTAACAATTGTATCATATAAACATCAGCAACTAAATGTTACTTAAATTTAATTTTAATAGAATTTAAATATGCACTTTAAAGTTACAACATCTGCTTGTGTGATTTGCGTTCAATAATGCAGAAGATATACGTCTTATCTATTGTAGCTATTAATAATGTCAAATTGTGGCTACATCTGAAGACAAAACATTCCTCGTGCAGTTGTATGTATGGACGCTAGATGGTGTTAGAGGCATGAAACACCCATGGTGTGGTGTCGTGTAGTACCTGCCCTCTTAAGATACACTGATGAAGGTCAGGATTCAATTGTGAAAATGACATTGAAATGAATATTTACTCATAGTGAGCAGTACAACAAATGTCAGAACTTTGTAAACAACGATTCAGTTATGAGCCAGTCATTAGTGGATCACGTGACACACTTCTAGATAAACCTTTGCCTGAGTCTCTATGGTTTATGGTCAAATAAACTTCATTAATTGCACAAAGCGTATCTTTACCTCAGAAGGTAGGATTCAACGATGAATTTCACTAATGCCTTAAAGTTTTTATTTATTCCTTGAAATCCACCAGCAAGGCCAGTAGTCATATCACTCTGTAGCCCAAGACTGGTTTCCCACTGAAGCTAAGCAGGTGGATGCTGCACATTGGTGGTGGTTGAGGAGATTCCCCCCTATTATATGTAAAATGCTTTGAGTGCCTAGAAAAGCGCTATATAAATGTAGCAAATTATTATTATATAAAAACAAGTATAAATATGAAGCGTGAATTGTAACATTAGTACAGTGTAGGCCTAATACACACATGCACACACTTAACTACGTTTCAGGGGTGTGTCCACCTCGAGACCTTGCTGGGAATGAAACCGCGATCTCTAAACCACCTTAATTGCACTTGCTTATACAACCCTCCTTCTTCCTTTGGGAAGCAGGCAGCATGGGTAATCTGAGCAGATTAGGATCTGCCGTGTCTTCTTAATCCCACCACGATTAAAATAGGATTAGAACTCATCTCCTGGCCTCAGTATCACAGTAACTGCTCAGTGGCACTGCCACTGTCTTTCTGTCCCAAGGGCCAAAGGAACAGCAATAGGGGTCACTGTGTTTTGAACTCCCATACTGGCATTGTCCAGGCAGCAAGCAATATGGCATTGCTCACTACCAAATTCGTTACACATATATTTAAGATTTACGGCCATAATTTAAAAAAAAGGAAGAGAAAAAGTGTGGGTTTGAAATTAATAGATTGTTACCACATAAAATCACATTGTAGGGGTAAGGGTTTGGAGTCATTTATTACATTTACATTTATGCATTTGGCAGACGCTTTTATCCAAAGCGACTTACAGTGCCCTTATTACAGGGACAATCCCCCTGGAGCAACGCGGAATAAAGTGCCTTGCTCAAGCACACTGGTGGTGACCGCTGGGATCGAACCAGCAACCTTCTGCATATCAGTCCCATGGTTTAACCCACTGGACCACCATCTCAGTCGTCGGAGTCATCAGAGTCATGTAAGATTTAAAGGGATATTTCACCCAAAAATGAAAATGAACCCATGATTTACCCTCTAGCCACCCTAAAAATAAAATCAGGTCTCCAATTGAAAATGTTCTAGCGACCGATCACATCTAAATTCTTAAGTTGGCCAAATTGAATTTCTTGAATTTTAATTTAATTAAATTGCATCAATTCACAGAAATTCAATTTGGCCAACTGAAAAATGTAGATGTGATCGGTCACTAGAACATTTTCAATTGGACACCTGAATTTGTTTTACAGTGTATATGACTTTCTTCTTTCAGACAAATACAATCGGAGTTATATATAAAAAATGTCCTGGCTAATCCAAGCATTATAACGGCAGTGAATGGCAGCCCAAAATTCCTGGGTATGTTTAAGCAAGCGGATAACCTCAACTTTCGGCTCCAAAAACGAAGGTAACTTTGTAAGTAGCCATAGCAACTCACAGGCTTCCAGGCTTAGTTTGCTTAAAGGATTAGTTCACTTCAAAATGAAAATTTTCAGATATTTTCATCTCATCTCACCATCTCATCCAAGGTGTTCATGTCTTTATTTCTTCAGTTGAAAAGAAAGTAAGTTTTTTGAGAAAAACATTCCAGGATTTTTCTCCCCATCATAAACTTCCATGGTAACCAAAATGTTGAAGGTCCAAAACAATGTAGTTTCAAAACGCTTCGAAGGGCTTCAGAGGCTCTGCGCGACTAAATTTGTTATATAGTTACAGTTATATAATATACAATGTTATATATATATATATATATATATATATATATATATATATATATATATATATATATATATATATATATAAATTCTAAAGCACTATTACAACAAGGTAATGTTTAAAAGTTAATTCAATTTAAATTGAATTTTTTATATATATATCAGTCCTTCCAGAAAAATGCGGCTTTTTTTGTGATTGTTGCGGGCAAAAATCCTTGATTATGTGGCACGTTTTCTTAAAAAATGCGGTGGAAAATGCGGGATATTTATGCAATTTTATGCGATAAAACTTGCAAAAACTGCGGTTTGATGAAAAAGAGAAAAAAAGCTAATATTTTTAATTGAATATTTAAGTTCTCATCTTGTTTTATTGAAGACCTTAATAAACACATGGCTCAATTTGGACCGAGTTCAAAACAATGCGTCATGAAGCTTCGAAGCGTTATGAATCAGTGAGTCGATTCATGATTCGGATCGCGTGTCAAACTGCTGAAATACGTGACTTTGGCGATCCGAACCGCTGAATCGACTCACTGATTCATAACGCTTCGAAGCTTCATGATGCTGTGTTTTGAAATCGGTCAACACACTGGGAAACTGCTTTGCGCGGTCTTTTGCTGTTATTTGTGTTGGCAAATGGGAGTTTGCGTGCTTCATCATGGTTTCACCGATATCTATGGTTTCACCACGGGGGTTTGCAGCTTTTCGATGACGTTCACGTCGGGTAATTACGTCACTTCAAAACGTTCCCATGGCAATGGGGGGAAATGGCGGCTCTCGAAGTAAACGAAAATTTTTCAACTTAAATATGAATATGCGGACTTTGACTGATTATGCATTAAATCATGCGATCGCATAATCGCGTTTTACTGGAGGGACTGATTATATATATATATATATATATATATATATATATATATATATATATATATATATATATATATATATATATATATATATATATGTGTGTGTGTGTGTGTATGTATAACTGCATTAAATTAATTAGCGTCAAACAAATAATATAATCCTTATTCTCAGTGAATAAAGAATACTTACGAAAAGATCGAAAAAATTAGGTGGCAATGTGCATTAAGTAGGTTATGTAGTTAAGTAGGTTATGTAAATCGCCATTAAACAAAAGAAGAAGAAGGAAGTAGAATGGCGCGCTTTTTCAGCGTTTCCATAGTGAATGTGATCGATTCGTCGCTCTGTTGAGAATGTCTTGTGTCTAGTCTTTAACCGGGAACCATGGCCGAATCCGAAATCGCCCCTAAAACCTCAATCACTATTCCCTACATTAGTACACTAATACTGTTCACTAGATGAGTGAATGAAAACTGCTGTACAATTCCAGCTGCTGCAAGAAGAGGCCACAAACGGTCATTCAGCACCAGAGCCACTCACAGTAAGCAGAAAGTTCTAGTACAAAGCGTAACTTATATGTAAGCAATAACTGAGGTAAGTTACGCCCGTTTCACACATACTCCGTTTGCAGTGCGTATGCGGTGCGTATTTTTTTCCGTACCCATGTTAACGGATTACAGCTTCCACACTGCACGCGGATGCTGTCCGTCAGTCCGTTCCAGGTGCGGTGCGTCTGCAGCAGTCCGGCGATCGTTTCCGTACCGAGTCTATTTTTTGCTGTGCTGCACTGCGGAATTAAAGTGACAGCACATTGTTCGCTTTAAAATAAACATGTACTGACACGAAAATCTAGTAATTTTACCACAGATGTATGTAATTTAAAATATACTCTGTTTCAAAGTCAACACATGGCTTTTTTTTCTCGGGTAAAGCAAGGAAACAACACCTTACCTGGCATTTAGGTTAAAAATTGAAATAATGGAGAGCACGTAACGTTACGTTCCTGGAGGTGGAAAAACAAAGGTCTTTATGACCTGCTTTTAAAAGGGTTTAAAAACGAAAGAAAAGACGAGAGTCGGCTGTTTCTATTGTAAGTTTCTAATTTAAAATGTTTATAGGCTATAAGTTATATTTCAATGTTTTGCCACTTGTGTGAGCTAAAGTATAGGCTATATAAAGTTATATAGGCTATATAAATATAAAGTAATGAATTGAATAAAACGTTGTTTAAATGTACTACGTTAAAACGTGACATCTATGAAAGTGTAAACAAAGAGAATTGCAATTCTGACAAGCCATGTTCAGTAACAACTTTTGGATTTGAAATAAAAATAATAATGAATAAATGCTGTGTTTGTGGTATACAACCGCGGATCAGTTGCGCGCTGCAAACGCAGCATATATGAAAGAACAACAGCGCGTGCTGCTCCTGCACCGCATACGCACCGCAACACGCACCGCATACGCACTGCAGACGGAGTATGTGTGAAACGGGCGTTACGCGAGGCAGTGCCGAGACTCCGCTTCGCGTCGTGCCTAACAACGCCCTTAATTCGGCCGTGACTTATTACACATTAGCCCTTATTGTTATTATAAAACGGTTTCCACACAATACAAATATGAAATGGTACATAACACACAGTTTCCAGTCTCATGTTAATCTTTCCGAGCTCGTGCAGTGGGTGGAGAGACACCCAGACACAAAATACACACATCATGGCATTATCCCTGGATCATTTTCCATTTACTATATGTTCGTGTTGTTTACATTATATGCACTTATGTGGCGATTGCCAACAAAACAGGCATTTAATGCAGTTTTACTCACCGCCTGCAGTTTCGTGACCAGGAACAAACAAACAAACACTTGCAGAACTCCGGAAAAACAAACTATATCCACTGTTATTTGGGAAGTAGGATATTTTTCCATCACAACCAAAAACACATGTCCATACAAGGAATTCCGCACTTTATGACGTCATGCAGGGCCATACTCGAAATAAACTTTATGAAACTTATTTAATCCTGAAGGAGTGTATTTGGCACAGATATAGTCTGTCATAAGTCCAATTTTGGACCATTTTTAGCATGAGAATCCAACTCTTTAACGGTGTAAATAAGTCAATTCATGAAATAGCATCAGACCCAGCCCTAATTTCTCGCTAGAAATGACATCAGAAGTGGAAAACATTGGTCAAAAACATATTTACACACAAACTGACAGTGACGTTTGTGCCTCTGGGCTGTTTTAGCTTCCTGCCATTTATTTTTGTAGAAATGTATCTTGTCTATAACATTTAAAAAAGTAAGTAACATTAAAAAAAGTAACATAAAAAAAAAAGGTTATATATAGTTGAATATTAAAATTCACTCTATGCCCGTAGGCGGCGCTTGTTGAACAGCAGAATTATAGCAGTTATGTAAAAACCCTCATACAGACGTAAAGCATGACCAATAGCATTCATTTTATAAAACAAAAACTACGAAATATAGAGACGGCGATTTTATTTGTAGCATTTATTATTATATTTTTGGAATTTGATCATTTTCCACAATGGTTGGGAAACACTGCACTACATTATTATAGGCATTGTACAAAAAGAAAATGCAATCTCAACTTTTCTGGCCAAAATGCGAGTTTACAGCTGCATTATATAAATAACATAAATTATACAGGATATTTTTTATTCATCAGTAGATTGAAATAATCACTTTTGACTATTTGGAGATTGCAAACTGCTCTAAAAGCACGAGCATGAACGTGCAACAGCACTGTGTCTTTACTTTGAAACATGCAGTGCTGGCGTTTAATCCATTCAATTATAGCACTTTAAAATTAATGATCACATTTAAACAATATTGCGATTCCTGTTTTTCCTGTTTTCCATCCCCAGATTTAAAACCTCCTGAAATTCAAATTTAGACTTTAAAGCAGCACTGATGTTCACACAGCAGGGCTGTTGAGAGTCCTGAAAATATACGGGTGTGTGAGTTGGTTTAATGCTTTTGTCACTGCTGTTAACTCCCATATATACAAATCATGATTTGAAAAATAAAAATTTCGTTCATCCAGTAGGCCCCTCCCCAGTGTAGGCCCCTGGAAGCCTGTGCGTTAATGCACCCCTGCAACTGTCACCGAATGGAACGCATAGGATTGTGGGATATCAAAAACAGCAAAGGATACATCTTTGCTGCTGTAAAAAAATCCATCAGATGAAGATCTCTCAGGAGGCAGGAAGTGAAGCTAACATTGGATTCGGACGTGCCTTGATGCCTTCCTACCTTGAAATGTGTCCTCCGAAGGCAGCCTTTTCCAGTTTTCAGCCTACATCTGTTAGGGGAGGAGCCACTCAAATTTTTGCAGCAGTGGCCCCTCAGCCCCACCCAATTCTCAAGCAGTTAATTGCTAGCAGTTAAATTTGACCTATTGTTCATAATTGACGAGCACAAATGTATCCTTCAAAAATAAAAATGCACTCAAAATTCAACAAATTTTGATTTCATGGTCACTTATCAGCAACTATTGGAAAATAATATATTAAGATTTTATGTAGGCCTACACCATGCCATCCCGTAATGCCTAAACCAACCAATGTTTTTACAGTGAGCGTAGTATGAATCTCCAGAGCGCCAAGAACCACAGGAGGAGGATGTTTCACCCTGCAGAACAGAGTTAGCCTCAGGTCAGATGTGTTTGCACACCCTACATGATTTTCCATATAACAGCAAGGACCAGACTCCTGGGCCATTTCCTGGAAGATTGCGTGGTTGATTGGAGGTGGAATTAGTCAATAGTTAAGCTGAAATGTCCTCTATGCAGGGCATGGTCAGGTTCAGCTGCATCCAGCATGCTGCGCTCATATGCTATTTAAAGCCTAGCGAAAGCTTTGGCCTTACAGGCCTAATCTTCTCTTCACAAAGATGCATTAATCTATGGCTACAATCTATGGGGCTGGATGGCAGCTTTAGGTCCAATAAGAGTGGGATAGCCTCTATGGTTTTGGCATATCTTGTCCTTGCATGCGGGGCTCGCTGACATGCATCTGTCTCTAGGAACAGGCCCTTGAGAAAGACAGAGTTTATCTGCAAGGGAGGGATGGAGTGGGAGGGGAGCGGTGTTGGGATTGTATAATATTCGCCACGGCTTAATAGAGTGGCTAAAGGTAATCTTAACCCTGCAACACATGACCACTCATGAGTGAGATCATAGCAAAAGATGACTATTTTTGACTAGTAGTGGAACACATAGAGAAAAGAAAGATGTTAATTTAATTGGAAAACAATCCCCTTTAGATCTGATGTGATGAGCAATGAGATATACAAGTCTGGCTAAATTTGATCCATGCAACCTTCTTATCCAACTGCTAATTTTATCATTCAAAGTATTACATGCCTGTACATTAAATAATAAATAATGTTTATTTCAAAGCATCATAAAGTGTAACAAGAATATAAATAATAGTATGATTTTACAAGTGGAATATGAGTTTTTGACAAACACTTTTGGAAAGGTGAAGAGTTTTTATCAGTTATTTTAAAAAGATTCCTCTAATTGTTTTATATTATGCATTTTATCATCTCATTTTTTGAGCGTACAGGAAACATTTGTACATTCAAAAACTTTCATGATAAAATGACACATTATGCCCATTGACACATTGTGTTCTTTACACCATTGCAGGTTACATGTACCCAACTTGTCAAGGACAGAACGAATGGGTAAGGGATGGGGCAAGGAAGGAGAGAGTGAGACGGGGGAGGGAGGAAAGATCAGACCTCCCCTTAACCTGTGGCAGCAGTAGCAGCATTCTTGATCCATGACATTGAAACGGCAAGTGGTTGGTGTCCATAAGTCTGTGGGATTCTTGTGAAAGGTTCACCATCCACGGTAAACCACCAGATGTGAAGGTACATTTATAATTATTATGACATTTGACATGTTTTCCTGTGTTTCTGTTTTTATTATTTTCTTGAAGAGTTTTTCATGTAAGTGTATAAGATCTATATTTCAGCTATGCACTAATACAAAGAAAGACATAAGGTAAT
Source organism: Romanogobio albipinnatus (assembly GCA_023566225.1). NCBI lineage: Eukaryota > Metazoa > Chordata > Actinopteri > Cypriniformes > Gobionidae > Romanogobio > Romanogobio albipinnatus. The sequence goes on from CM042241.1 coordinate 18,644,536, forward strand.
TCTATCAAATGAATGTGTAAATGTAGGGATTATTATTTATCCTATTCAACTTGGAGCTTTTCTGTAAATATGTCTTTAAATCAAGGTGACCAATGCAAATGGTGTTAATTCACTGTGCTTGTGCATTCAGCTGTTTACTGATTTGTTTCTTAATGTTCCGATCATGTAGATATGATCACTGATAATACATATGTTAGTGTGTGTGATATGTGCTGGGATACACTGTGAGTCAGGGTAAAAGTAAAGGCAGTGTGTAAATCAGGATAACAGTGGCCTATAGATCCAATTAAATCCTTAACTTGACAGATGGACTTGTCAGAGGAAGCAGCCAGGAGTTTTAAAAATTGAAAGAAATAAATGCATGAAAAAAAGTTTTGTGGTGAAAAAATTGTCTGTGCAATAGATTTTTACACATTTTTAACAAAATACTTAAAACATGCCTACAAGTTGTTCATAATATTAATATTAATTTAAAATATTAATGATTGTTCTGACTTTAAATTCTGTTTGGATGAGCCATGTTGAAGCTGTAAAAGTCAGTCTTTCTACAGAACTATATTACTTGGTGGAAAAATTGCTTAATTAGATTTTCATATTTTAATTATTATTCATTTATATTAATTAGCTATAATATAAATGTGTGATTTTTATATAATAAATGCAACTATTTATTGGTTTATCTTATTGTTGACATTGCTAATGTTTGACTTGAGAAATCATCCATGCAGCATTCCGATTATTGGTTTAATATCTTGTGTGTGAATGAATTATTTCTTTATTAGTTGTATGCATTATGTGAGTACAGGACTGCCAGATTATAGTGGTTATATATCGGTTTAGGCACATTAGCACATGTCCTCCTGTGACCTATACATGCCAGATCAGAACAAAAGTGGTTCTCTTTAGAGCTGCACAGTGTGATTGGTACATTTGTGGAAGCCTTTAGATATGTATTCAGAATGATATTGAGTTATTGTATACAACAGAGCTGAAGTTTTGGCAATGTTAACTGTCATATCATTCAATGGTAAGACAAAGTGTCTTAGATTGGTAATCAAATGTGATGGAATTCTATTTTAGGACTCACGTGGTAGCCTATATAGGCCTCCAAAAAGGATAACGATAACTTGAGGTGTCCAATACCTTGGTGACCCATGACCTTCTGGATAGGTTTTAATGTTATGCATGTTAAAATAGGCGCTTATACGGTAACATCTAAATTAATAGTTTTTATTCAAGACTAATGCAATTGAATTGGTTTTATTCAAGTTTGTTTTAAACAAATATGGCTGCATCATTCTATCATTCTGACTATTGTATTTACACCAACTTAAGTCATTTTAAGAGTTAGATCTGGTGGAAAAAGCTAACAGCTGCACGTTATCGCTTCTTACAACATCACAGATTCTTTTTGAACTATGAAACTAGGGGAAGATAAAAATGGTCTATCAATGACCAAATCTGCACGAAGCATTGACATCATTTAAATGATCATAAGTTAAGAAAGTGAGGTGAGAAGATTTAAGCTCTCTGTTGCTTTGTTGACAGTTGGGTTGTCACACACCGATTAGACCTACAGCTCAATGGCATTATTATAAGACAAAAGAGAGTTTTGTATGTGTGCCAAACCAAAACCACATCATCTGTCATTGCACTTTAATTTCAATCTTCGATTAGTGAGGCCGTAGTGCTTAAATTACATTAATGTGCAAGTTTTGCTAGGTAAAATGTGTTTTTACCAATAAATGTGTAAGCATATGTCTTACATTTTTCTTGAATCATTGATAATTATTAGAATTATTATAATATATTATTATAAATAAATACAATTATAATATTATATCATTGTTGTTAATGGAATAATATTTTTTTTTTATAAATGAATACTTATACTTAATTAACATCAAAATTATAGTTCACCAAAAAAAGTTACAAAATTCTGATATCATTTACTCAACCTCATGTTGTTCCAAACCAGTGAGACGGACAGTAGTCAAGTATTTTTACTCTGCTTAAGTACATTTTTCAAGTGTCTGTACTTTATTAGAGTTTTTCTTTGAAAACCTTTTTCTTCACAACATTCCAAAGCATAATATTGTACTTTTTACTGCACTCTGTTTCATATTAAATTTCATTTAATACTTAATTACATTAGAAATCCAGTACTTTCTTGAAGTAATTCAAAGTTTTACTTGAGTACAAGTAAGAAAGAACTACATTTTTAATTGTACTTAAGTATTAAAGGTAAAAAACAACAAAACACGTTTATTTGTCAAATGCAGTGGTGGAAAGAGTACTGAAAAAGCATACTCAAGTAAAAGTACTGTTACTTGTCAAAAAATTTAGTGCAAGTAGAGTAAAAGTACCTGTCCTAAATACTACTCAAAGTAGGAGTAAAAAGTAGCCCTTGTAAAAGTACTCAAGAGTAGTGAGTAGTGAGTATTATGCTATGAATGTTATTCCACCTTATACCCTGCAAATTAAAAATGTAGCTTACTCTTTTATGGATGATTCTCAGTAAGAACAAAAAAAAACATGAGATCAACAGTATTTCAAAAAAAGTTTTATTTTTGACTGCTAGCACTAAAAAAGCAGTTCTTTCTTTTCAAGATGCATTCATTGTACTGCTTTCATTTTAATAGATGTTTTCTCTGTTAAAAGAATAGGCTACACTTCAGAAATCAGAATCGAGTAACTCACAATTTTCACCACTGATTATTTTTGTTTGTAATTAAAAACATAAACCTGATTTAAATATAAATCTGATGTTTTTCTGAAGTTATTTGCTATATACATGGACTGCAATTTTAAATCGCCATGTGAGAACACATTACATTAACATATGCACTTGTAATGAGTGTAAAATCGACATTATAATTTTCACTCAAAATCTTTTCTTTATTATTAAAAACTCTGATTCTCTTATTTTGAATATATATTTTTATTTTAATTGGATTGTCTTTTGATTTAATTATGCTGGTATGTATATTTTTGGAGTTTTATATGTGATTCGTAATGAAGTGTACCGCCCCTTTAAGAAACACTTAAAGGTCCCCTTCTTCGTGATCCCACTGTTCAAACTTTAGTTAGTGTGTAATGTTGCTGTTAGAGCATAAATAATACCTGTAAAATTATAAAGCTCAAAGTTCAATGCCAAGCGAGATATTTTATTTAACAGAAGTTCCCTTTCAAAGCCTACAGCGAACGGCTGGCTTGGACTACATCCTGGTACTTCCTACATAAATGACGTCGATAGAACAGTAGAACAGACTAACCTCTGCCCACAAGAATACGCGGAAAAAGGGGGCGTGGTCTTGTTGCTGTCCCACGTGGAGAAGAGGACGTGTCGCGTGGAGAAAAGGAAGTGTTTCGTTTGAGTGTGTTTGTCGCCATGTCGTCGAGACGCTGTTATTTTCATCCCGGAGTCAAATCACCTTTGTTTGGCTTTCCCGGGGACGCTGTAGAGATCATTGAGCGCACATCACTTTAAATCACTTTTTACATCACCCCGTTAAGAGGCGTGACCTTTCCACGTGCGCTAAGCTGCTGTCGAATCACAACACAGGAACCGTGCCACGTTCGCTAAAGTGCGGTCAAATCCCAACACGGGAACCGCTGGCACAATTAGAACTCGTTACGTATTTCTGAAGGAGGGACTTCATAGAACAAGGAACTCATCAGCCGTTTTTAGGAGAGTGAAAACAGCGGTATACAGATAAGTAAATTGTGTTAAAAATACAGTTTTTTTTTTTACACACGAAACATGAACACATGTTATAATGCACACTGTAAACACAAGCAAAGCTTCAAAAAACTCGAAGAACGGGACCTTTAACTTTGGACGCGTTCTCTCCTCGCTCAGTTGATAAACTATGCTGAGATAAGGATGTATGTTGACTCACGGAGCAATTTCACGATTTAAATCATCATACAGTAGCCAGCAACAACCCCCTTTCATAAAGCGTGCATGCCTCTCACTCTAGGCCGGTCGCGACTCCCTAATGCTATGGTTGATATGACGGGAGTCACACGCGTGACGCATGGAGACAGGACTTATTATTCGCCTTGGCCAATCACGTTGACAGGACAAAAATAAACATAATGTAGCGACTGCAGGTTTAGGGAAAATAGCGCAGTAAAAGTACCGATACAGCACTTAAAATGTACTCAAGTAAAAGTAAAAGTACACTGTTTTTTAAACTACTTAATAAAGTACAATTCCTGAGAAAAACTACACGGTTACAGTAACGAGAGTATTTGTAATTCGTTACTTTACACCACTGGTCAAATGTAGTGCAGTAAAAAGTACGACATTATGCTTTGGAATGTAGTGAAGTAAAAGTTCCCTTTCAGTTGGTCACGTTCGACGTACGACTCCGTTCCCTCCTTCAGGGAACGAGGGTTACCATACGTAACCGAGACGTTTTCCAAAGAAAAATACGTCACTGCTGTCCACCTCATGGAACATAAAAGAATATATTTTGGAAAAATGACCAACATGCTTCAAAACACCTTTTTGTGTTTTGCAGAAGAAGGACATGCATGCAGGTTTGAAGAAAATTAGGGTTAATAAATAAACCAAATAAACCTTGAATAGGCCTAAGTCAACCAATTTTAGGGTCGACTATCCCTTCCTCTATCCTAAGATTAAGCAGAAGTCAGCATTGTTGCTTTATATAAATCAAGTGTCTTAGAAACACTCTTGTGCTCCTTCGCCACTGCAAACACAGACACGCTCTGGAAGTTAATAGGTGATACAGCAAGGTGACTGACAACCAGATACCTGATTGGCTGAGGAATGTTAATCCTACTTAAATGAAGTAGGATGAATAAATACAATGAATATTCATGCCATTCAGTCGTACTGAAATTTTATATTTTGACTTGTAATAATGAAATTGATGTTATTTTTTTATATTTTGAATGCAAAATTGTTTTGATCTAGAATAATCTTTCTCTTGTGTTGTGTTTCAGATATTATTATGAGGAAACCATTAGAGATTCTGGACCCTACGAGGAATCGGGGAGTACTTTGTTCCTGTCAGGTTTAAGTAGAGTAGGAGTGTAGCCATGACCGGCACTCCATAGATTTCGGACCACCAGACCCCCGAGCTGCCCGTCAACAATGGATCCCACGTTCCCCAGCATCAAACTGGGGTCAACTTGCACCCCTCTGCAACGGAACAGCAAGCGCCTCCGATTGCAGCATGTCAGGAGGAAACTACGTCCTTCACGGATTTTTGGCTTTATCCTGAGCCTCTCTGCTCTCACATTGTTCCTGACCTGGAGTGCCTTTACCCTCACTTTGGGCCCGTTCCAGAGATGGATGCCACTCACTTCTCTCGCCAACTATGAGGGACTTGCAGAGCTAGTGCCACACAGAACTGTCCTTTCTTCCGACGAAGAGCATAATGTTTCAGCAGATACACCCATCGCCATGGCCTCAACCGATGAACACGGCCAGGGAGACTATCCTGAGGATCTGTTCACGCTGGAGGAGAGGAGACAAGGTGCTGTCGTCCTGCATATGTTCGGCATGCTGTACATGTTCATCGCCCTCGCTATCGTGTGCGACGAGTTCTTTGTCCCTGCCCTCACCGTGATCACAGAAAAACTCGAGATCTCCGATGACGTGGCGGGCGCCACCTTCATGGCCGCTGGAGGCTCTGCACCCGAGCTCTTCACCTCTGTGATCGGTGTGTTCGTCTCACACAGCAACGTGGGTATCGGGACCATTGTGGGTTCCGCTGTCTTCAACATCTTGTTCGTGATCGGGATGTGCGCTATCTTTTCACGTGAAATTCTCAACCTCACTTGGTGGCCTCTGTTTAGGGATGTCACCTTTTATATCATTGGACTAATTATGCTTATTGTCTTCTTCCTGGATAACCACATTACCTATGGGGAGAGCATTGGACTGTTATGCTGTTACGCTAGCTATGTCACTTTCATGAAGTACAACGTGACTGTAGAGACTTTGATCAAGACTAAACTACTGAGGAATCAAGTGGACGATATTGAAGCTCCACCAAAGGTGAGTCGCATTATTCCAGGTGAATTATCTGCTTCCCAGGTCAAAGGTGGCATTCAGTGGATGTGAATTACTAATGCTGCTCCTTCCACTCCTGTTAGGAAACGGTATATCACTGTGGTTTTCAACCAGTGGACCACAGCAAATATATATTTTAGATAGATAGATAGAAAGATAGATAGATAGATAGATAGATAGATAGATAGATAGATAGATAGATAGATAGATAGATAGATAGATAGATAGATAGATAGATAGACAGATAGACAGATAGATAGATAGATAGATAGATAGATAGATAGATAGATAGATAGATAGATAGATAGATAGATAGATAGATAGATAGATGCAGACAAACATACAGACAGATAGATGATGTAGTGTAGTTTTAGATCTGTTAAAATTATGTTATTTACAGTGGGGGCCTTCAAGTCAAAAAGTTGGAGGACCACTGGTATATCATGAAGATGAATTTGAAGTGCTATAACTAGTATTTAACAACTACTTTGCTCTAAAACACACCATTGTGCAATAAGCAATTTGAAATATGCACTTGTGCGGAGCCCCTAAAGCAGGGATGGGCAACTCCAGTCCTCGAGGGCCACTGTCCTGCAAAGTTTAGCTCCAACCCTGATAAAACTCACCTGCCTGTAGCCTTCTAGTAATCCTGAAGACATTGATTAGCTGGTTCAGGTGTGTTTGATTAGGGTTGGAGCTAAACTCTGCAGGACAGTGGCCCTCGAGGACTGGAGTTGCCCATCCCTGCCCTAAAGGGACATGGTGATGGTAAAAAAAATATGAGATAGGAGGAAAATCTTTTGTGTTCCCTGATAAACTTCGCAATGCTCACTGGTTTTATATGGTGCATTTTGGGAATTTCTAGTGATCTTAAGCAATTACAACAGAACTATTGTAACAATGGGAGTTGAACCCGAATACTGGCTGAGAATCAGCGTTCCCAATGAAAAGAACACAGACGGTTTTATCACCTCTCTGAGCCGGATTAGGCATTATATCAAGTGTCACCTGGACAGGGCAGACAACACTGCTCTGAGTACACAATCAGCTGAGTAAGACCAGAACCCCTGAGATAGACAGCAGAAAAAGAGACTGAGACAGCGAGAGCAAAAGTAGTAGAGATGAGGCAAGAGGCTGAAGATATAAAGCAATCTTTTACTTTCAACCCTTTTGCTAAAAGCTGTGTTTTAGCAGCCGGACATCTCAAGGGAGGTGTATTTTTTCCTGGCAGAATTAGCTTTGTTGATACAACCTCAGTTCTTGGAGTTGGTTTTGTGGTTCAATTCTCAATTTGTGACAACCAGTCTTGTTATATCATCCTTCGAACAAAATAAATTTACTTTAGAAACAAAACTTCATGGAAACTTTTAACAGATCATTTTAGGGTTTAAGCATAAACCTCACAACTTTTTGTTACATATATTTTTAAAGAAAAAGAAAAAAAATGCCAGTAGGTTAAGAACAATAAACTTAAAATTCAAGATATATTAACACCAGTGTTTGCAATCTTGTTTTAAAGATATTCAGATTTTTTTTTTTTACTGGGCAAAACAATACAAATACTGATTAGAAAAATCTATTTTCCTAATTAAATCTCCTCTAAAATACACCATTGTGCAATAAGCACTTTGAAATATGCACTTGTGCGGAGCCCCTAAAGGGACATGGTAATGGTAAAAAAAAACGAGATAGGAGGAAAAACTTTTGTGTTCCCCCGATAAACTTTGCAACGCTCACTCACTGGTTATATATGGTGGATTCTCGAGATTCACAAAAACTTTTTATGAACTGTTCAATGTTCAATTTTTGTTGTGTGTGAGTGTCCATCTAAGCATATTACAAGTGCATTATAGGACAAACACCAAAACAACAACTGGGTGGACATTTTTAAAGCTATTTCTCTATCAAATAAGCATTATTAATAAGCATACATCTGACTGACACAAGGAACATAAATGTACACAGTATGTGCAGCTGATTTTTATATTTCCAGTAGATCTTGATTCTATTAGAATTTCTTTATTATCATTCTTTGGTATAACTTACTGTGGCCCCAAAAAGTATTTAGACAAATTAGCCACATATACAGTATAAATATAGTTAGATAAAAACAGCAAACCAAGTGGCACACTTTTAATTCAAATGATTTAATAAAAAGTGCTAAACCATTTAAAAAAAAAAAAAAAACTATTTGGAAACTTTCTGGTTGTCAGAAATTAGTAAAATGACCTCGGGTCCAGATGGTTAAAGACAAAATAGGCTACATTTATTTGTAGATGTCACTAATGCAGTGACATTCAGACATTTTTAAACGGGACTTAACTGTCCAAAAGTGTCCAAATGGTTTTGGGGCCACTGTGTTGACCCACTACTAGAGGTGATCTGAATAATGAATGATTGTATGCTATGCACTGTCCAATTAACATGAATCTGGTTATATCAGTTTAGTGGTGTATGTATTATTAGTATAGTTTAGGCCCATATGAAGCCAGTTCAGGTTTATAGCTCTCGTTTGTATCTCCATTACTTGTCCAACCTGCTGTGTTTCGTTCAAACACAGGATTTGGAGTCGGATTTGTTGTTTGCAGAGGCAGTTTGTCCCACATATGGAACACAGGTGAATCAGCCTACCGCGCTGCTTTGATAGGCTTCTTAGTAATGCACCAGGGGCATGTACGTTACTTTTAAGAACCATTAGTTGCGTGTTATCTATATAAACCCACATTCATTAGTGTTAGATTGCTCTTTGCTGGTAGATTGCTTTTTGAATGTAGGAATGTCACTGCAGTACATTGGGAATATGATTCCAGAAAGCTTGTGAAAATGTTTCCTATATGTCCCACTCTTTATTCAGAATTGATTTACGCAACTAAATAGATATGCTCTTCAGGAAGACAGGTAGAGCACTTTACAAATGATTTTCCCCCTTCGGGATTGGAATGAAAAATGGCTTTGGTTTAAAGAGATTTCTCAAATTAAAATGAATAGTCAAGGGGGTTGGTATGGGGCAGTTGGTACATGTGCTCTTTGCTCCTTTAGCCGAAGCTCGGGTTAATCCAATAAGATGTGATCCTTTTAGTACTGCTAAGTATAGACAGGTGTCCTGTTTTTTTTTATACGGGACTCAAATATAGAGTATTTTGGGAAACCGGCAGGCTTTTTAATCACGACATCAGATTTCTTTCGCAGGGGTACCTTTGTATCTGTTAGTGTCTAATGTATGTTTTGAAACATAGTGGATATCTTCATCTCAGTTTCTGGTTTATGACTCCCAACCTGAAATCCTTTGTAATCCCAAATCAACTGCTTAGAATGGGTGATGCTAACAAAAGTAAAAAGACTTAGTGCTTAGGGAAGTGACCTGCGTTCTGACGAGGACTTGAGGGAATAGCGAACATTACAACAATCCTTCTCACTATCTGTTCTACAATAGACAATTAACTGGAAGACAATTTGATTACACTTCATTTTAAGGTGTCATTGATAAACTGTAATTATACATTTAAGTTCTGAGTAATATTAATTAGATGTACTTACTATAGTGTTAGAGTAGGATTAGGATGGGGTTGAGGGTTAGTTGCATGTAATTATGCATAATTTACTGTTATTACTATGGTAAATACATGTAACAAGGACACTGTAAAATAGTGTTACCGACAAATTAGTAATTACACCTATGGATATTTTGAAACCTTTTAAATGATTAGCAAATATGGGTATGCATTTTAAATGATAAAGCAGAGGTCTATCTGAATCAGAAAAATAAAACATTGAATAGTTGAAATGAAATGAATGAAATATACTTTATTGTCCCTTGAAGGGAAATTCGAGATGGACTCAGTAGCTAGCATTTTAACAAACCTGATACATTATAAAATTGTACACAATAATCATACACACCATACATACCATACACATTAAAATATATAGAACATCACTAATCCATATTCAACAATCTGATTGATACGGGCACAAAATAATTTTTAAACCTCTTCAGTTTCTAACGGAGAACTCATTCGCAATACCTTCTTCCGGAGGGTAAGAGTTCATAACAGGGATAAAGTACATGACATTAAAATCCTTTTTGCCTCATTTAGAGTGCATTGCTGATACAGAGTCTGAATACTGGATGAAGTCTTTCAGTCTGATCATTTTCAATGCAATTCGAACAATATTCATTATCTTTGACAATTATTTACAAAACAGTTATTTTGTTATCTATTAAAAGTCATTGCAATATAGGTTTCATAATTCCTTTTGTGGTACTTTATAAAAATCATAAAAAATTAGTAGTGCATTTGACTTCTAGTTATTTAATATGTAAATGCTTAGAATACATGCTTGCATAATTCCAAGTGCTTGAGGATATTTAGCTTCATATGAAAAGTAAAGAGGGGAGAGTGTAAAAACCTGGTGTTGTGTGAGGTAATTTGCGAATCCTTAAATGCATCTGTCGCTAAAATTGGTTACCTGTCACCTTAAGCCTCTTTAGTGTGCTCACCTGCTTTCTCTGGTTAACTACAGGACCCTTGCTGAGAGACGCTACAGAGTTCAAATTCCCAGATGGCCCATATGATTAAATCTGGAATGAGATTTTCGACCTTGTAACCAGTCTGTGTTTTTCACAGATGTGCGCAAAAATTGAAGCTCAATTGGATCTTTTGCTGGATTCATTTGAAACAAAGATGATTCAGCACCTTCAGTTACATCCTGCTGAATTATCTTCATTAGTAAAGGCATCAGGCCAGGAGACTAATGGGAACTTTGCTCAGTTGCTTTTGTGATGTAACGGACAGTCTGTTTACCAATTGTTAGTTATACTGACTAATGCAGACTGATTGAGTTAGTTACTTTGGGGAAGTTTGATTTATGTTTAGCCTTTTAAATAATTTCTGTAATTGAGGATGATGGAGTGAAAGAAAGGTATGAATAATATGCAAGCTTTTGCATCATTGCTTAAAGAAAACAGTAACTCCACAGGAACATACTGTATATATACATTTTTTTTAGTGCTTGCAGTACTATATATATAGTACTGTAATGGTGGCATTGCATAGATCCAGCATGCTAATTGGAGCAACTAATTGCTAAAACTGTTACTCTGCAAAGTTCATTAGCTTCTCTTTGGTAAGACTGCCCTTGATCCCATTGACTTCATTTTCAGCATCTATGTCTTGTGTAAGTTAACATTTCTTAAATGTGCTTTGGCTTTGTGATGCTGGAAAACATTTCTGTTGTTTTTTTACCTCCACAATCAATTTTTAGTCATGTATAAACTAAGTTTAGAATTGAAGGTTTCACAAGGTCAGTTGTTCATTTTCTAACATCGTCCTGTTAGAATTTAAGCTGTTGTGTACTGTGTGCATGCCTAGTGGAACATCTGCCATTATGGTGGCTCAGAGAGTCCAGACAACTGAAGTCCAAAACAACATTGATTCTTTTATTTCCTGGAGGACTCTTTAAAAAACATGTAATGGACTTTTTCCTGTATTCTGCCTTTCACATCTCAGCTACATTGTAAAAAATTTCAGGTCTCCAATTTAAAATTTTCTAGCGACTGGTTACATCAACATTTTTTAGTTGGCCAAATTGAATTCCTGTGAATTAAATTGTATCAATTCACAGAAATTCAATTTGGCCAACTGAAAAAATTAGATGTGAACAGTCACTAGAAAATGTTAAATTGGAGAGGCCTGAAATTGTTTACAGTATAGTAGCTAGTAAAATGCTTAAAAATGTGCTTGTTGTGGTGGTGCCATCAGCCCATGCTCAAAAACTGTGTTTTTTTTTAAAAGAAATATTAATATGAAAGTAATTATGAAGTAAAAGAAAGTAAAATATGAAAAATATGCACTTTCTCAACCATTTTATTTAACCTAAATTATTTTACCATGTTTAACATGGGTTGCTTTAAACACCAGTAAATGTAACTGATCTTGATGCAGGGTTCAGCTTTGAGGGAATGGTTGTTTGTTTTTGACCATTTGGTGATTTATTTTATGTTAAAAAAATAAATCATGTTTTCTTAGTGCGAATAGTATTTTAATAATCTGAAGAACGCCAATGGTGGTGGTAAAATATCAACTTCAAGAATAACTAAAACAAAGTTTTAATAAGGCTCTAACTTATATGAGAATAGCGAAGTCCACACCACAACTATAACAATGACAAAGGGGAATGATATTGTTGGAACCACATTAAATTATTATTATTTTTTATTTTTTTTCAGCTTAATAAGTGTACTTAATAATAATAATAATAATTTGTTTATATAGCGCTTTTCTGGGTACTCAAAGCGCTTTACATGGAAGGGGGAGAAATGTCCTCAACCACCACCCGCTTATGAGAGATCAAATCATTGACGGACAATCAGAATCCATCTGACTTTAAAGTGTGAGCTGCAGTTATGCTCATGGCAATTGGAAAGTAGGTGAGAATAAACATAACAGTAACACTAATGTAGTTTTCATTCTTGGCCTTAACTCAGGCATTTAAGAGTGTTGGCCTAGCAGCAGTTAGTCTGTTAATGTCAGACTGCTTCGGCGAGCTGGTCTCCGGTTGGCTGACCTATGCTTTAAAGCTCGCTGAGCACACTCAGCAGCTCAGCTCTATTTCCACAGGCATCGCTCAGAGCTTATCCTCCACCTGCAAAAAGACCAAAGCTGGAGAGGGAGGAATGTGAACAGAGAAAATAGCAGGGCCTGCTAATCACAACCACAACGTGCTTAAGCCCTCTATGTTATACTGGGCTGATTAGGCTTAATTAAGGCTGCTCGTGTCTCTGCTGAGCCAACCAATTTTCTCATGAGGACACTGTTGGTGTTGCCACCCCACTGGGCAACTGCTTATTTTAATAGTGCTTATTTGAACCCTTTAGGAGCAGAGCTTTCACAACTGAAACTCATTTTGGAAAACCCAATGAAGTAATGCATAAACATATTTAAAATCTTCTATTTTATTCTCTCTGAAGAATACTTTTTTGGCACTAAAACATATATATATATAAACACTTAAATATAATTTAATCATCATAACTTTTTTCACCTTTCCTCATAAGTTTTAGTGTATTATATGGTTGACTTACTGCGTATTTATTGGATATGGTTGTCCCGAAATGTGCTGATGAAAGCTCATGAAGACGATGAAACAGGAACTTTAATAACACAACTAGAATATGCATTTTTTGTTTAAAAGGATGTAATGCTTGATGAAGTAATGCCAGAATCTGAATAATTTTGAGGCTGAATTTTGCATGGCATGATTTTGATCTTTTGTTTTAAGTGGTGTCTTGGAAACTGTTATTGATGGTATTTGGAAGGTGGGTCAAAATTCTATGTTAGGTCTTCCTATACAATACTTAAGATGTGTTATTTAGGGTCATGTCGAAGCAGAAGACCAGAACTACAGTAGGTCTTAGTTGTTTGTTTTTAGCTTTACTGTGTAACAGCTTAACGTGTTACCTACATGTTGACAGATTGATCTGATCTTTTTTAAAGGCAGCCTTGAAAGTACCCTTCTCTTTGTTTTTGTTGAGGTCATGAGGCAGTCCCATTCTATTTATACATTTTGTCTGCTTTATTTAAAAAATATGGTCAGATTTAACAGCTGATTGTCTCATGCTGTTTTCTTCTCATATGTACTTTTCGAGTACAACTTATTTGAAGTTTAATTGTGGTATATATTTACCACGTATATACTCACTCACTCCTTTCATTTGCTTTGGATGAGTGTTGTAGGTGTCTTGAATTTCGGGGTGGTATTGCGCATAATTTAAGTTCTTTTTCACTGCTTATTGCGCTTAAACAGTCAAACACATACAAAATGATGTCAAAATGCCAGTCTTGGTGAGTATTCACGTAAACACAGTCAGTTATGTTTTAAGTGAACGTATACAGTTGAGAAAAATTATATAGTAGTAAAATGGATCCGTGCACCAGGTCTTAAAGTGACAGCAACCGAATATACCTGCTGCCAAATTAGAAGATAATATTAAAATATCTATGTGGCAGGTTTTCTCCCATGGTATCAATGTCAAAATTGTAACCATTGAAAATGCTGAGTGGCTAGAAATTTTGGAAAACCACTAGACATTGGCTGATGAGGAAAAAAGTTAATGGCAAGCCCTGTATACCACAATTAAACTTGATATGGCGATTAGAAACGATTGCTGCTAACGTTTCTACTAATATAGTCCAGATCCAGATAATGCTGGAGATGTTGCTGTTTTTTAAAGGAGGAGCTAATTATGTTATAAAATCAAGAGAAAGTATGTGTATCATTCAGGTGGCACTTTTACCTCAGGGGCAACCCTGTTTTAGGACACATTGATGATACAACCGTTATTGTCCTAATAACATTATTGCCTATATTTTTTAACCACTAGGTGAAATTATCCTCATTGGAAGCGAATGCTTTGTGCTTATTTAATAAATCAGGCATATTGTTGCTGCGAAGACAAAAGTGGTGCTTAAATTACTAAATATTTTACTGTACTTTTTAAGCTTCTCTGAAAACGACTTCTCGTTTAGAAACTGTGCTTTATGGTGTGTGTGTGGTTGGGAGGGGGGTTAATAATTTAATAATACCCCAAAATTACCTGATGAAGTCATTTGTTGTTTCTTAGGAAAATGTTTTGAAAGGTGTATATGAATATATATCCCCAGATGATAAACTACTTTTCACAGAATTCAATGAGTTCTGTTTCTCTCTTTTTTTCCCTCAAGGTTATCAGTGCTGTAGATGAAGAAAATAAACTTTCGGTGAGTATCATCTGATCCTCAGCACTTGTCCTCAACATCTACACCCACTTTTCAGCATAACTTAGGTAATGATAGACAATACAATTACATACCTGAAGGTATTTTGTCTTTTTTTCACCTATAGGCTAAACCCCGCCTCCAGAGAGGAGGAAGCTCCGCCTCTCTCCACAACACTCTCATGAGAAACAGCATCTTCCAGCTAATGATTCACACACTCGATCCTCTAAGTGACGGTAATGTGCAAAAAAAACACACTCTAAAGTTACAAATACGCAACATATTGACATTTTATTAATAAAATAATAAACTTCAGGGAAGTTCAAGGAGAAGGCATCAATTCTACACAAGATCGCAAGAAAAAAGGGAGAAGATGAGGCAAATGGTGTTGGTGAGTTTAAATGTTTTGTTAAAATTCAGTGTGAAATGCTTGTGACAGTTTTGAGTAAAATCAGGAGGATCACTGTATGGTTGGCCTTTTACATAAGTTATTGGAAAAATACAAGGATTTGGAGACGTCAGCCAAACGGTAAAGTCATTTCTGATGCAGAACTTTTAAAAGAAGACTATAAAGACAAGAATTTTTTTTTCTTTGGAAAATTGCAGTTTGAAATGAATTGTGCACAGTAACGTCTCGGTTACGGATGTAACCCTCTCACTAACGGAGATGTAACGTTAGTGACTAACAAATGGGGGTTTCGCTTAGAAGCCAATCATCTTCGAGATTTTAGAAAACCAATGCCAATGCCATGGGCATGCGGAATTTGCATACGTAACTCCGCCTCACCGCGTGAGTATAAAAGGAAGTATGTGGCAATATCACATTATGTTACCTGCTGAGGAGCCAAGACTGAACTCCCGGCCATTCCAGCAGTACAGCGGATGTGGCAAAGGGACGTTACGTCTCCGTTCCCTCCTCAGGGAACGAGGGTTACATCCGTAACCGAGACGTTCCCTTTCGTTCAGTCACAACGACGTAACGTTAGTGACTAACAAATGGGGGTCCCAATATAATCATGCCACTCGGCTGTCTTCCAGTGCCCTGCGTAAGTGTGAGTACCCTGTCGTAAGACTAGTACGGACGAAGGACTCCCACTTATCACAGGAATACCAAGGTACACTGGGAAGCATATTACAATGGAGATATGCAAAGATGCCTACCCGTAGGGAGGATTTAGAGAGTACACATATGACCCGCTAAGGGCTGCATATGGGAAAACTCTAGGGTACCAGCCGAAGGTGGATTTTTAACCCCAGGGTGGCAGGGACTTGCCAAGGGAAAGACACCTGCTCACTGAGGAGGCTTACGGTGGAAATACACGTGTGGGGGTCGCCAGAGGGGAACCATGCACACGGGGCACCTGGCCGGACATGAGGGTCTGGGCTCGCTAGAGGGCAGAGGGCTTACTGGTGTCAGCGTCGACAGTGCTGGAGGGACTCAGGGCTTTCGGGAAGCTCACCTGAGGAAAATATTGCACCTATCCAGTCCGTGGAGTGGAATGGCGAGCAAGCGAAGACACCTGAGCCTGGTCCATTACCGGCCGCTAGTAGAGGCGAGTACATAGTCAGACACTGGCTCCACTCGGAGATTGTAGAATCTGGTGAATGTGTTAGGTGTCACCCAGCCTGCAGCTCTGCAGATGTCTGTTAGCGAGGCGCCATGCGCTAAAGCCCAAGAGGAGGTCACACTCCGAGTGGAGTGGGCCCTGACCCCAAGGGGACATGGTCGACCTTGCTGCTGGTAAGCCAAAGCAATGGTGTCCACTGGCGCGCGTACTGGACAGAGCAATGCCATGGCTGGGTCTGCCCCCTCCACGGGCAGCACTTGCAGGTTCACCACCCAGGGGTCTCAGGATCACGTGAGAGTTAGCCGGCCCGAATTCCAGGCACACTTCGTTCACCGAAAATGCCTGCAGGTCCCCTACCCTCTAGATGGAGGCCAATGCAGTCAGGATCGCTGTCTTCACTGACAGAACTTAAGATCAACTGACTGCAAAGGTAGAAAGGGAGGCCTCTGCAGAGCATCTAAGACTACTGAGAGGTCCCAAGAGGGCACGAGGGGAGAGCGAGGAGGATTTAGTCTCCCGGCTCCCCTCAGGAACCTGATGACCAGGTCGTGCTGACTTACCTTTTTGTTCTCCAAGAGGTCGTGGTGGGCAGATATTGCGGCCACATATACTTTAAGGGTGGAGGGAGACAGCCTACACTCTAACTTCCACTTCAACGCATAGGCATGCCGAGTAGACTCTGCCCTAGCGGAAGTGAAGGTAGCCACCACCGTAGCTGGTAGTGTACTCAAACCTGCCGCGTCCCATCCAGGAGCCTCTTTTACGTGGAGGCTCCAAAGATCGGGACGCGGGTGCCAAAGGGTGCCCCGTCTCTGAGTGAGGAAGGTCCTGACTCAGAGGAATAGGCCAGGGAGGGGCTGTCGCAAGTGTAAGAGTTCGGGGAACCAGGTCCGGCCGTGCCAGTACGGGGCGACCAGAAGGACCTGCTCCTTGTCCTCCCTGATCTTGCACAAAAGCTGTGCGAGAACGCTTACTGGGGGGGACGCATATTTGCACAGGCCCAGCGGCCAGCTGTGCGCCAGTGCATCCGTGCCGAGTGTGCCCTCGGTCAGGGAATAAAACAGGCTGCAATGGGAAGAGTCGTGGGAGGCAAACAAATCTATCTGTGCATCGCCGAACTGTTCCCAAATCAGCTGGACCGACTGGGGATGGAGTCTCCATTCTCCCGGAAGTGGCTGAGACCGTGAGAGCTCGTCGGCTGCACGGTTCAGAACTCCCGGAATATGGACAGCACGAAGGGACCTCAGATGCGTCTGACTCCATAGAACGAGATGGCGGGCGAGTTGAGACATATGGCGGGAGCATAGATCAGCCTGGTGGTAGATGTACGCTACTGACCGTGTAGTCTGACCGGACTAGTACGTGTTGACCCTTCAGCAACGCTAGGAAGCGGTGCAGGGCGAACCGTAGTGCCAGCAACTCGAGGCAATTGACATGCAGGAGGCGCAGGGGTCCTATCCAGGAGCCCACAGCAGCACATCCATTGCACATGGCATCCCAGCCCGTGGAGGAGGCATCTGTTGACACAACAATATGCCTGGAAACTTGTCCTAAGGGCCACCGGCCCGTAGAAATGAAGTTCAGCCACGGGGTGAGGGTCTGCAGGCAGGCCCGAGTCACTGGGACCCGGAGCGTGCCCGAATGCCATGCCCATTTCGGGACTCGATCGCGAAGCCAAAGCTGAAGCGGTCTCATATGAAGCAATCCAAGCGGCGTTAACGGGGCTGCAGAAGCCATATGCCCCAGGAGCCTCTAAAAAAACTTCAGTGGGACCACACTCTTGCTCTCGAATTAACGAAGGCAAGTCAGCAGTGACTGCGCGAGCTCGCTGGTTAGCAGCACGCACATGGCGGCCGAGTCGGAAACCATACTGAGAATAGAGATCCTCTACGCGGGGCAGAGTCGCTCTTCTCCCAGTTGACCCGAAGGCCCAGACGGGCTAAGTACCGGAGCACTTGGACTCTGTGTCCGCACACCTGCTCTCGAGAGTGACCCAGTATGAGGACTGGCCCGGACGTGGGAGGTGTAGCGTCCCGGTGTGGGGGCACAGTCAGCAGCTGCGTCCTGACAGAGGAGACCAGGGAAGGACGCACGTTCCACTGGGGTCTGCTCTGAGAGGAGGCTGGTGACAGAGAGGGATGAGAGTGGCGTGGCCTTGGGGGCGGCACACACTGCCATCACCGGTCTGTGGGACCTCAGAGATGGGGACACCAGTTCTTTCCCAGTGCCGCCAGCCCAGGGGCCAGCAGCAGAAGGATTTTCCCCCGGCCCTCCACCGGGGGAAGGAGAGGCCCTGCTACCATCCCCTGGAAAGAACTGGGACCCATCTCTGGGTTGTCCACCTCCAGCCTGGCGTTTAACCAGGCTGGGGAGCGGACTGGGCGTTATCCTGCAACCACCTCCACAGCGCGGCCCGGGTGAAGGCTGCTGCTGGGGCGGGGCGGGAGGAGGGAGGGCACCCTCGGTGGCGAGCGGACTGAGGCGACTGAGTCGGCGGCTGAGTGCAGCAGCTAGCCACCGGGGCAGTACGTGTTACAGCCTCAGTCTGCTCTGGGGCGGCCGAGAACCGTTGGGCGCAGTTCTCAGCCGCGCCGCTGAAGAGGCCAGCCTGGGATATGGGCGGGTTGAGGAGGCGGGCTCAACCCCCCCACATCACCAGGTAAAGCCAGGTGTTTCTCCCGGACCACAGCTGTGGACATCGCCCGACCGAGGGAGAGTGTGGCCACCTTCACCACCCAGAGGGCGGGATCAGTGGCGGCACGCAGCTCATAGAAGAGCCCTGGGTCAGCTCCATCCTTGTGCATGTGCAAAGGGGCGGCGGCCTGCCCCGTAGCTCTGCAGGACCACGCCACCGAAGTAGACGAGCCCACAGGCTTAGGGAGGGTGCTTAGGACAGCCACGCCACGTCAAAGCCCTCTGTGGACACCATAGTGCACAACAGTGTTCAACATTGGGGGGGGTCCCAGTGTACCCTAGGCCGCGGCCCCATCAAGGGAGCACAGGCGGAGCACAACATAATCGTCATCCCCAAAGGACTCTAGCCCACCTTGGGATGCGGCAATCGTCATCTCGCTGCTGTCTGGAGTGTGAACGAAACGAACGAGGCGTCAGAGACGGGCCGCTGTTTCAGTCCAGCACTCGCGGGAAGCGATGTGCAAGAGGGGGGCGTGGCCAGAGGAACGTATCGTCTGGGTTCTTAATACCACAGCACCGCCCTCAGGTCACCCTGACCACCAGCCAAAGTACCACCTCTCTCAGAGACGGTAGATTGGGGTGTGGCAAAGGGGACTCTCTCTCCTCACGGAGATCACTGAGTCTCGACCGCGACATCGCGATGGTCACGTTCCCGCAGTGGGAACATGACACATCCACAATCACTGCTCGAACGAACGTGCTGAAGCCCAAACACGTCGAGCAGTGGATGTGCCCATAGACAGCAACGGAGATCGATTGCACCCGGAAGTGCACGGGTGCACCGTCTTGAAAAAGATGTGCCACGCGCAAGCTTTTTGTAAGAGGAAAGCTCTGCAGAGTGCCGAAGCGCCCAGGGAAAACACACACAGCTGTTGCAGATCACTGCACAGATCAGCAGGCAGGCAATGTGAGATCGCTGGAACGCGCCGTCACACCAACACTCTGGAGAACCGCTCGTCTTGAAGACTGAAGAGAGGACTTCAGAATTCAGGCTTGCAGGAGTGAAGAGATGCTCTTGGCTCCGATGCAGAAACATAATGCAATATTGCCACGTACTTCCTTTTATACTCACGCGGTGAGGCGGAGTTATGTATGCAAATTCCGCATGCCCATGGCATTGGCACGCCATTGGGCGTTTTCTAAAATCTCAAAGATGATTGGCTTCTAAGCGAAACCCCCATTTGTTAGTCACTAACGTTATGTCGTAGTGACTGAACGAAAGGGAACTGTTTTCCTGTGGTTCCTTTCTATCGTGCCACAGCCTACAACCAGATTAAATGCTTTCTAAATATTCACATCTGTCATAAGCATTTAAAATCTGCTGATAGAGCTGGGGTTAGTGGTTAAATCGCATCATTACATATTGCAATATTAAAATAAGATTTCAAAGTTAGTAAATTGAGTTTCTGGTTGTTTTATTCTCTAGTCGATAAGAACCTTCCCAACAGCAGTAACGTGGAGGTAGAAGTCACTCCACCCATGAATGGCAGTATTGGAGCAGAGGTGATGCCACCATACACAGTAATCTAAACACGACCTGATCGCCCTGGACATGTCCAGCATACTCCCTCCAATTGTTAATATATTTGAATCCCCTAAGATCCCAATACTAAAATTTCACAGTGTTTTTGTGGTTCTTGTCTCAAAGGCTGAGGAGGAGGAGGAAGACGAAGACCAGCCTCTGAGCTTGGCGTGGCCAGACACAATGAGAAAGCGAGCAACATACCTCTTGATCTTCCCCATTGTCTTTCCACTGTGGCTGACACTGCCAGATGTCCGCAGAGAGGTACGATTGAGTAGCGTTTTCTATTTTTACTTTTGAACAACTGACAGCAAAGCAGATCCTGCCGTTGTATTTAAAGGGTTCGTTCACCCATAATTTACTCACCCTCAAGCCATCCTAGGTGTATATGACTGACTTCTCTCAGCCATACATAATCTGAGTTATATTAAAAAATATCCTGGCAACACTCCAGCTTCATAATGAGAGTGAATAGGACCCTAAATTTTGAAGCCCCCAAAAAAATCCATCCATCATAAAAGTAATCCACACGGCTCCAGGGGGTACATTTTCTCTTTAAAATTCTTGTTTTAGACTCTAATTTGTGACCAGTGTTTTGTTTTGTTCTATCCTCTGCGCTTCCGCGTTCGTCCATATGTCATGCGTCAGGTCAGAGGTCACTCCGGAACTAGACTTGTGTAGGGCGGTTCCTGCAGCCAGTGATTATAGCTTATAAAGTTGTAAATGTGGATATTTTTTCTTACAAAAAAGCATCGATTTGCTTCCGAACACCTTTATTAACCCCCTGGAGCTGTATGGATTACTTTTATGATGGATGGATCTGCTTTTTTCAGGCTTCAAAGACTCAGACTCTAATCACTCCCATTATAAAGCTGTGAAAAGACAGGATATTTTTAAATATAACTCCAGTTGTGTTTGGCTGAAAGAAGAAAGTCATATACACCTAGGATGGCTTGAGGACTGCATGCATACCCGACGGGTGACCTGCTAACGTTTGATGAAACGGGTGGAATAATATTTATGTGTCGGGTGCGGGTCGGATGTGCGGTAGGCACGGGTGGGCTGCTGGTCCAATAGCCAAGATTATTTAGACTCAATCTGGTAGACAGTGATAGGCAGATGCTTCCAAACGGTGCCGTGATTGTGTTCACGCTCTGTCTGCAGACCGCTAAAGGCGACTTGCCCCTTTAAGCACTGCATCTTATTGACAGCTATAGACTTGGTCGGCGTCGTGTCATAATGGGGGATTATATTAAAGGGAGCACGCTTTGCTTGCTTTCTGTATTTAATATATACCCAATATGAATGAAAGTTTTAGCCTATTTTTCATGCTGGTAAAAATAACCAATGGTCACATATACATTGCAGAGTTTCATAAGAGCTACGTTTAAATGCAGAGTGAATATATATACATTCAATATAGTTTACACAACATATGTCTCTCTCTCTCTCTCTCTCTCTCTCTCTCTCTCTGTCTTTTTCTTCTTCGTTGTTAACATGATGGGCTGTGTGTCTATTAATTGTTCTTGCATGAACTCATAATGCGTAATGTTTATTGCTTACGTTACATGAAAAAAATATTTTTTTTCTGTTTACTTTGTGTGGGAAATTTAATGCAGGTGCAGGTTGGGTTGCGGTTTTCATGTCAAGCGGGTCGGGTCAGTTCGTGTCGGGTACGGAATTAAATGAGTGTTTCTGTCGGATATCGGGTCGGGTGTGCTGTTAATAAAGAGGGTGCGGGGCGGTTGTGGGTTTATCAAACAGGACCCGTGCAGGACTCTGCTTGAGGATGAGTAAATCATGGGCTAATTTTCATTGTTGGGTGAACTAAACCTTTAAAAGTGCAACATGCAATTCCTGTGCAATAGTGGTAATAAAAGACTTATTCCCCAACACTTGCTATTTTAGGCTGTTGAAACAAACAAATTGCTTGGTGTGTGTGTGTGTTTATATATTTGAATAGCATGACACTCCTTCCTTATTTTTCCTTCTGTCCTCTCTTTTTCCCACAGACGTCAAAGAAGTTTTTTCCATTCACATTTTTGGGATCTATTTGTTGGATTGCTGTTTTTTCCTACCTAATGGTGTGGTGGGCTCATCAGGTACCACAATGTCTTCACACACACACACACTCAACCAGCCCCACACCTGTTCTAATGCCCTTACCTTTCTTTATGTGTTTAAATTACTGTTAGCAATACTACTATAAAATAAGGCATACTGTAGGGGTACTGTATGTCCAAAAAAAGAATAGAATTATTAGTGAAAGAGGAGCGTTATCTTCAATGTGAGGTAGTCATAGGTGAAGGTTGATCTATCCTTATCACTCTGCTGTAAATCTGTACTCAGAGCAGCACAATAAAACCAGCCAAATCCTAAAGCCAATTAGCTGTTCTTGTCATTTTCCTCAGAGGCAACTTTTCTCTAGCTCTGCATCAGCTCCGTCTGTAGAAACTCTTCTAAACCTATTCAGCCAGGTTTTCTAGAGAGCCTTTAACAGTGGTGCTCTAGCAGGGGGCCTGGTATTTACACAATAGCCCGTATAAATCAAAATGCTAATGAAACATAAAATCGAGATGTAAACTGTAAGCATATTTTTTCCCCTCTCAATTTTATTGAAGAAAATACGGTTTTTGAAACTTCTCAAATAACAAAATGAATCGTGGTTACTTAACCTAAAGGGATAGTTCCCCCCAAAATTAAAATTCTGTCTTCATTTACCCGCCCTAATGTCGTTCCAAACCCAAAAGAAGATATTTTGAAGAATGTCGGTAACCAAACAGTAGATGGGCCCCATTGACTTCCATAGTATTTTTGTATTTTTTTTCCCCCATACTATGGAAGTCAGTACCCATCAACTGTTTGGTTGCCCTTCTTCACAAGATCCATTCATTTTCTCCATAAAGAAATTGATTTTGAATGATAACTTATAAAACTGTGAGCTATGAGGTTGTTACTCCATGGTATTTGCTTCTGCTGAAACCGTCAGCCCACATTATTTCAGCTTATTTTTAAAATAATCATGTTTGACTACATTACCCATGATGCTGTACAGAAAATTAAACCAATCAGTCGAAAAAAGCAACATGCCCCAAAATAGCACTGCGAATAGTGTAATCGAGTCACTCTCAAAATACTGAAATGTTTATGGATATGCATATTTTACAATAAACTTAAAATATATTGTTTTTATACATATAATCAACATTTGTAAATGAGTAGTTTTATATTTCTCCATCGTTTTTAATTCAATTATGCTGTTTGCAATGCTTGATAGGATTGTAGTTCTTTCCCTCACTAAAACTGCTAAGTACACAGTCTTGTACCTTTTGTCTTTTGTGTCTGATTTTCAAAAACTTTTTTACTTTAAATCAAAGTTTGTAGTGTTGTGATTCTCCTCGTAGATGATTGTCTTGGTTCATGGCTTATAGCTCTTTAATGAAGACTATTTAAATGTATGAAAATAAAAATACTTCTGGAACCAACCAGCACCGCTGAAAAAAAGGGACGGGCACTGTTGCACTCTATTTGCCCTTACCGAGATTTACCGTGGTAACCAGGGCTTGACATACACTTTTTTGCTCATCACTGTGGCTAGTGGTTTTCCGTAATTACTAGCCACTCAGCATTTTCACTGGTACAATTTTGACATTGATACCATTGGGAAAATCTGCCATATAGATATTATTAATACTATCTCATACTGTTACACATGCGTTTTCTTTCTCAACTGTTTATGTTCACTTAAATCATAACTAACTGTCTTTACGTGAATATGCGAAAGACTGGATGTAGACATTATTTTTTTATGTATTTGACTGTTTAAGAGTAATAAGCAGCTAAAAATAACTCAATTTATTTCTGAGAGGCGGCTTTATGTGCGCACTTTGGACGTGAATGACTAAAATTATGCGCAGTATCTATTATGCGTGTATCTATTCTGCGGAAAATGTGTATTGGAAGCGTTTCAGATAAGTATCCGTATCGATATGTATCGAAAAATCTTTATTTTTGACAACACTACATTGCACTTTGTTTCTAATTTTTAGATGGTTTTTCAAAAGACTACAATTGAAAAATGTATATATTATATCAGGGCCGTAACCACCATAGACATTGAGGAGGACAAGTCCCCCCCCAATAATTAGAAATGGCCAAATTGTCCCCCCTAATATTTGAAATTCTTGCACTGCTCTGCTGCACTTCATTATGCAGCGCTCTGTATGTTGTTGTTAGGATGACAAAAAGGTTTAAAAGTTACATTTTAGTCTGGTTTGTCACAGTGGTCTGGTCTAACAGCGCTCGTCAATGTCAAAATGATTGAGCTGGCCAGTCAAATCAAAGTATTGGGGTTTACGTTCTCTTTTGGCTCGTGCACTTCACACACAGACCAGCGCGTCATTCTATCGCTTAATGCTGTTGCGGAGAGAGACTCTATTCTTTCCGGTGAAATCACAAAACATAATGCACACAAACGTGTCCCTGCTCTTAATATACAATCATTGATGAACATCTTTGATTTTAATGAAGAAGAAAAAAAAACTATATGAGGGCGGATTAGAACCCAGAACCTTTGACATGGTTTACTAAAATTCTACCATCAGACCACTATAGGGAATTAAAATGTTAATCGCAGATCTATGTATTTATTCACTAATGCGAAGAATCTCGGGACTAATAATATATTTGATGCAAATTAATGCAAATATTGTTTGCAAGTAGTCCCAAAAGGATTATTTCCCAACTACAATTTGACCTAGAATTTCGTTCACTGTTCTGTTTCTTTATGCTTTATAAATATATTTAAAAAAAAATTGGTCCCCCCAATGTTCAAGACATGGTTATGGCCTTGTATTATATATAAAATTGGTGCGTGCTCATGTCAAGCCCTGGTGGTTATCATAGTTCTCACTAAAATTGCCAAATTACTACATTTTCCTGCCACAGTAAAATCATAATAAATTAATCTAGGAATGTTTTTTTTAGATTTTTTTAGTCTTTCTGTCACTTTGGGCCTTATTTTACCAATCTGAGCGCATGATCTGAAGCGCAGGTTCACTTAGGGTGTGTCCAAATCCACTTTTGCTTGTTTAACGACATGGTCCAAACGGTTGTACCTAGTCTCGTAATGAGTCACGGGTGTGTTTTGGGCATAACGTGCAATAAACCAATCAGAGTCTCATCTCATATTCCCTGTAAAAGCCAGTTGTGCCTGCACCATGGCGGATTCGCTATTTACATGGCGGAATATAGACACCCTCAACCTGATGAGTCAGTTTAAATACCTGTGTGTATTGCCACGATTGGTCAAATAATAAGCCAATGCCATTCGTCATTTGTGCAAATAGGTCATTCGGATACATGCAATGACTATCCATTATGACATGAAGGCATTTTTTGCATCTTTATGTACACAATAATAATCTTTTACATTGTAATCCTTGTATTTTTTAATATTTGACATGTTTGTGTGCTGCTGCGCGCCCCTTTGTGTGTAACAAGCAGAGTGTATGGTGAAAAAAATATTTGGATTGACTTTAGACCAGGTTTCAGTTGGTCAATGGCGCAGGCGTTTTCAGTTGCCTCAAAATAGCAATGCGCCAGAACACACTGGTTTTGTGACCAGCACGCCCAACAGTGGGCGAACAGTGCATTTGCTATTTAAACAACGTGGGCGCTGGACGTGAAAACAATAACTGTGTTGGGCTGAAACTAGCAAAAAAACACTACCTGGAGTCACATTGCGGCAGGTGTATGATAGGGCCCTTTAATTTATTTGACGACAGTTGTTGCTATTACCAAGTTAGCATCATTTCTATTTTATCATAGTGTTTTGGTGAAAACTGTGGTTAATATTTGTGCACATTAAACACCCAATTCAAATTTCTCCCGCAGGTTGGCGAGACTATTGGAATCACGGAGGAGATCATGGGTTTAACTATTCTAGCGGCTGGTACCTCCATTCCTGATCTCATCACCAGTGTTATTGTTGCCCGGAAAGGTCTCGGCGACATGGCAGTCTCCAGCTCAGTCGGCTCCAACATATTTGACATCACTGTGGGGTGAGAGATCTTCATCATCTACTCAATAATCGTCATTTATTGCATCGACTGCCT
>CM042241.1:18676240-18746240 GCA_023566225.1 Romanogobio albipinnatus
GGCGATGGAGTGGGTGGGCTTATAGCAGTGGCCTTCCTTTTGCTGGTGGCATATGCTGTATACAAGATGTTTCTGTGCAGTCCTTCTCGCGGCCACCCAGGTTACAATGGAGATGGGACTCAGGGATTCGGCGGGGCCTCGGACAACAGCCATGGCATGGGACCGCCACCTCCTGGATTTAAACCAGATTATTACTCAGGTAATAACCTATGCAAAGAGCAAGAGTTTGGTGTGTAATTCGTTGTGACATCGTAATAAAGGATCATGTGACACTGAAGACTGGAGTAATGATAATGAAAATTCAGCTTTCACATACTCAAATAGAACATGGGTATTTTAAATTGTAATAATATTTTATATTTGATTAAATGCAGCCTTGGTGAGCATAAGAGACTGAAACTGTAGTGTAGGGACTATAATAACGTAGTGTGCATATCGAAAGTCTAAAAGTGTAACCAAATATGCATAATATTTGCATATTTATCTATGGCTAGTGTGTATAAGATTTGCCTTTTGTGGGTTCTCTCAGAAGACCACTCCAGCTCCAGACCCGGGTACGGCTTTTCCGATGCGTACACCAGACCTCAGAGTTCCTCGACCGGTTTCACTGGTGGAAACACACCTGGTGGGGGCGGATTCTGGACTGGAATGGGCACAGGTGGAGTTCTGGGATATTTGTTTGGGAATCGGAGGTAAGAAAGCAACATATTCTTCTCACACATAATTTGCAACAGTTACACAGAAGTCACTTTCCAACCGAGCAGCTTTCCGTTGGTTGGTCGAGCAACCAATTAGAACTCCCAATGGCATGGATTCTTGAAATTACTGAATGGAGCACTGAAGGGATGACGTATTTTTGTAGGCCAACCCGGAAAGCATCACCCTGGTTCCCTCGACAAAAACCCCAATAGGATTTTCCCATAGGCTTTTGAATTATCACCAAAAAAATAAGCTCTGTGATTAACAAATGTTTATGATACTTAAACATTTTGTCCATCGAGATAATTGAACACAACTTTTATGAATTT
Source organism: Romanogobio albipinnatus (assembly GCA_023566225.1). Lineage (NCBI taxonomy): Eukaryota > Metazoa > Chordata > Actinopteri > Cypriniformes > Gobionidae > Romanogobio > Romanogobio albipinnatus. Next base: position 18,677,269 of record CM042241.1, read on the forward strand.
TGAAACATAAATTCAATCGCCAGAAATAAAAAGCTAACCTTAGGCCTTCTTTCATTCTTTATTTTGAAAGTGTGAGTTATAATAGTTTGCAAGAACACAATTATAAACACAAAGAGGTAAGTAAGTAAATGAGATGACCTGTTTAGCTGATGATGTTTAATGTCCGCAACAACGTCTGTAGTCTCATTTAGACACTTGATAGCAACTGCCTTTTTCAAAGACATGTAAAAGCTTTAAAAATCACGAGTGAGGTATTATTATGTCTTAGATTAAACGTGTGAATATCTTGAGCTTGTGTTCAACACAAACCTTATTTCAGGCTTCTAACTAAAATCCCATTCACCTTTATTTCTATAGCGCTTTTCACAACACAGATTGCTTCGAAGCAGCTTTACAGTAATGACTGGAAGTGAATTTAGTTTTAGATGAAAAGCTAAAGCAAGTTTATGATTGATTAATATCTGTTGTAAAAACAAAAAATATACTGCACAAAATGAAAACAATGTAAATATTATTATTATAAGTGTGAATCAAAAAATTAAAAGCACATAAAAAATAAAAAGAAATAAAAAACAAGCATGATTTCATCTCTTAAATGTCTTTTTGTGTGGTTTGGTCATAATTTAGACTTTTAAAAAAATCTAATTTCAGCTTTTATCTTATTAGGACTTTTAATCATAATTTAGATTTTTAAGTCATAATTTTGACTTAAAATCCAAAATTGTTAATTTTTATTTCAGGATTTTTTTTTCTCACAATGACTTGGCATGTCATATTTTTGACTTTTTATCTAATAATGAGGACATTTAAAATCATATTTTCAACATTTTATCTCTTAATTATGACTTTATGATAACTGAAATGAGCTGATCTGTAATATAGTATTCTGTAATATTTAGTGTCCCCGACTGAGCAAGCCAAAAGCCGACAAGTTAAGTGCTAAAATGCTAACTCGTTTCTGGGTTTTACCCATAGACTGTACAAAAATATGGACATAGTGTCCGTGACGTCACCCATAGGATTCTGAAGAGCAGTTTTGAAGCGCAAAGTAGGGACGAGATGGTCGTTGCCATCTTGGCAGTGCGTCATCGCGATGACTAACAGACAGCAGACAAATGGCTATCCACCTGTCACTCGAAGTGGCCACGCCCTTAATTATGTAGAACTTTAATGCTTTATATAATGCAAACGAATGAGTTATAAAAAAAAAAGCACCCCCCTCACGAAATTAACCATATAGACCAAAACCACAATTTGTACCAGGTGGTAAACATGTTTTAATCTGCTGTAAAGTTGGGCACTTTAACATGAGGCTCAATGAGATTCTGCTCCCTTCTGGAGCCTGTCTCTAGTGGCCAGTCGATGAATTGCAGTTTAAGTCACTTCCGTATTGGCTTCAAGAGAAACTGCGGGAGGTTGTCTCTTGGTTTTGCCCTACAAATATACATCATCCCTCTATTCCGCCCAAGTAAATTCTCCAAACAATGGTAATATAACAGTAGTTTATATTTACTGAACAGCATATATTGGCATTGGTACTGTTTGCAACTGTTGTAGTTAAAGTTAATCATGACAGTTTTGATTTAGTCTTTTTGGTAAGAAAGGATCTGCTAACAACAAATGTAAATCTAACTGCACTAATTGACTTTATGTTGATCTTAGATGCCAACCACCTATGGGGTATGCTAGACCATCTTATTCCAGCAATCCTTCTCCTTCTCCAGCACCAAAAACAAGCACAGGAACACGGACCGCCTCAGGTAAACTCCAGCTAAATGAATCTATAAACTCTATTACAGAAAGCAATATGCATCTGATATGAGTAACCCATTAGACGTCAAATAGATGTGTTTTGGCGATATACTGTATTTATGGTGTTTTCTGATGCAGGTTTTGGAGGAACTAAAAGAAGATAGATGAGATATGAGCGTCTACTCACAGCCTTAGTTCTCAGATTGGACATGATCAACAGGCACATTACAAAGAATTACAACGTTTTCTTCATACTACTGTTCATTCATAACCTAAACGTTGCTAGATGTAGCACGTTATGGATCTAGATTGGTTTGTAGCCACTATGGATTAAAAAAAAAAAAAAAACACCAAAAATAAGGGATTCTACTGTTTATCAAGCTTTTATTACTATTTTTTTGCAAAAGAAAAATGTTATTTGAATGTTTTAAATTGTAAAGGCCTTTCTATATAAATATATTTCTGTAAATATTTAAAGTCAACATCAAAATGAACCCTTTTATTTAATGCGAATACTTGGTTTGCAATGATTCAATATTATTCCAAATAAATTATATTAGTCTTTTATTAAATGCCTCCTTGAAAAAAGGGCTTCAAACTCCCACTTTTGACAATCTTAGTCAATAATATGTTTCCCCTACATAGTTTCTCATTGAAAAATCTGTTTTATGGTAAAATATTAAATGGAAATTGGTTGCAAATGGCATTTCATGTTGACTTTAGATACAAAAAAAAGAAAAAGATGTAAAATATTCTAGTTTGTTGTGTGTGTGACTGTAACTGGACATGCTGTGATAAAGTGCTTTGGCCATTGGCTATCGTGAAACATGCAAATTGATATGTTAATGAAGGCATACGATGTCGATATGCTTACTCTATTACTCATTGCCTTTATATTAAAATTCTGATTTGGAAAAGCTTTGCCTGTGACTATTGTGTTATTGCTAGTAAATTATATAATAATCATAGGTGTGTTGAAGACCTTTTGAAGGTTGTCTCAATTAAATGAGCATGTTCATACTGAATATATGAACTCTACATAATGTGTTTACTGCTATAGTCATTCAGATTGTAGGCACATCAAGGTTTTTCACTTGGTGCAATATAAAGATGCTTTATTCATCTTTTCAGGTTTAAAATCTTAACTATTTTATCCCATATCAAAATATTACAAACCCATCATATTTTATATTTACCATACTGTATCCCACGTCTGGTCCAAAGGCGGTAAGATACACTCCCTCAAATGATGATCTTTTGTCATTTCTTAGTGGCTTAAGATGAATCAAATACTGATTTTAGGTAACAGAAGAATATACACATGATGAATTGATTTCTTTTAGTGTCACTTTATTTGGATCCGTGTGTGAGTAAAAAGGTACATCTGTATGTATATATTATATTTGTTATTTAGAATCACATTCATTTTATACATTTATAAATATAAAAATATATTATTTTTATATATTTAGTCACATTAAATAAATCTCACTTATTCTGTAATTACAAAATAAACAACTCACATTGACATTGTAATGAACAAATACAAACAATAATCATAAGGTTCTGAGCGGTGCTGTCCCCTGAGACGATAACGATTGATCAGCAGAGCTCAACGTGTCCATATTAAGTGTTCACAGATCAGCCTTCTCCTCATAGTGACAAATACAGGATGATCTTTGGCTGTCCAGGTAAGGCTTACATCCCAAGTGCATGACAGTATCAAAGAGCAAAGTCACTGCTGATTCACAGGCTGTGAAAACATATGGGTATAAAGTTTCATCTCAGCATAGTGTACAAGAAATACAGTAGGATATAATAAGACAGCTATGCATATGTTCTTCCTGCAAATGGCAAAATAAATGATATATAACGTATATTACATACATATGGAATTGCAAGTTTAGGCTATAACCCACAATTCTGACTTTTTAAAATTGTGAGATACACCGATCAGGCATAACAATGACCACCTTCCTAATATTGTGTAGGCCACCCCTTTTGCTGCCAAACCAGCCCTGACTAGTGATGGCCAAATGAAGCGTTTCGAAGCATTATTGCTTTCGGATACAGTTGTGTTGAAAATGGTTCATTACTCGAAGCTTCATTCAGATAGAAATTGCAGCACCATCTCCTGGTGAAGTAAATGTAATGCAACAAAGCTGACAACCAAATGCAAGTAGGCTTATATGTTAACGCCCCGTTTACTACGTGTTTACCGTGGCGATCAAAGCTGAGACAGTGTTAGTGCTGTGAAACTCATTTATGTAGGTGAATTTTACAGATACTGATGAATTTCATGTGTTCACCTTGATAATAAAACATTAAGCATGACGTGTGTGTGTGTGTGTGTAATTATTTCTTTAGACGAGGACAGAAGATCAGACCAGCTTAAAAAAAAGTTGGAAACCATCACAAATTCTAATGGTTTGTATTAGAATACCAATAGGAACCATTGGCTTTTAAACCACTACAGAATTATTTTTTGTAGTGTGTTTGGGACATATTCCATTAGGATTTAATGCCCCCACCAATAGAACCCAACACATACCAGTAGAGACCCACAGACACCACTATAATTCCCATTACAACCAATAAAATTCCCATGAAAACCATTAAATCCAATAGAATTTCTGTAATGTTTCTATAGTTTTTTTTTAGCAGGGCAGTATCATGTGTGAAAGCTTTATCTTGTTTAGCTGTGGGAAGCAGAACTTGTTAACTGGTGGGACTGATATTTTTGTATGTTGAAAAAGATGTCCTTGTGTAACTGGTTGTACTTGTATAACTGGTTGTACTTGTATAATGTAGCAGATGGTTTTTGAAGTTTCTGTCTTTGATGCGTGTTTTTATGTAACAATGTTCATATGTTCTCTAATTAATTATAAAAAATACAAATGTGGCAGAGGGTGACACTGAAATAAACTCAATCCACTCTTCTCAACAATAACGCCAATACAAATACCGACTACTACAACCCACAGTGTTCTCATGGTTTGGCTTCACTTTTACAAGAAATACAGCCGCCAGGTTTCAAACCTGTCAACACTGGATTGGGCTGTCAAAGCAGTCAGGTGATTCACTACAGGAGTGAACCAGTGTGTTTGCTTCAGAAGTCATTTTCACGTGACTAGTGACGTAATGATACAAGCTCCGAAGCAGTGGTTCATGGCAAGGACCGTTCGAGTTTGAAGCAAGCTTCGGAGCGTCGGTGTCAGACGTAACATCACTAGCCCTGACCCATCGAGGCATGGACTCCACTAGACCCCTGAAGGTGTGCTGTGGTATCTGGCACCAAGATGTTAGCAGCAGATCCTTTAAGTCCTGTAAGTTCGAGGTGGGGACTCCATGGATCGGACTTGTTTGTTCATCACATCCCACAGATGCGCGATTGGATTGAGATCTGGGGAATTTGGAGGCCATGTCAACCCCTCAAACTCGTGCTCCTCAAACCATTCCTGAACCATTTCTGCATTGTGGCAGGGCGCATTATCCTGCTGAAAGAACCACAGCCACTAGGGAAAACCGTTTCCATGAAAGGGTGTACATGGTCTGCAACATTGCTTAGGTAGGTGGTACATGTCAAAGTAACATCCACATGGATGGCAGGACCCAAGGTTTCCCAGCAGAACATTTCTCAAAGCATCACACTGCCTCCGTCGGCTTGCCTTCTTCGTGATTCATCAGACCAGGCCACCTTCTTCCATTGCTCCGTGGTCCAGTTCTGACGCTCACGTGCCACTGTTGGCGCTTTTGGCAGTAGACAGGGTTCAGCATGGGCACCCTGACTGGTCTGCGGCTATGTAGCCCCATACGCAACAAACTGCGATGCACTGTGTATTCTGACACCTTTCTATCAGAACCAGCATTAACTTCTTGAGCAATTTGAGCTACAGTAGCTCGTCTGTTTGATCGGACCACACGGCCAGCCGTGGCTTCCCATGTGCCGCCCATGACCCTGTCGCCGGTTCACCACTGTTCATTCCTTGGACCACTTTTGATAGATACTGACCACTGCAGACTGGGAACACCCCACAAGAGCTGCAGTTTTGGAGATGATCTGACCCAGTCGTCTAGCCATCACAATTTGTCCCTTGTCAAACTCGCTCAAATCCTTACTCTTGCCCATTTTTCCTGCTTATAACACATCAACTTTGAGGACAAAATATTCACTTGCTGCCTAATATATCCCACCCACTGACATGTGCCGTGATGAAGAGTCATAATGTTATGCCTGATCGATGTATACTCGCAATTGCAAGTTAAAAAGCCTGAATTGTGAGATATAAACACAATAGTCAAAGAAAAAGAATCAGAATTGCGAGTTTATATCTCACAATTCAGACTTTTTTTCCCCTCAGAATTGTGAGATATAAACTATCGGGTACTTTTTTTACATTTTTTATTCTGTGGTGGAAACAATCTTTCATAAACACACAATATTAGTAAGACTGTCAATTACCTTGAACACTTTGGGACAAGCCCAGTGTCGCTTGTAAATTATTACAAATGGTCTCCAGACAGACCTGGAACTTCTCATCACAGTCATTTTTCTCTCTCCCACAGGTGTCATAGCATCGATCATGCTCATTACAGCATCTGGTCAAAGACGGCATCCCAACATCAAACTACAGTCAACCAGAGAGAATATTAAATGAGTACGCAATATGCAAATTATAGAGCCAGTCATTTAAATCTCAGATTAGTGAGACAATACAGCAATACCAACTAGAAGCTAAAGTTTGTAAAGAAACTTTGATGTTGGCTTATTGTATAGTTTTTTTTGCGAGGGTTGTGACACATGCTATTTTGTACTCTAATAAATAAGCTTATTATTACAGCAAAATTATACATACCTGTTAAAGTTCACAATAAGCAAAGTATAAGCAACAGCACAAATAAATCAGGATTCAGGTTTGTAGGTGTTCAGGACGGTACACAAATTGAATAATCAAATGTCAAGGAGGAGCTCCCTCTAGTGGACTACTCCACTAGAGGGGGCATTTTTGCTCAGCCAATGTAAATCTATGGGATTTTTTTCTTGATTATTATTTATAGGAAAACTATTACAAAGATATAGCAACAAACTTTCCCAAGCCAACATAATAATACTAGCCAGCTTCTATTCAGCGTAATGTTCCCTCCTCACCTGAAATCCAAACACTGGGGAGCCACATCCGTTGGGTGGAGGTGATTTGTAGTTGGGGCGAGGAACCGGTGTGTACCCTATAAACAGTGTTGGGTAAGTTACTCTAAAAAAGTAATTTATTACTAGCTACCAATTACATCTTCAACAGTGTGATTAAATTACTACAAGTATTACTCTCTCTAAAAAAGTATTGCATTAGGCTACTTATCACTTTCTAAATCCCATATCGACCTCGACCAGTTGAACAATACAAGGATAGAAATGAAACTGCTCTTTTAATTCTTTCAAATAAATAATATAACTGCATTATCCCCAAACTGACCACAGTATTTAAAGGGAGGTTACAATAAAAACATACATTTTAACATTAGACGTTCTGATGTCAAATCCACTAGTTTTATTTAGAATTGATTTATAAATGAGACATTCATTAAATGTATAATACTGTTGTTTCTATACAGTATTTAATGTAATTAGCTCAGAAGTAGCTGTAAATAATTTACAGTAAATTAAGAATATTTTTAAAGGGAAAGTAATTAAATTACAGTAATGCATTACACCCAACACCGCCTATAAAGAGAAAATTCAACCAAACTGATGAGGGTGTGTGTTTTTCCCCTTTATGTTAAAGACCTTCAACGTTGAATTATAAATGCTTAATATTTAATTACATATAGTGAATTATATATATATATACACACATAACATTTTATGTTTAATGCGTCAGTTACAGTAACCTTTTTTCTTAAATATATATGACCAACCGTCATTTTTACCGTCACTGCATTTAAAGAGACAGCGTCCGTCTGAACCCCCGATCAAGTCCAAAGCCATGTTAAGGTATGCGTCTATCCTGTGAATCCCGTTCCGGATGGATTTTAAGGTCTTTCTCCAGTCTGGGGGTTCAATTTCTTCAGTAAATCGATCAGCTTGAATCCCTTTCATCAATATCCCAATCGAGAGCAGCAGTGTAGCGCAGGAGATGACACGACAGAGCATAGTCCAACAAATGTCACTTTACCGGCTACCACTAGAATCTATCTGTAAAGTATCTGCTTTATTTACGTTTCCAAAAAGAGAACTAACATGTTTAAATAGATCTGCGATAATACGGTTGTTTTGCGAATAGAAGTAGAGTAGTTATAAATAAATGAAGTACGAGTCAGAGAAAGCATGTACTTCCTGTGGATAAATGAGCAGATTTCTTCTTCGACTACCTTTACATTGAATGGCGGTAACAGGTGCGTTTCCGCCATCTACTGGACATCCATCCATCCATCTATCCATAAAATATAAAATAAAATGTGTATGCATTATTAATGTATTATCCATCCATCCATCCATCCATCCATCCATCCCTCTCTCTCTCTCTCTCTCTCTCTCTCTCTCTCTCTCTCTCTCTCTCTCTCTCTCTCTCTCTATCTATCTCTCTCTCTCTCTCTCTCTATCTATCTATCTATCTATCTATCTATCTATCTATCTATCTATCTATCTATCTATCTATCTATCTATCTATCTATCTATCTAACTCTCTCTATCTATCTATCTATCTCTCTCTATCTATCTATCTCTCTCTCTCTCTCTCTCTCTCTCTCTCTCTCTCTCTCTCTCTCTCTCTCTCTCTATCTATCTATCTATCTCTCTCTCTATCTCTCTCTCTCTCTCTCTCTCTCTCTCTCTCTCTCTATCTATCTCTCTATCTCTCTCTCTCTCTCTCTATCTATCTCTCTCTCTCTCTCTCTCTATCTATCTATCTATCTCTCTCTCTTCTATCTCTAAATCTAGAAATAGATTTTGTGTAAATATCTTAAAAGCTATAAAAACGTATATATAAAATAATATTATTTTATTAAATAAATATAATAACCACCATAAAATGTGCTTAAAATTATAAAACAAAGAAAGTAAGACTAAAATAATTTAAATGTCTCCTGAACGGAACTACAGTATTTAGGGCAGTCCAGGTTCAGATAAAAGGCAAATAAACACTATTTAATAATGTTTCTCAGGGAAAGAAGTTCTCAAGCACATGGACGCACTCCCTGACTAGCCTTGTTCTTGAAAAAGAAGAGTTTGGAAAGGGAGACTTGAATACCTCTCTTTACTTTAGGTGTGATGTCTCTGGGAGCTGGACAGAGAGATTTATCAGAATCTAGTCTCTGGTCTTCACAGCATTCATCTATTTCTTCCTGGCCAGAATCCTGGCACTTTCCAGACCTCATTTCATTGACGCTAGCTTGAGCGGTGTTGCAAAGAGATGAATCAATATCCTCCACAGGTGAAGGAGAAGCAGCACAGGCCTGCATCAGTTCTTTATCAGTGCTAACCTCATTCCTCACAGGATTCCAAGACTCACAAGTTTGATCCCCATAAGGTAAAGCTTTCGCTGGTCAAGTCATGCTTTTTAGACTGCACCACCATGTAGTGGAGGATAACTGCAGCTAAGATAGATGTTCGATAGAGAACAGCCATTTTGGTTTCATGCCAAACTGCCATGAGCTTCATTTACAATTTGTAAAACAGTATATTTCTCATCGGGAAAACAATGATTGCTCAGACTGCAACTAACTAGTAACATTAATTCCTTCCAGGTTTGCCAGTCCCTCAGCAGGACTGGAGAAAGAGCTTCAGAAAAATGAATGGCAAACATGTCAACATGATGTGCATCAACAACACTCTTAGAAGATCATATGGCAAAGTTAAACCTTGAGAGGCCTTCTTCGCTTCTGTTTCTGGCCGGCTGCTTCTTTCAAACGGAGCTTCATCCTCAAGCTCCACCTCCTATTCCGAATCAAGGGCGAATCAATTCCTAAACTTGGTCCAAGCACCTCATTCTCATGCATTTTATCAGGCTTTGGAGTTTTGACACATGCAGCTCCGGGGTCCGGCCGGGCTCAGCCCAAAGGAGCGACGTGGGGACACCTTCCCGTGGGCCCACCACTCACGGGAGGGACCATAAGGGGCCGGTGCAAAGCGAATCGGGCGGCAGTCGAAGGCGGAGGCCTAGACGACCCGATCCCTGGACACAGAATCTGGCTCTTGGGACATGGAATGTCACCTCGCTGGCGGGGAAAGAGCCTGAGATTGTGCGTGAGGTTGAGAGGTTCCGACTAGAGATAGTCGGAATCACCTCCACGCACGGCTTGGGCTCTGGAACCACACTCCTCGCGAGGGGATGGACTCTTCACCACTCTGGAGTTGCCCATGGTGAGAGGCGGCGGGCTGGTGTGGGTTTGCTTATAGCCCCCCAGCTCTGCCGCCATGTGTTGGAGTTTACCCCGGTGAACGAGAGGGTCGTTTCCCTGCGGCTTCGGCTCGGGGATAGGTCTCTCACTGTTGTGTGTGCCTACGGGCCGAACAGCAGTGCAGAGTACCCGACCTTCTTGGTGTCCCTGGGAGGGGTGCTGGAGAGTGCTCTGACTGGGGACTCCGTCGTTCTACTGGGGGACTTCAACGCCCACGTGGGCAATGACAGTGAAACCTGGAGGGGCGTGATTGGGAGGAACGGCCCCCCTGATCTGAACCCGAGTGGTGTTCAGTTATTGGACTTCTGTGCTAGTTACAGTTTGTCCATAACGAACACCATGTTCAAGCATAAGGGTGTCCATCAGTGCACATGGCACCAGGACACCCTAGGTCGTAGGTCAATGATCGACTTTGTGGTCGTTTCATCTGACCTGCGGCCGTATGTCTTGGACACTCGGGTGAAGAGAGGGGCGGAGCTGTCAACTGATCACCACCTGGTGGTGAGTTGGATCCGATGGCGGGGGAGGAAGCTGGATAGACTCGGTAGACCCAAACGGACTGTGAGGGTCTGCTGGGAACGTTTGGCCGAGTCTCCTGTCAGAGAGATCTTCAACTCCTGCCTCCGGCAGAGCTTCGACCAGATCCTGAGGGAGGCTGGAGATATTGAGTCCGAGTGGACCATGTTCTCCACTTCCATTGTCAAAGCGGCTGCTCGGGGCTGTGGACGCAAGGTCTCCGGTGCCTGTCGAGGCGGCAATCCCCGAACCCGGTGGTGGACACCGGAAGTAAGGGATGCCGTCAAGCTGAAGAAGGAGTCCTATCGGGCCTGGCTGGCTTGTGGGACTCCTGAGGCAGCTGACAGGTACCGGCAGGCTAAACGGACTGCAGCCCGGGTGGTTGTGGAGGCAAAAACTCGGGCCTGGGAGGAGTTCGGTGAGGCCATGGAAAAGGACTATCGGCTGGCCTCGAAGAGATTCTGGCAAACCGTCCGGCGCCTCAGGAGGGGGAAGCAGTGCCCTACCAACGCTGTTTACAGTGGCGATGGGCGGCTGTTGACCTCAACTGGGGATGTTGTCGGACGGTGGAAGGAATACTTCGAGGATCTCCTCAATCCCGCCGTCATGTCTTCCATTGGGGAAGCAGAGGCTGGGGGCTCAGAGGAGGACTCGTCCATCACCCAAGCTGAAGTCACCGAGGTGGTCAAGAAACTCCTCGGTGGCAAGGCACCGGGGGTGGATGAGATCCGCCCTGAGTACCTCAAGTCTCTGGATGTTGTGGGGCTGTCTTGGCTGACACGCCTCTGCAGCATCGCGTGGCGGTCGGGGACAGTGCCTCTGGTATGGCAGACCGGGGTGGTGGTCCCTCTTTTTAAGAAGGGGGACCGGAGGGTGTGTTCCAACTATAGGGGGATCACACTTCTCAGCCTCCCCGGGAAAGTCTATGCCAGGGTACTGGAGAGGAGAATTCGGCCGATAGTGGAACCTTGGATTCAGGAGGAACAGTGTGGTTTTCGTCCTGGTCGTGGAACACTGGACCAGCTCTATACCCTCTACAGGGTGCTGGAGGGTTCATGGGAGTTTGCCCAACCAGTTCACATTTGTTTTGTGGATTTGGAGAAGGCATTCGACTGTGTCCCTCGCGGCGTCCTGTGGAGGGTGCTGGGGGAATATGGGGTCCGGGGTCCTTTGCTGAGGGCTGTCCGGTCCCTGTATGACCGAAGCAGGAGTTTGGTCCGCATTGCCGGCAGTAAGTCAGACTTGTTCCCGGTGCATGTTGGACTCCGGCAGGGCTGCCCTTTGTCGCCGGTTCTGTTCATAATTTTTATGGACAGAATTTCTAGGCGCAGCCAAGGGTCGGAGGGTGTCAGGTTTGGGGACCACACGGTTTCGTCTCTGCTCTTTGCGGATGACGTTGTCGTGTTGGCCCCTTCTAACCAGGACCTTCAGCATGCACTGGGACGGTTTGCAGCCGAGTGTGAAGCGGCTGGGATGGGGATCAGCACCTCCAAATCCGAGGCCATGGTCCTCAGTCGGAAAAGGGTGGCTTGCCCACTTCAGGTTGGTGGAGAGTTCCTGCCCCAAGTGGAGGAGTTCAAGTATCTAGGGGTCTTGTTCACGAGTGAGGGGAGGATGGAACGGGAGATTGACAGACGGATCGGTGCAGCTTCTGCAGTAATGCGGTCGATGTACCGGTCTGTCGTGGTGAAGAAAGAGCTAAGCCGTAAGGCGAAGCTCTCGATTTACCGGTCAATCTACATTCCTACTCTCACCTATGGTCATGAGCTTTGGGTCATGACCGAAAGGACAAGATCCCGGATACAGGCGGCCGAAATGAGCTTTCTCCGCAGGGTGGCTGGGCGCTCCCTTAGAGATAGGGTGAGAAGCTCAGTCACTCGGGAGGAACTCGGAGTAGAGCCGCTGCTCCTCCACATTGAGAGGGGACAGCTGAGGTGGCTCGGGCATCTGTTCCGGATGCCTCCTGAACGCCTTCCCGGGAAGGTGTTTCGGGCATGTCCAACCGGGAGGAGGCCCCGGAGAAGACCGAGGACACGCTGGAGGGACTATGTCTCCCGGCTGGCCTTGGAACGCCTCGGTGTCCCCCCGGAAGAGCTAGAGGAAGTGTCTAGGGAGAGGGAAGTCTGGGCATCTCTGCTTAGACTGCTGCCCCCGCGACCCGGCCCCGGATAAGCGGAAGAAGATGGATGGATGGATGGATGGCAGCTCCTCATCAGCTTGAGCTCCAGATTTCTTCCCTAAAAGAGCAACAGGAATTAGATTCACAATCTTTGAAGAAAAGTAAACTCTTCCAGGTTCCAGGTAAGTTTTTCTGAGCAGTAAAAGGCATAGAACAGACATGTTAGATCAAATCAAATCAAATATTGCTGTTTTATGCAAAAAATAAATAAATAAATAAATAAAAATACAGATTTTGCATTAAAAAAAATAAAATCAGTTATCTTTTATTAAAAATAAAATGTTGTTGTATGTGAAATAATTAAATAAAAATAATAAAATCAAATATTGCTGTTGTATGCAAAAACTAAATAAAACTAATAAACAAAATATTGCTGTTGTATGCAAAAAAATGTAACAAAAAATTAAATAAAATCTTGCTGTTGTATGTAAAAACTAAATTAAACTAAAAAAAAATATTGCAGTTTTATGCAGAAAATAAATAAAATAATAAAGTAAAAATACAAATTTTCTTGTATTCAAAATAAAAATATTGTTTTTGTTTAAAATAAAATAGAAATATTGCTCGTTTTCAAAAATAAAAAAATAATTATCTTGTATCAAAAAATAGAAACATTGGTTTGGAACAATAAAACACATAAAATAGAATATTATTGCTGTTGTATAAAAATAATATAAAATAATGCACTTGTATTGTTTTTATATGTGACATGTAACATTTTAAATATTTCAATATATTCTGTTTGATCCAGATAGTAATGATAGATGTAATAGATATGTCAGATATGTCACTATTTCTGAGGTGAGTGTTGTTGACATCATGGGCAAAGCCTTAGAAACGGACGGGGAGGAGGGGATCTATAGCGCCACCTTTTGACAAAAGTGTGTGTGGGGTGGGTGGGGGGGGGGGGGTAGTTTTACCTACAGTCACCAAATATATATTGGGATATCAGTATATATGTTTTTCATTGAGCCGGACAACGTTCTAATTAGCTCCGACCACCAGAAAGTGAGATATTTTGGTTTGAATGTGGATTTTTTTGAAAAATCAGAATCAGAATTTTTAACAACTATTTAACAACTCCTAGCGAGTTTATAATATTTCACACCAAACGTTTTCAACATGATGCCAAGACATTGGAGAAGCTAAATTGGAAATCTCAAATGGTGTTGCCATGGTGAGCAATTAAAGTATTCATTAAAGTAAATAATTCAAACGATTTTAAAATAGTTTTTTTTACATTTACCCAGTTTAAATGCATATTGCCTAGTCATGCACAGTTGCCCTGAAGCCATCGGGGTGGCGGTGCCACTGAGTATTGGGCCCGTCATCTCTGCTTGCAGCTATATTTTAGGTTTATGAATGTAGTTCATACAGTTTTAGAGTAAAACGTGTTTTTGAAAATATATATTTCATATAAAAATTGTAAATAGTATTTTTGTGCATTTTTCATAAAATGTAAAAAATTTTAACTTTTTTTTAAGTTCACTTTTTTAACTTTTCAAAATCTGCCTAGTGTCTTCTGTGAAGAGATCAAATGAAAATGAACTTAAGTCTATAGAGTGAACTAAAGTGCTCTAACGCATTCAAGATTTAAGTTGGAAATTTCATTTTCAGGTCGACGCTCAAAAAGTGAAGAAATGGATTATAATTACAGAAATATAATTTATTACCACAAAATCCCATACAAATACAAAATATTAAATAAATAAAAACACGAACAAACTAAAATATAGTAGCCTACATTAATTTCATTTAAAAAATCTATTCGTGCTATTCGTGTGGCGGTCAAAAATGAAAATCTGTCATAGGGTTAAGAATAAAATTCTTCTTAATTTAAGAAAAAAAGATAAACATATTTTGTATTTGATCTTCTCAGATATGTCACTATTTCAGAAGTGAGATTTGTTGAATATAGCTAATATAAAATGTGTTTTGATGGGACTAAATAAGCAGTTCTGAAACAGAACAGTTCCAATCTTAAAACAGTAGACAGTTTAGAGCTGTATAATCTAAAATAGTAACCTGAATGTTTAATTAGTTAATATTATGATGTTTATTGGCAAGTATGTTTTGATTTGCTAATTACAATTGCTAATTAGCAACCGTTGATGAAGCATTCATCATCAAAACACCAACAACAAACAATAAATTCTCACACCATATATGATCTCACCTCAGTAGTAATAGGTGGAAGCGTTTATTTTCAGTGTCAAGAAAATTATTGATTTGCCGTCTCGGATGAAATAATGTTTTAGAAAGATTTTCTCCATCTTTCCCAGAAGATCGATCGTTATCAGTGCAAAAATGCTTCACAAAATAAATCATAACACACATCATTCTGTGTAGCTACGTGTGCAAATATGTGTAAGAAAAACATTTTGTAGGGTTACAAAATATTAATACTCATTTTTATATCAAAGTGTATAACATAAGTGGTCGCCTTTAAATGAAGTTTCGGTTGTTATGACTGAGTCCTTCTCTCTACAAAAGGACCAATAGTTGGCGATGTTGGACTTGAGACATTCTGGTCTGCACTCCACATACCAGGTGGTGGCGGTAATGCACCAATACGATGTTTGCCAACCGCCAATAAACCCTAGAAGAAGATTATGTTGAATGCAAAATATCTTTAAAGGAGTCTTTAAGCAGACAAGGATAACACGCTCGAGTCGTAAACATAAAACTGAATCGCTGGACTGATATTTTTAATATAATGTGTAATTCACCATTAGACCAACTATAAAAAAACAAACGTTTTCGGTAAGATATCGCTTTTATTGACTAATGGTCGATTAAGTCTCGAGCTCTTTGCTTTATGTGTTATAGTAACCATCTATATTTTATGCGGTATACATTTGATTATTATTAC
Organism: Romanogobio albipinnatus; assembly: GCA_023566225.1. NCBI lineage: Eukaryota > Metazoa > Chordata > Actinopteri > Cypriniformes > Gobionidae > Romanogobio > Romanogobio albipinnatus. The sequence goes on from CM042241.1 coordinate 18,692,982, forward strand.
CACTGTAAAGTAAGTTCAGAATGCATTCGTTTTGATTTGTGATTTCTCTAATATTGTATGCAAGTTTTTTTTAAATGTATCTATTAATTTTGATCTTATGAATTATGATGATCAACTCAACTCAGCTATAGTTTATGGTTCATACATATAGTAGTATGATTACCACTGTATGTTTATAATTTATTCAATTTAATTTAGTGATTTCTCTTATTATGTATGTACTTTTTTTTTTTTTTTTTTTTAAATGTCATACTGATACTATGAATTGTGTTAAATGCTTGAAAGGTTGTGATTTTAGTCACTGCATAATTTCCATACAGATATTATAATGTTTTATTGTGAAAGATTGAGAGGTTTTGATTTTTGGTCACTGCTTTATTTCCAAACTTTCATTTCCGTCTGCATAATTTCCATACAGATATTATAATGTTTTATTGTGAAAGGTTGAGAGGTTTTGATTTTTGGTCACTGCTTTATTTCCAAACTTTCATTTCCATCAATATGTTTTAATTGTTTACTTATTCATTTATTGTGAAATGAATGAATGAGTACATTTGTCCAAACTGTATTGTATATAGAGTAGACTGATCATGGATGTACCAGAGGCCAGTCATTCTCAAGATGCACCAGATGTCGCAAACTCCTCAAACGAGTCCAGCGTGTCTTTAACGCCGCACATGTTAGCCAAAATTGAACGGAACAGACAACGGGCATTGATGCTCAGGCAAGCCAGGCTCGCTAGTAGACCGTCTTCAGCTGTAGAAGGTTTGGCATTTGTTTGAAAACGGCACAACACTTACTTTGCATGATTTTCACTTTCTAATTTGTCTAACTAATTTTATCATGTACCATGATTTATAATGTCTTCCCTCAGGTGCTATTTGTGCTAAAGTGGCAAAAACTATAGACTCTGGTGCAGGGTTCTTTATCGACGAGGACAATGCAGAGGATGAGCAGCAGGAGAAGAGAGTGGTCCAGCAACCAGGTGATCACTAATTACATCACATACATTTTCATACATTCTTTTTTTTTCTTTTCTTTTCTTTTTTTTAACTGTCCCATCTTGGATGTCTATGTAGGTCAAATATTTTAAATATTCGTTTTTAAATATTTAAAGTCTCCATTAAATCTAATTTTTTTTTTTCTGATGATGTGTTTACTGGTGAGAGGGGGTGGGATAACTTGTCACTCACAAAACATTTTTTTTGTTTGTTTGTTTTGAGAAGAGTTTCACTTGGATATACATCACAATTCATAATTTTCAATGACTGGCATGGAGACCTGGAGGGCAAAACATCCATAACACTGCAACACAGGCCTATCAGTTTTTCACCTCAAAGGAAGAAAACACAAAATATGTGAAGTTTTGGGCGCTTGTGTCCAAATACAGCACCTGCTGCAGTATTTCAATCACTAAAATCAGTGGGACGTTCTAAAACGCTTAACGTAAAAAACACTTAACCTCTTAACTGTCACCGTCCCACAGGTGGGACGTCTGGTGCTCTTTTTTTGATCGCCTATTTTTCGTATCATATATTTAAGTAATTATCATAAATTAGGTATCATTTGATAGCTTACAAACTCAATGTTTTGAAATCGGACATTGGGTTACCATGGAAACAGTACTCTAAATTATTCTAGCGGGCTCCTCCCCTAGTGGGCGGTGTCATGTTTCATTTTAACTACTTTATATTCAAAATCTTTTCCAATCTTGACAAAACACATTGTCGGAAAGGTCTGAGTCTCAAGGGTCCATATTTGGTGACTGTTTTGTGATGGAAGTGATATTTGGACAGAAATTTAAAGAAAATGCATTTAAAAAAAACAATAAATGGAATTTGATTGACACCCGGTGGCTATTTTTGGTATAGCGCCTAAACAAAATCTCATGGGAACCTCAATTTTTGTGATATCAACTTCAAATTGGGAACACAAATTGGTTAGTCATATGGCTTTGATTTTATAGTAATTTTATAGTAAATTATTATTTGTAAAATATATATTTTATATGAAATAAAATATTTAGTACAGTATTTTTAATTTACAGTAAATTTAAACTTCCATAATTCTTTCATACTTTAATATTTTGAATTGCTCACTTCAGCAATAATCTGCCAAGTGTTGTCTTTAAAACGAGACCAGACTTAGGTCTATATTCCAAAGCATTCTTGAATTACAGCCCTTTAAGTTTGGATAGTGCATTTTCATGTGTATTCTCAAAAAGGGGGGTGACAGTTAAAGGGTTAAAGTGCCTTTATGTACTAAAACCATTATATAATAGATCAAAATTCTGTTTACATCTCATTGATGATGCATACTTTATACAGACAAGCAGATGAGCCCAGAATATGAATGCATTTTCTTTTTAATGGTTTTCTATGGGAAAATGCTTAAAGGGTTACTTCAGTGATTTAGCATTAAGCTTTGTATTTAAACTGGGTCATTTATGCAGTAGAAATGTGAAATTATTTTTGAATGTGGTGCCTTCTAGACTGAGAAAAGACAGAAAATGTATTTTTGTCTTATGTGGATGAAAGACAACAACTCCCAGAATGCACTTGCTTCGCTGCCCTACGCCCCCAGCGTCGTTTTGATCTTCATAGTAATACAATCATTTCGTTCAGTTAGAGAATAAACACTACAGTTAAAAACTGAACGTGTCTTTTCAATAAAGTGTGAGTGAGCCGAACGAAAGTGAGACACTGTCTGTGAGCCATCACAGACGCAGCAGTGTCAGATTTCATTCCTCATGAAGAACCGAGCAGAACCGCGGTAACGTTAAGCGCCAGTCTGGCACGTTTTCAGATCGCATATGGAAGCTAAACTATCACAGGAATTCATTGAAAAGTTGAAACTCTCTGCACCGCGCTCTGTTGTGATTGTCCGTGCGGCCGTCTGTGTCTTACATTCTGTGCGTGAGATCTCTCCCCTGTGGGCGGGTTGATAACATGCGGAACAGCTTCATCTAGTGGCTGTAGTCTCTAGCCTCTGGCCAAAAAATCCTCAGATGACGCAAAATGACGATATTTGCGTCATCGGAGGATTTTTTCCAGAAATAAAATGCCTAATTCTCTCGTCTCAGGGGGATATGAGGGGGGAAAATACCATAATTTGAATTATTTCTAGTACCATAATTCTACATTTCCATAACTGTTTATTTCACACGACATAATGAATTGGTCTGCATCTGTGAGAGTGTGGGCGCAAGATGTCAGCGCCTCCGGAGGCTGCACTTTTCTTCAGTGGAAGAGAATGAAGTTGCGTCGTCCATATTTTTTTACAGTCTATGGTTTATACGTACTAAGTATGAACCTGGTTAAAATGACTGGTGTGCAATTGAGGAAAACCTTGTTTTGCCCTATAGGTAAGGGATGTCACATGAAAAACTCTGTTTCATGCAGATTTTTTTAAACATATATATTTTAATAAAAATGTCATGTAAGCCCTTTAACAAAAATACATGCTTCATATAGACATATAATAATGAGTGACAAATGTAATTTATGTGTGTGTTTCAGCCCCAGTGATGGAGCCTGATTATCTGATGTGTGAAGAGTGTCTGAAGCCATTTATGGACTCTTATCTCAGCAACAGTTTTGATCTTTCTGTGTGTGATAAATGCAGGTATGTCATCCATTCTGTACATGGTCACAGTGGGTTAAAACATACTGTTAAACTTGAGTTACAGAGAGTTTACTGGCTGGTGCTGTTGGTATAATGGAGTTGTTTTTGTCTTAGTATTTCAGTTCCGTTACTTTATTGTGTTTCCTGTGCACCTGCAGTTCAACAAGTGCTCAAAACAAGCACTGTAATGTGTATGCGTATTTAATTTTATAATTGCATGTGTTTGCATAGAGACAATGAAGTGAAGCACAAGCTAATATCCCGGACTGAAGCGAAACAGACTTTCCTTTTGAAGGATTGTGATCTGGATAAGAGGGAGCCACTGCTGCGGTTTATCCTGAGGAAAAATCCTCACAATCCACGCTGGGGAGACATGAAACTCTACTTAAAGACACAGGTAAGAGCTGTAAGCCAGAGCTGTAAATATAATCTGATCCACTCAACCCAAATATTAAACTCAAATCCCTTCTAAGGATAAATGAAAGTTGGAACACCGTTACAACTTCATTCTTCTCTTTACCACAAAACAAACAGTATAAACCTAAAGGTCAGGAATGTCATTTCTCCACCACTAGCTGCACGAAATGAACATACAAATATAATATGTATATATAATGTGATTTTTTTTTTTTCCAAGCATGTTCCCAAACACACCTACTGTCCCAATACCACATTTATTTAGTAAGTCTCATTAGTTGAGCCAGAAGGAGACGTTTAAAATATAAGCAATTACACTTCATCTTTAAGAATATCAAATTATGATATTAAGTTAACACTGCACAATACTGTTCTATACCTTAACATTAGCCAAGGCAATACCTAACATGACAGAGAAATGAACAGTACTTTTGCAGTATTTATTAATCTTGTTGTTTTTTCTTCATTCTATCTTTCAAAAGTTTGTTTTTGAAAGAAGCCCCTATGATTGCAAAGTCTGTATTTATTTGATCAAAAGTATAGTAATATAGTGAATAATAAAAAACTGAATTTTCAGCATCGTTCATTCATCAAACCTCCAGTCTTCAGTGTCACATGATCCTTCAGAAATCATTCTAATATGTTGATTTGCTCTGGAAAAATGTCTTATTATTTTCAATAAATACAGTTGTGCTGCTTAATATTTTTGTGGAAACGGTCATACATTCATATATACATATGTCATACAGGTTTCTTTGATAAACAGAAAGTTCAAAATAACAGTATTTATTTGAAATATAAATCTTTTGTAAAATGACGTCTTTACTGTCACTTTTAATCAATTAAACGTGTCCTTGCTAAATACAAGTATTAATTTCTTTAAAACAAAAAAAGAAAATCTTACTGAGCCCAAACAAATGTGTATTTTTTTTTTTATATAATTCCATTATTATTTATGTACTATGAACAAACATATAATCGTAATGATCGTTACTATATTTATAAATTAACTATAAACCAGGTTAATGAATGCTATAATTTATATATTTTTTCATTGTGATAATACCTAATGTATCAAAATGAATTGTAAAGTGTTACTATATCAAGCAACTGTTTCATGAACTTTGTTTGTTTGGTTTGTTGATTCATTTTTTTAATTTAATGTTAAGGTGGAAAAACGCTCTCTGGAGGTGTGGGGCAGTGAGGAGGCTCTGGAGGAGGCCAAGGAGAGTCGAGAGGAGAACAGGGAGGTGCAGAAGCAGAAACGCTTTAATAAAAAAGTTAAAGGTACAGACAGCCTGGTGCAGTTACTCTTGGACGGTCAGATTTTAAATGTGATTTTAAATCTTTTTCCACTTTGAATAGTGATTAGAAATAGGGGTGTAACGGTACACGTATTCGTACCGAACCATTTCAGTACAGGGCTTTCGGTTCGGTGCATGCGTGTACCGAGCGGTTTCCGAATGCAATCTTTTAGGCGTGTCAGTTCAAGCAGCCGCTCGAGAACGCGATCGATCACCTCTTCCTAAAGAATAAACATGAATGAACATCTGAAGGTATGTTGAGGATACATTACAACTTACTGTCACGTATCACATATATGTGGTCGTATATACACGCTCAATCAGTGTTTCAACGGCGGAAAGACCTCAATATAACTGCTTGTAAACTAAACGATGTCACGTAGCATCACATTTACCTCAGAAGTCATTCAGTGTCCACAGAATTTTATTCAGTAGAGAAATCCACTCTATCACTAAATATATGCACTGTATTATATTCTACTTAACCTGTTAGTGATGTCTGGATTATTTCATGTATGTTTAAATAAACCTGTCATGAAAATGACACATTTTATAAATGATTATATTTTCAACAACAAATTGGAGAAAAAAATATTTTATAATTAGATTTAGAAGTCATTGCAAAAACTGCCTTATGTGAAGTTTACATGTTTGCGTACTGTTATTTGAGTGTTGATTATTATACCTAAAAATAAATAGCAGCTGAATTTATGTAACTAATAGTGTGGGCTCTGTTGTTAACATTTAATATTAATGTGCAAGTAAGGGCTCCCTATATAGTTTACAGCAATATCTTCAATAAACTTTGTTATAATTTAATTCATTTAAGAACAAACACTTTTTTTTCTTCTTCAGTAAACCACTGTTTAATAAAAAATAAATAAAAAGCCATTTTGTAAAACTGCTGTACCGAAGCGTGACTTCAAAACTGAGGTACATACCGAGCCGTCAGTTTTGTGTACCTTTACTCCCCTAATTAGAAATGATCTATATTTTAAAAAATGTTCTTATTATTTTTACGACAACTTTTAAATTAATTGAATAAACCGAGTCTTCATTTGGTCACAGTGTGGAATTATACATTGCTCTCCATCTTCATCTGGCTTTCAGAGCTGAGGCGTGCGGTAAGGAGCAGTATGTTTAAGAAAGATACCAGCGTTCATCAGCATGACTACGGCCCTGAGGAACTGTTGGACGAAGAGGAAGATCTCTACAGGAAAGTGTGTCAAACCTGTGGACATGAACTCACTTTTGAGAAAATGTAAATGCGTCTTCGAGCTCTCACAGCTGTGGCTACTGTACAGGGAAGAAGCAGGGTCCGGATCCAGGTCAGCAAAGAGTAATCCTGATTCAGTTTCTCGACTTATTCCTTTGGCTTGCAGTCCAGGTACCAAAACAGGTTTTCACTTGATCTTATCCGACACTCATAACCAACATAGCGGTGCTGTTTTGTGTTTATGCCTTCTGAAATTTAGAAGCATCAGCAGTAGCCTAAGAAGATTAGAGTGTGCTGCACTAGATTTGATCACAAGAGGGCAGCCTATAGCTGCTATCTTTTTTAGAACTGCGATCAAAGTGATAGATGACAGGTTGCATACTTTGTCGTTTAGGAGAGAGCACACTCGCACTGTTGAACATTATCTGTGAAATGGAGAAGAAAAATACAAATGAGATGTATTAAATATTTAGAATGTGACTTAAAAAAAAAATCTGCTTTCAAATGTGATATCATATCGGCAAAAGCACCAAACCCAAAGTTGAACTAGTAACAGGATCTCATTCCCGCTCTCCTACCTCGTAAAGTCCAGTGCCTGTTTGTTCGGCGAGGGATATTGATGATTCCATACGTAGACTGAGAGATTCTCTCACGGTGTTGTGTTTCAGTCCGTCTGCGTGTGTGACTATTGAAAGTATCCGATGAGGAGCACAAACGCACTTGTTCCTTAATGGCCACTCTTCTTCCTCACCTTTTGTGCCAGTGTTGGCTAGATACTTTTTGCTGTATTAGAAATGATGGATTACATCGATGAAATGTTTGTAATAAATTTTTTACAAATTAGCAAACATTTCTCCGTTCTGTTTACATTGTCCATTATCAGCTTTTATTATCTGATGTCTCAATGACCACAAACATGCATGTTATTATTCTTCAGGGGCACATATGATCGGACGAGCGACCACATGCCCACTTTTATCACGGCAAAGCTTGTGTGAGTAAAAGAGCGAATGTGTGAATGTTCCTTTTGTCATGGTGTCCACCGAGGCAGGGTTACACATGCCTTGCATTGCTGTCATTATTTGTGTTCGCCCTATATCTTGTTAGCTTTTTCATCTATATCCCCTTTGGGCCACTGTAGAATATGACCAAACGAAGGACACCTCACTGAAATCTGTAGTGATATAAAAATATATATATTTTATGATAACCTTTTAGTTGCTAATAATAAAATACAAATGTAATTAATGTGGTATATGCTACTGTTTTTAAAAGAAGTCTCTTATGCTTAGCTAGGCTGCATTTATTTGATCAAAAGTACAGTCAGAAAATAGTAATATTGTGTAAAGTATTGTTACTAAGTTTCTATTATAATATATTGAATTTTCAGCATCATTACTCCAGTCTTCAGAGTCACATGATCTTTCAGAAATCATTCTAATATGCTGATTTTCTACTCAAGAAACATTTATTAAACATTTATAACATTCATTATCAATGAAAACAGTTGTGCTGCTTATTATTTTTGAGGAAACAGTTTTTTTTTCCAGGATTCTTTGATGAAAAGAAAGCAGCATTTATTTGAAGTATAATATTTTTTTGTGACAATTTAAACGTTTTAGTCACTTGTGATCAATTTAATGCATCTGACCCCAAACTTTTGAATGGTAGAGCACGTGCAGAGCTGTTATCATAATTTATAAGGCACATGTGCACTGCTTCAGACCATACATTTTCCTCCCATTGATTTCATGGCCTGTATATTCATTTTGTCAGGTTGTGTCAAAACGTGTGAACTATTAACATACCATGGGTGCAAAATTATTCAACAGTGTTAAAGTCACAAAAGGGTAATGAATTCATTCCTCAAGCTCCTTTAGTGGGGCATTTTTATTTCTGTTCTCATGCCTGGTGCGTTCTTATGACCTAATTGTGAAGTCCCAGCATAGCAGTTCTGAAATTCAAAACCCTCCACGCTTTTATCATCATTCACACTGACTCAACTAATGCACACAGGGACATGAGACGAGCTGCCCACTAAATTGCCCACCTGCAGTCACATAAGTACTGTAATAACAGGTCGTTTTGTTGATATTTACAGGCGAAAACGTTTAATATAATATATATTGTATAGCTTAATATTAGCTAGAATACTTTTAAAGGTACATCTATTTTGTGCCATGTAACGCTGTTGCTTTTGTTAGATATAAATTGTATAGATTGCTTAGCGTGTTTGTGCCGCTGATGATGTCCCAAAACCCCTGTTGACCTTTGAGGTCAAAGTGAGGCCGAAAGACCAGCAAAGCACAGCAGAGTGAGAATGAGAAGGACATACCACGCTAATGCCTGTGCCTTGATTAATGGCACTCATGATTTGCCACCTGCTGTTTTATATGGCCCTCTGTGGGTAACTGATCTCGAAGTGCTTGCATGTGTGGCGTCCACATTTTAAATAGCTGCCTAAATTTAACAGCTTTGTGGAGGTCGTTAAAAATTCAGACACTGACAAGTTTGTATGCAGTTTGCGTTCTGGTGTGAAAACGACCACTCTGAAGCATTTCATGGAGTCTGTTATATATGCAGCTGTCATAGTGGATCCATCTTTTAACCTTTCGGACAAATGATAGTAATAAATGAGATGTGTGCAGGCCCATCTACTCCATGTCAAATACTTCTCATACTGTAGGTGTCCTAAATAGCCCCGTACCCAGCTCCTCCACGGCTCTGGGGGATAGATTAACCAGTCGGGGAGGGGTATGTGCAGCCTGGCACCTTTTTTCAATTTGATACGTTTTTAAGTAAAATTCTCTACTCATAAAATGTTTTGATCTTTTCTTCTGCAACTACTGCTAAAACTAAATGTGCACTCCGTAGTGAAAGTTATTGTGAAAGTTTACAGTGGAGAGAACAAGTATTTGATACACTGCCGTTTTTGCAGGTTTGCCCACTTACAAAGGATGGATGTAGAAGTCTGTCATTTTTATCATAGGTACTCTTCAACTGTGAGTGACGGAATCTAAAACAAAAATCCAGAAAATCACATTGTATGATTTTTAAGTAATTCATTTTCATTTTATTGCATGACATAAGTATTTGTTACATCAGAAAAGCAGAACTTAATATTTGGTACAGAAACCTTTGTTTGCAATTACAGAGATCATACGTTTCCTGTAGTTCTTGACCAGTTTTGCACACATTGCAGCAGGGATTTCGGCTCACTCCTCCATACAGATCCTTCTCCAGATCCTTCAGGTTTCGGGGCTGTCGCTGGGTAATACGGACTTTCAGCTGCCTCAAAGATTTTCTATTGGGTTCAGGTCTGGAGATTGGCTAGGCCACTCCAGGACCTTGAGATGCTTCTTACGGAGCCACTCCTGGGTTGCCCTGGCTGTGTGTTTCGGGTCGTTGTCATGCTGGAAGACCCAGCCACGACCCATCTTCAATGCTCTTACTGAGGGAAGGAGGTTGTTGGCCAAGATCTCGCAATACATGGCCCCATCCATCCTCCCCTCAATATGGTGCAGTCGTCCTGTCCCCCTTGCAGAAAAGCATCCCCAAAAAATGATGTTTCCACCTCCATGCTTCACGGTTGGGATGGTGTTCTTGGGGTTGTACTCATCCTTCTTCCTCCAAACTTGCGAGTGGAGTTTAGACCAAAAAGCTCTATTTTTGTCTCATCAGACCACAAGACCTTCTCCCATTCATCCTCTGGCTCATCCAGATGGTCATTGGCAAACTTCAGACCGGCCTGGACATGCGCTGGCTTGAGCAGGGGGACCTTGCGTGCGCTGCAGGATTTTAATCCATGACGGCGTAGTGTGTTACTAAGGGTTTTCTTTGAGACTGTGGTCCCAGCTCTCTTCAGGTCATTGACCAGGTCCTGTCGTGTAGTTCTGGGCTGATTCCTCACCTTCCTCATGATCATTGAAGGTGAGATCTTGCATGGTGCCCCAGACCGAGGGAGATTGACCGTCATCTTGAATTTCTTCCATTTTCTAATAATTGCACCAACAGTTGTTGCCTTCTCACCAAGCTGCTTGCCTATTGTCATGTAGCCCATCCCAGCCTTGTGCTGGTCTACAATTTTATCGCTGATATCCTAACACAGCTCTCGGGTCTTGGCCATTGTGGAGAGGTTGGAGTCTGTTTGATTGTGTGGACAGATGTCTTTTATACAGGTAACGAGTTCAAACAGGCGCAGTTAATACAGGTAATGAGTGGAGAACAGGAGGGCTTCTTAAAGAAAAACGAACCTGTCTGTGAGAGCTGGAATTCTTACTGGTTGGTAGGTGATCAAATACTTATGTCATGCAATAAAATGCAAATTAATTATTTAAAAATCATACAATGTGATTTTCTGGATTTTTGTTTTAGGTTCCGTCTCTCACATTTGAAGAGTACCTATGATAAAAATTACAGACCTCTACATGCTTTGTAAGTGGGCAAACCTGCAAAATCGCCAGTGTATCAAATACTTGTTCTCCCCACTGTATATATTCTTTGGTATTTCATGGAATTACAAGTTAGACTTAACGCTTAACCATAACACTTTATAACAACGTTTATTGATCAAGTTGATAAATGTACATTCGGACGAGTATTAGTAACACTTTAAAAGGTTCTAGTCAACTAGTTAATGCAATAGTTAACATGAAATATGAATAAACAATAGCATTTATTAATCTTTGTGAATGTTAAATTCTATGCATACTAGTACATTTTTAACATTTCAAATGCTAATGATTTAACATTTTAATAGTAAATTAAAAGTTTTATTTGTTTATAGCATTCATATTAACAAATTGTTATACCGTAGCTACTGTAAAGTGTTACGTGGTAGTCAGTAAATATGCAGGATAAATAAAATGTTTTCATTTGTTTGACAAAATGTTAGCATCTCTAAATATTGGCATACCATTTGAAAGTACCTGAATAACGGAATAACGTAATGGCATTATTTATTTATGTCACATTTTTGAAGGTCAATTTTTAAACTCATGATAGCTTTTAAGGTAGGATGTTGAACATTTCCATTGGTTTTTGCCCCAAAACTCTATAGTAGTCCTTTGTGCAATAGTCTATTCAAGTATGGAATTTCACTTGAGCTACCTTCAGTTTTACAAAAATGTATTCTATTACAAAAAATATGATGATACGGGCAGTTTAGTTGATTTTAAATCAAATGAACAGAAAATATCCTGATTTACAACGTGATTGTATTTTTGTGTGTGTGTGTTTGTAATAACTACAAAATTACTGGACTATGAAATGTATTTACTGTTATACAGTTTTTGAGATATTCCCCATTTGATACCTACACAAGTTATTTTAAAGTGTTAAACTCACTCTTCTCCCCTCACATTGCATTTAAAAAATTCGGATTAAGGCGAATATGCTGTTTTTAGACTGGATGGCACCATCTTAGATTAATTGTAAAAACTGTATAGTCTTCTTTCTTATTGGATGCCATGATTTCAGACTGTCATATCCCTCACACCTCTGCAGTTGTTCTTTTCTCTCTTTCTTTGTTGGGTTGTGGTTCTCATGTCTCTTTTCCAGAGCCAACTTGCGTTCTGTACGATTGGCAGCAGGCACTGGCTCTAATACGGGCATGCAGCTGTCGTGGGCCAGAGGCGGACATTGATAACATTCAGTTGACAACAAATGTTTCTATACTCTCGTTATGAGTGCGGTTATGTGCCCACAATAGACCCGTGGCTCTTCTGAGCATAGTGTTTTGCTCTAAGCTTTGAGGGCTATGACATGATGTCTAATAATACCTGTGTGGAGTAGTGGAGAATCGGGTAAGATGTGTCGTCCCCTTGATCTAGGAAACTGCCCACAATTTTTTGTCAACTGAATTATTTATTAAGGACCCATCATATAAAGATTGAGAGATGGACATAGAAATTATGAATATTGTTTTGATGCTACAAACTTTTTTGATCTTTTACAAAAGATTTTGCCTGTCTACACAAATATATGAAACAAAATTTGTTGGAATAAAAAAAGTATTGCCAGTAAATTTCCAATGCATCAAACCATGTATAGCTATGTTTAAAGTTTAGCTATGAATTTTCACGATAGTTGTCCCCCAAAATATTAAGATGTACCAGATGCTTCAGGGTAAGTTGTGTCAGTGGCTGAACATAGTCATTGTTCCTGCATTTAAATACAAATCTTAATAGTACGAAACTTATTATTAAACATGGGAACACAATTTCTGTAAATAATTTGAAGGGTTGCTATTAAATCCTATCAAAGAATGTTTTTCCAACAAATTGCGTAACATTTGATATACAGTGAGGAAAATAAGTATTTGAACACCCTGCTATTTTGCAAGTTCTCCCACTTGGAAATCACGGAGGGGTCTGAAATTGTCATCGTAGGTGCATGTCCACTGTGAGAGACATAATCTCTCAAAACAAAAAAAAAACAAAAAAAAACAAAAAATCCAGAAATCACAATGTATGATTTTTTAAACTATTTATTTGTCTGATAGCCGCAAATAAGTATTTGAACACCTGAGGAAATCAATGTTAATATTTGGTACATTAGCCTTTGTTTGCAATTACAGAGGTCAAACGTTTCCTGTAGTTTTTCACCAGGTTTGCACACACTGCAGGAGGGATTTTGGCCCACTCCACACAGATCTTCTCTAGATCAGTCAGGTTTCTGGCCTGTCGCTGAGAAACACTGAGTTTGAGCTCCCTCCAAAGATTCTCTATTGGGTTTAGGTCTGTAGACTGGCTAGGCCACGCCAGAACCTTGATATGCTTCTTACAGAGCCACTCCTTGGTTGTCCTGGCTGTGTGCTTCGGGTCATTGTCATGTTGGAAGACCCAGCCTCGACCCATCTTCAATGCTCTAACGGAGGGAAGGAGGTTGTTCCCCAAAATCTCGCAATACATGACCCCGGTCATCCTCTCCTCAATACAGTGCAGTCGCCCTGTCCCATGTGCAGAAAAACACCCCCAAAGCATGATGCTACACAGGGATGGTACTCATCATTCTTCTTCCTCCAAACACGTTTAGTGGAATTATGACCAAAAAGTTCTATTTTGGTCTCATCTGACCACATGACTTTCTCCCATGACTCCTCTGGATCATCCAAATGGTCATTGGCAAACTTAAGACGGGCCTTGACATGTGCTGGTTTAAGCAGGGGAACTTTCCGTGCCATGCATGATTTCAAACCATGACGTGTATTACCAACAGTAACCTTGGAAACGGTGGTCCCAGCTCTTTTCAGGTCATTGACCAGCTCCTCCCGTGTAGTTCTGGGCTGATTTCTCACCTTTCTTAGGATCATTGAGACCCCACGAGGTGAGATCTTGCATGGAGCCCCAGTCCGAGGGAGATTGACAGTCATGTTTAGCTTCTTCCATTTTTTAATGATTGCTCCAACAGGGGAACTTTTTTCACCAAGCTGCTTGGCAATTTCCCCGTAGCCCTTTCCAGCCTTGTTGAGGTATACAATTTTGTCTCTAGTGTCTTTGGACAGCTCTTTGGTCTTGGCCATGTTAGTAGTTGGATTCTTACTGATTGTATGGGGTGGACAGGTGTCTTTATGCAGCTAACGACCTCAAACAGGTGCATCTAATTTAGGATAATAAATGGAGTGGAGGTGGACATTTTAAAGGCAGACTAACAGGTCTTTGAGGGTCAGAATTCTAGCTGATAGACAGGTGTTCAAATACTTATTTGCAGTTGTATCATACAAATAAATAGTTAAAAATCATACATTGTGATTTATGGATTTTTGTTTTTTTAGATTATATCTCACAGTGGACATGCACCTACGATGACAATTTCAGACCCCTCCATGATTTCCAAGTGGGAGAACTTGCAAAATAGCAGGGTGTTCAAATACTTATTTTCCTCACTGTATTTCGTCGCAGTCCTGAAGATTGTAATAATGTAGCCTTCTAGTAAAGTCCACTGAAGGATATTTTTAAAATTTTTTGTTAGTTTAAATGAAAATCTTATTTGTTGTATTTGTGTTCAATTAATAATTTATTAAATTCAACTATTTAAAAAAATTTAATGATATATCAAATATATCAATCCGTCTTTATGTCTGGTTTATGGATATATAGGTTGAAATATGTATTTTAGTTTTATTGAAATATAAACTGCTCACACGTAGGCCTATTCCCCAAAAAGCTAAACTTTCCTCTTAACATGGCACTGGCACATTTTAATGTCAGCTATGAAGTCATCATTTAGAATTACGTCATTATCATTCCTAGACATGTGATTAGCGGTAAGGGGATCATACCTGTCCCCCCCCCCCCCCCCCCCCTCTTTCTCTCTTTCTCTCTCTCTCTCTCTCTCTCTCTCCCCCCTCCCTCTCGTCGTCGCAGCGTCTCCCTCGCTCACTTGTCACTTGCCCCTCGCGCACAGGACCAGTTCAGTCACTCACACACACACACACACACACACACACAAACCTTACTACGGTCCGGTGTCAGAAGCAACACCACTGATCTCCGTGCGGGACGCCGTTAAGAGCAGATGGAGACACTTCAAACGGCCATCGCGAGTAGAGAGGACACCGGACCGTTAAAAAACACGAAAGAACACTGCGACAGTGGCGATCACAGCGAAACTAATTATGTAGACCTGGGCAATCCACCGGACATGAAGTCAGACAGCACAAAGACTGTAAAAGTCACGTTCACAGGTGAAGGGAACCAGCTGGCAATATTTAAATGCAAAGGCGATGCTCCCGTCGGCGGGACTAAGAGTCCCGGGGAGCGAGAGGAGAATGGAAATGCAGACACACGTTTACCGAAAGCATGTCACGCGGGGAAGTGCCATTCCGAGAGACTTTATGGAGAGCGCGCTCCGCTAATAGATGACTATGTGGACGCGGGGACGGATAGAAAACCCGAAAATCCCAAATCGGCGTCGTATGAAACGGAGGAGTTGGAATACACCGACATGTACTTGAACAGCCGCTGCGAGTCAAAGGACAGCACGAGCGCAGCAGACGTAGAATCACACTATATAACGACGCACGAGATTCAGCTGACGGAGTTGGACCACGATGTGGATTACGAGATTGGTCGCGGATCCTGCTGGGATTTCGAGGATGATAATCTGGTATATTCGTTTGTTGATTACGCATCGTTTGACAGCGACGAGACGACTCTCGGAAGAATCCAAAGCAAGTCCAAGAGCAATAAATTGCCGCCCACTTCGCGCGCGACGAAGCTTTCCGCCACAGGTGCTCTGCTCAGCACCGAAAGTGAACTTTGCGAATCCGATAAATGTGCCAGCTCGGATGAAGGCGGCGGACAGCTTGGAACTTCCCCGGGACATATTCACCTGTCAATCAAAACGTCCTCGCGCGCGATCAACGACCCTGCCGGTGTTTTGGCTCAGAGGAACGTGCGCTTTCACAGCAGGCGTGCAGGTGAGCGCAGTCATTATTCATTCAGAAGCTCTGACTCCAAAAGCGAGACCCTGTATGACCGCTACTTCATCCCACCTCCGGGTCGCCAACACCTCGCGAGCAAACTGAGGGGGAAAGACATCAACGAATATTCCAGCGGCGCGTCCAGTTCCGTCAGCGAGCTGGATGACGCTGACAAAGAGGTGCGTAATCTCACCGCGCGTTCCTTCCGGAGTTTGGCTTGTCCTTACTTTGATGCCATAAATTTGAGCAGCTCGAGTGAGTCCTCGGTGTCGGAACACGGACTGAGTATTAACAAATGGTCCGCGTTCGTCGATTTGAATTACGGCAATTTGACACGCGAGGCGCACAAGAACTCTACGCCTGTTTTTGAGGCAAATAAAAGCGCCCAGTGTCCGACCACAAAAGACGTGTTTCACACCAATACGCCCAGTCCTCTAACTAAAATAGTGTCGCTGAAAAATAACTTAAACTCTCAGCAGGCGTCTAAGAAAATAGAGATACGAAGCAAACCGTGGACCCCATCTGAAACCATCACACTGACTGAAACCTTGAACTTCAGCTGTAATGTGGGATCTGGTATACCTGCGCGCGAGAGGCGTGCGAAACGCGCGCTGAATGCCGTAATGTCGCGTTCCGCAGCTGATGTTACTGGATCCACGCCAACCAAAGTTGAAGCGGGGTGTGAAGCAGAAAGTCCGCTCGGTGAAACCTTGGACGATACCCACAAGAAAGCCATCTTCGCCTCTAGTATTTTGAAAAATGTAATTTCCAAGAAAATGCAGTTAGAGCAAGAGCGTAAAATGGAAAGAGGTGAAATAAGCGATACCTATCCTGTGTCACCAGTGTGCCCTCACTCCAAAGACTGTAATGAGATTCCGATGGGCTTACAAAGACAGGCTTCGGAAACAGCATCAGGACACTCTCAAGAGGAGCTCGGGGATGCAACAAACCAGCCACAAGAGAACCCGAGTTACCATGCTGCTGAAATCACCGAGTCACCCTGGGACCCAAAAATGACCTCTAAGTCAGACCCAAGCGAACCACTAAAGACTCCTTTGACTCCCAGCCAAAAAAGTGCTTTCAAAACCTGGAAAGATGGAGACCAGGAAGCACAAGGTGATGGAGAATCTCAGTGTGCACTGGAGGAGGAGGCGCTGCCAGACACCTCAATTAGACCAGTGATGGAAAGCAGTGAAAGTGTTGAGGGCGAGAGTAGTAAGATGATTAAGATGTCTCACTTGTATGTCCCTAGCTCTCAGCTTATGCCTAAGGAAAAGGAAGCTGCAGGGCTTTCATTACATAATCTGAAAGTGACTGGAGATCTTGCAGAGTCAGATGGGGGAGGGTGCGGAAAACTGAGCTCTGGCCAGCTCCCTTGCTCTGCGGACACAGACCAAACCTCACAGTGTCAAAAAGTGCCCAAAATCAAAATACGCCTTCGAAGTGTCAAAGAAAACAAAAGCGATCAGTTCAATATCACCAGTTTGTTAACACCTAATATCCATCACAATGCCAGCACTAAAAAGGCAACCAGCGAATCATCTAAAAGCCATTTGTTGACCATATCGGACAAAGTACCACATTTTATGGTGAGGGATATTCGAGATAGTAAATGTAAGTTCCAGACTCCCATTCATCAAGTTAGGGACGTGCGCAAATTGGTAAAAAGCTCATATCGGTTTGTGGCTCTAGAAAATGCTTGCGGTTCCTCAGGGACGGCATCCACAGCATTACGAGAGGAGAGCAAACCTGTTAATAGGGGATCCGACGAAAAAACATTTCCTACACCGATGGTAATAAAATGCCAGTCTGTGAACACAAACAATGCCACAAAACCCTCCGAGCCTGTTAACACGGGCGAGAGTGTGGCTGAAACATCAAGATTATCCCTAAATCTCTCCTCCGAGTGGGCTACTAAAAGTGAAACGGTGCGCGCCGCACCCAGAGTGCCATGCGCCAAGCAGCCTCTGACTGAACAGCCAGAGTTCAGCTTAAAAATCGACGCTAAAGCGGCAAAACAAAAATCAGAAAAAGCAACCGATAGCAGCGAGAAGAAACCAGAGTCAAAGGTTTCGAATCAAATAGCACTCGAAAAGTTAAAGGCAGCTGTGAAAACTATGGAGCAACTGTATGTTTTTGATAGGAACGAATGGAAGCGCAAAACGCAAGCGCCACGACCAATCACAGACAGCCACGTGCTGTCGCTCATCACACGGGAGGAGCAAGGAGTCACAACCAAAACAGACTTTGAGAGCGAATTTGGGAAAGCGGACACCAGCTCGCAGCTGCACGATGAAAAGTTGACCGCAACCTCGAGTGCTGGTGTTGATGAGGATAAAGTGTGTATGCCAACAATTTCTCATGGTCAGGAAAACACGGCTAAGTTAGAGCCTTTCAGTGACAAGTGCGTGTTTAGTCTAGGCAGTAACCTCAAAGCACCTAACCGTGTAAACACAGTGAATGATAGTGCCCAACAAATGTTTTCTAGTAAAAACTATACATTTAAATCTCATAAAGCACCTTTGTCCCTGCAAATCTGTCCTTCTAAAGCAAAAAGTGAGGAAAAGCACCAGAACGAGCTGCAGCAGCAAGACTCTGACAATTACCTAACAATCCCTGTTAAAGCTCACGCTTCAGATTCAAAACCCTCACACGCATTTGGCTCCAGCCAGTCTCACCCAAAACCTTCCCATCAGCCCCTTCAACGCTCACCTGTTGTAACTAAGTCTTGGTCCCCTGAAAGTCCGACGGCCATGATATATCACCACGCCGTGCCCCTGCCGGCTGTACCTGCCGCTCAACCCCAGCTACTCTGCATCTCACCCCCTGACCTCTCACCTCCTCACATCCAGCGCAAGCTGCTGCTGGACCCCACCACAGGCCAGTACTACTTAGTGGACACGCCTGTGCCCATGCAGCCAGCCGCCCAGCGGTTTTACCATCCTGAGAGTGGACAGTACTTGGACATTCCTTTATCACTCACCCCAGTGCCTGTGTCAGTCTCGCCGGTCGCCCTCGGTCCTGCGGCAGCCTATCCCCCCACCTACCTGGTCTATCCCTCGACCCTGCCCGCGCCCCACCCGCACCCGCACCCGGCCCCTCAGTCCCGCTCATCCACCTGCTCAGAGGCTGAGGATGCGGTCGAGACTGGCAGCATGTATCTGATGCCGCCGGGCACCGCAGTACCCAGCAGTAACACCAAACCTGTCATCAGTATTACATCACAGCAAGGTGCCCGCATTGTTGCTCCTCCCTCCTTTGACGGCACAACCATGAGCTTTGTGGTGGAGCATCGATAACGGAAGGTAAGTAACCACTGCACTGCATAGATGTGTGTCAAGTCAAGGCATGTCACCTGTATTTCTATAGCGCTTTTCACAACACAGATTGCTTCAAAGCACCTTATATAGGAAATTAATTTTGTTTTAGATGAAAAGCTAAAGTAAGTTTTGATTGATTAATTTCTGTTGTAAAAGCTGATTTCAAAATGTAAAAACGCATGTAAAAAAAATCTATATTGCACAAAATGAAAACAATAATGTAAATATTATTATTATAAGTGTGAATCAAATTAAAAAATAAGCATGATTTCATCTCTTAAATGTCTCTCTTTTTATCTCATAATTAGGACTTTTAATCATAATTTAGATTTTTAAGTCATAATTTTGACTGTTCATCTCACAATGACTTAGCATATCATATTTTGGACTTTTTATCTAATGATGATGACTTTTAAAATCATATTTTCAACATTTTATCTTATAATTATCTCTTAGCATGTCGCATTTTCAACTTTTTATCTCACTATTATGACTTTTAAAATCCTATTTTTGACTTTTTATCTAATAATGAGGACATTTAAAATAATATTTTCAGCATTTTATCTCTTAATTATGACTTTATGATAATTGAAATGAGCTGATCAACTAATTTAGTTGAATATTTAGTGTCCCCACAACAGCCGGTATTCTCCACACAGAGGTCTAATTTTACCATTATGTGTGTGTGTGTGTGTGTGTGTGTGCACAGTCAAAAAAAAAAAAAAGAATGTCTTTAAGTCATGCAACAAATATCAAGTAAAGTAGCATTTATTTAAAATAAATATTGTTTTCTCAGATGCTTTCTAAGCAAAACATTTGACCAAAAAGTTTAAATAACCAATTAAAGTAGAACAAATCAAAAAGTAGCTAAATGTTTCACAAAAATAAGTTTTAAATGATAAAATCATTAATTTGCTGTTAAAAATTATTTGGACACTTTCTACTTGTTAAATGTAAGAAGGTATTCATAGTTAATGTGATGAACTACACCATGGGAAATGACTTAATTTACTAAAAATCACATTGGGACCAGTTAAATAAATGTGATTCTAAAATGCCGTTTTATATTTAGTTGCACTTAAATTTTCAAATGTGGTGTAAGTCTTTATGAATACAATGGATTTGTATTAAATCCCAACCTATACCAGTGCAATTGTTTACATCCTTACAGACAAACCAGTTACTTAAATCTTTTGCTGTAGTATGTCAGTAGGAAATATCAGTTTCAGAGTCTGACAACAGCCGGTATGCTCCACACAGAGGTCTGATCTCACCATTATTGAGTCTTTCTGGGATTACATGAAGAAACGGAGACGGACTAAATTCAGAAGATCTGCGGAAGAAACCTACCTGCAAAGCTGTGTTAGTCTTAGGCACTTGTGTAAAAATCCTGTGAGGATGCTTTCATAAATAATGTCATAAATAGATTTGAATTATCAATTAACTTCTATTAACTACATCAAATCAACATTTGGTGTGACCACACTTTGAGTTTAAAACAGCTTTTGTCCTCGATACACTTGCACATCGGTTTTCAGGTAGATTTGCAAGTAGGGTTCTTCAACCGTCTTGGAGACGTTATCACAGTTCTTCTGGATTTAGTCGGTCTCATTTTTTCCTGTTTGTTCATGTAATCCCAGACAGACTCAATGATGGTGAGATCAGGGGCCGTGTTCACAAAACAGCACTAACTAAGAGTTCTCCTAAATAGCAGTAAAATTGTTAGGAGTTTTCTCTTAAAACCTTTTCACAAAGCTGCTGAGACCAACTTTTGGTAAGGAACAGAGAGAAGTCTTAAAGGGTTTGTTCACCCAAAAATGAAAATTAGACCATGATTTAATGACCCTCAGGTCATCCTAGGTGTATATGACATTCTTCTTTCAGATGAATACAATCTGAGTTATATTAAAAATATCCTGGCCCTTTAATGGCAGTGACTTGTTGGGTCATTTTTGAAGTCCATAAAAGTGCATCTATCCATCATATAACTGCTCCACACGGCTCCGGGGGTTAATAAAGGCCTTCTGAAGCGAAGTGCTGCATTTGTGTAAGAATAATATCCATATTTCAAACTTTATAGACTACTTTATAGGCTAAATAATTAGCTTCTGACGGTTCAGCGGTACGCAAGTCGACTTGCTCTTAAAGAGTAACCCCTAATGCGATGTACAGGAGCATCGCAAGCTTTGGCGCCTCTCGAAGATAGGGCTGGGCAATGAACTCGAGTCCCTCTTCTCTTATATCGAAATCCTCCGCTGTTTCTCTTTAAAAATTCTCGTTTAAGACTTCTAATTCTTGACCGATGTTTTGTTTTGCTCTATCCTCTGCGCTTCTGCGTTCGTCAATACGCACGCATCAAGGGTTGAAGGGTCAGGGGTTAGTCTTTTAGCGCTAGTCGACTTGTGTACCGCTGACCGCCGGAAGCTAGTTATTTTAGTCTATAAAGTTTTAAATATGGATATTTTTCTTACACAAACGCGCTTCACAAGGCCTTTATTACCCCTTCGGAGCCGTGTGGAGCAGTTATATGATGGACAGATGCACTTTGATGGACTTCAAGTCACTGCCATTATAAAGCTTGGATTAGCCAGGACATTTTTTAATAAAACTCTGATTGTATTCGTCTGAAAGATGAATGTCATATACACCTACACTCTAAAAAAAAAAGGTTCTATATGGCACCAAAAATGGTTCTTGGCTCGTAATCATAGGGGAACCTTTTTTAGTGCTATATAGCACCAATTTTGGTGCTTCAGTGGTTCTTCACCGGTTCTTTGACTAAGGTGCTCTATAGCACCTTTGAAGAACCGCTGAAGAACCACTGAAGCACCAAAATTACATGGCACTAAAAGTGGTTCTTGGCTCGTAATCATAGGGGAACCACTTATGGTGCTATATAGCACCATATCTTAACATGTTCTGTATATGGTAGTGGTGCTATATAGTACCTCAGTCAGCGATGCTATATAGCACCTCAGCCAAAGAACCGCCGAAGAACCACTAAAGCAATGGTGCTATATAGCACCATAAGTGGTTCCCCTATGATTACGAGCCAAGAACCACTTTTAGTGCCATATAGCACCATATTTTTATAGTCTAGGATGACTTGAGGCTAAGTACATCATGGTCTAATTTTGATTTTTGGGTGAACTATCCCTTTAAGCTAAGATTAAGGACAGGGTTGACCTCCTTGCTATGGATGATGTCATCTTGCTGTCTAACTACGCTCTAAAAAAAAAAGGTTCTATATAGCACCAAAAATGGTTCTTGGCTCGTAATCATAGGGGAACCTTTTTTAGTGCTATATAGAACCTTTTTTGTGTGTGTGTGTGTGTGTGTGTGTGTGTGTATACACACAGTGAATGCCTGATAGGGCAGAAGTCTCTGTCAGTGATAGAAATATTGTAGAACATGGTATCATTGTTGCAATATTCGCATAAAGATTTTAAAATAAAAATGTTGCCATATTCAAATAAAGAAGTAGGCAAAGTGTCACTAATTAAACAAGTATGTTAAGCGTATTGTCAGCTTCTCTCTAGAGATTGCAGAATTCAAGCGACAAATTGTTTCATAAACAAAGTTCGGGAGGAGCACTATCTAATCAGCTAGAGAAGATGCGGCATATATACAGTGCACACAGCCAACTCACCTAGTTACCTCGACAGTTTTCTGCATCCCTCCGCCACCCCGATTTCTCACTTTCAGCCCAGCTGGGGTAAATAGGCTAAATTTCGAGCTAGCAGCCCTCGATCCCCTCAGATGGGGCAAATAGGCTTATTTTACTTTTTTAATCTATCCAATCATTTCTAAGTGTGAACTTGTGAAACAACTGCAACAGGTAATCAGACATTATTTATTTATTAATGAAATACATAAATAACATGTATTAATTTTGGCATTTTTGCCTTTTTATTATGATAGGACAGTGAGTAGACAAGAAGCGAAGTGGAGGGGAGAAAGGTCCGCAACAGCCATTAGGAAAAAAGGTACCGTTGGGTACCGGTACCCATACCAGTTAAAATGTGAACAACATAGTGTGGAGCATACCAGCTCGGACTCCTTGTGCATACAAAAATCCCACTGGATTATTACAATTAATGGCAAATGGAATGTTTGGAAATGTGAACTGATATTTCCTACTGACATACTACAACAAAATGTATAAATAACTGGCTTAAAACCATTTTTATTTTATATTTTTTGGTTAAAAAAATACTACCGTGCCCTAAGACTTTTGCACATTATACAAAAAAAAAAAATTGTAGCCAAAAATGCACAATTATTTAGTATTCTTTTAATGGTCTTACCCATTTTAATCACAAATCACTGATCTGGAAATTAGCCTGAATTGCACAAAAAGTGTAGATAAAGTAACTTGGCATGGAACAGCCTTCCCCTTTGTTTTCTTTAAATGTTTAAGCCTTGTGGGTAAACTTGCAGACAGCTTTTTACAGGAAGAGGAGTCAGTGTTGATGGCTTCAAACATGAGCTTGTTCTCAAGCCACTTCTTGTCTTTGGACTTTGGGCAGGAACATTGTCTTGTTGAAAAATAACATCTGCTCATTCCTCATTAGATAACATCTTTTCATTAGTGGGAAGCAAGCCATTCTGCAATATTCCCCTGTTCTCCAAAGCATTAAATGACTTTTCACAGTAAAGTAGTCACCGATACCAGCTGCTCTAAAGGCTCCCCACACAATGACACCTCTTCCGCCATGCTTCACTGTGGTAGAGATGCATTTATTATTATATTTCTCACCAGATTTCTGAAGACACCACTCTGGAGCATCACCATGGAACTTGTTTCATTGTGATTCATCACTCCACACACAACTCTGCTGAACCACTCTGAATCAAACTTCCCATATTCTGCCGAAAATGTCATTCTTTCTTTAATGTTTTTCTGAGTAGTGCATATTAAGTAGTGCATATTCTTAAAATTTAGCTAGTTTCCTGACCAGTAAGACGATTAAAAGATTAGTGTTTAGCCATTTTGGGCTTGACCCATTTTATTGTGTGTGTGTGTACAGTATAGGCCTATATGGACAGATAAAAAAAGGTATGTACAGCAATATTGTGTGAAAAATTGAAAGAAGTTAATACATTTTACTTAATGTATGTCCTTAGGCATGAATATTAATTAAAAGTTAAGACTTGTTAGGCAAGGCAAGACCAATTTATTTAAATAGCATATTTGACACACAATGGTGATTTATAATTCAAATTACATAGAAAGCTTTACATAGAAAATTGATTAAAATAAATAATAAAATAATCAAAGCCGATGCATAATAAATAAAATGAACAATAAAAGCAGAGAATCCAGTCACTAAATTTAGGGCGCCCCAGATTTATGTTTTTATTTTTTTTATGTGTTCAGGTTTTTATGTTTTTAATGGTTTCAGTATGTCTGTGAGATTTATTGACATTTGCATTATCACCAGTAACGCATTCGATTTGGGTTTTTCCACTTGAATCAAAGTAGCTTGACAAAGGATAGTGCCAGTAAGCAAAATATAGGCCAAGTGAAAATTTTGAGAGGGACCAAAACTCGCATTAAAGGGATAGTTCACCCAAAAATGAAAATGACCCCATGATTTACTTTCTTCTTTCAGACGAATACAATCGGAGTTATAAAAATGTTCCAAGCTTTATAATGGCAGTGGCAGCCCAATATTTGAAGCCCAAAAAAGTGCACCCATCCATTATAAAAGTAATCCACACGGCTCCGGTGGAAATAAGTTGAATATGGAAGTCGGTCTGGTGGAAGCTAGATATTTTACTTTATTAAGGTGTAAATGTGGATATTTTTCTTACACAAACCCATCGATTCACTTCAGAAGGCCTTTATTAACCCCCTGGATTACTCTTATAATGGATGGGTGCACTTTTTTGGGCTTCAAATATTGGGCTGCCATTATAAAGCTTGGAAGAGTCAGGACATTGTTTAATATAACTCTGATTGTATTCGTCTGAAAGAAGAATGTCATATACACATAGGATCGCTTGAGGGGATAATTTTCATTTTTGGGTGAACTATCCCTTTAAGCCAGTTGCTTGATTTATGTCTCATGCAGTGAAAAAGTGCATGTCACAAAGATTTTGCAAATGACAATGTGTTAGTGTTGACGTCATTCGTCTTCATGATGTTTTTCTTATGATGCACACCGACAAAATCATAGAAATACCAAACACTGGCAACTATTGCTGGCACTTGACAGTATGCATGTGTGAGTGTGAGCTGGAGCGTGTGTAGCTGCATGTCTGTGTGTGTGGAAAGGTCAGTAGGCGAGTAAAGTATTTGTTGTGCTGAGGCAGTAGGATGACAGCTGCTGGGGCCGATCAGAGGACCAACTAGCTGCAGCAGGGTCAAACCTTTTTATAGAGAGAGAGAGACCGAGTGAGAGGGACCTTCGTATGTGAACTTTAGAGAATCTACAGTTTGCTGCATTACTGGCTGCAGCGATGAATGCAATAGGGCCTATGTTTATTGACTGCATATTGGACACCTAGTATGCTCATTCAGAATTACGCTCTTCTTCTGTTTTGTGGTATTCAATTTGCATTATGCTGCATGATGTACAGTAGTAAATGTGATGATAGCATTTCATGGGTGATTCTTCAATTTTGAACACCTTTGTGTCTAAGGGGTTGCTTTAAAAAACAGCTTTAACAGTCATTTTTATTCATGGTAAAGCTGCCTATGCAGTATATTTTTTTTATAACACATTTTATATCTCATTTGGTCCATTTGTACAATCTCACCTTGTCCATAATGTCACGCTGGGCAATTTTTTTTGACCTCCCTGGCCTATGCTTGGTGCTGCAGACCTGAATCTTAACTTTTTTGGATAAAATAAAAAAATCTCTTATTATAATATAAATTGTGAAATAAAGATTTATAATCAAAAATATAATTTGTGAAAGGATTTTTAAAAATTGCATGTCATTTCCAATCTCATGTCATTTCCAACCCAACACAACCCCCCCCCCCCCCCCCCCCCAAAAAAGGGAGAA
Organism: Romanogobio albipinnatus; assembly: GCA_023566225.1. Classification (NCBI taxonomy): domain Eukaryota; kingdom Metazoa; phylum Chordata; class Actinopteri; order Cypriniformes; family Gobionidae; genus Romanogobio; species Romanogobio albipinnatus. Next base: position 18,719,304 of record CM042241.1, read on the forward strand.
ATACAGTCAAACCAAAACATTTTCAGACACCTTCAACATTTTCTCACATTATCACAGCTTATTCCCTATAGTTTAGAAAATGGTAATAAAATATGACAAACACTGTCTGAACAAATTCATCTTGATAATGTCAGATAACTTTGATAGAAAGGTATGTAATGGATTACAATCAACCAATCAGCTGTTAAATTTAAAGGGTTAGTTCACCCAAAAATGAAAATAATGTCATTTTTTACTCATCCTCTTGCCGTTCCATGCCCGTAAGACCTCCGTTCATCTTCGGAACACAAATTAAGATATTTTTGTTTAAATCCGAAGGCTCAGTGAGGCCTGCATAGGGAGCAAAGCAATTTACACTCTCAAGATCCATTAATGTACTAAAACCATATTTAAATCAGTTCATGTGAGTACAGTTGTTCAATCAGTCCTTCCAGAAAAATGCGGCTTTTTTTTGTGATTATTGCGGGCAAAAATCCTTGATTATACGGCATATTTTCTTAAAAAATGCAATGAAAAATGCGGGATATTTATGCAATTTTATGCAATGAAATTGCGGGAACTTGCAAAAACTGCATTTTGATGAAAAAGAGAAAAAAAGCACTACATCACAGAAAGTGCTGGGAATATTTAAGTTCCCATCTTGTTTTATTAAAGACCTTAATAAACACACGGCTCAAATTTACAAAACATTGAGTCAAACAAGTTCTGTAGCTTTACAAAAGGAATATGCTACAACTTGAAAAATGAATAAATAACTTCCTGTTTTACAGAGGTAGCTTTACAAAACAGACATTTGAGTGCTTCCAATGCACAAAGTGCAATCTCTTAAAGGGTTAATTCATCCAAACATTTAAATTCGGTCATTAATGACGTCCCCTCATGTCGTTGGACACCCGTAAGACCTCCGTTCGTCTCTAAATAACGACTTATATAGTGATGACCGATTTCAAAACACAGCATCATGATGCTATGAATCAGCGAGTCGATTCATGATTCGGATTGCGTGTCAAAACTGCTGAAATACGTGACTTTGGCGATCCGAACGGCTGAATCGACTCATTGATTCATTGCGCTTCAAAGCTTCATGATGCTGTGTTTTGAAATCGGTCAACACACTGGGAAACTGCTTTGTGCGGTCTTTTGCTGTTATTTTTGTTGGCAAATGGGAGTTTGCGATTCATCATGGTTTCACCGATATCTATGGTTTCTCCACAGGGGTTTGCAGCTTTTCGATGATGTTCACGTCGGGTAATAACGTCACTTCAAAACGTTCCCATGGCAATAGGCGGAAATGGCGGCTCTTGTGTGAAGTAAACAAACATTTTTCAACTTTCTGCTAATATATATATGACTTTTTTTGCAACGAAAAATGCGGGGATTATGAAATCATGCTAGCCCCGCATATTTTGCACGCGGAAATAGGCAATTTATGCGGCGAAAGTGCGGCGTATTTGAAAAAATGCGGCCCCCGCATAAATATGCGGACTTTGGCTGATTATGTGTTAAATCACGTGATCGCATAATCGCGTTTTTCTGGAGGGACTGTTCAATATTAATATTATAAAGCGGCGAGAATATTTTTGGTGCACCAAAAAAACTAAATAACGACTTATATAGTGATGGCTGATTTCAAAACACTGCTGCATGAAGCTTCGGAGTGTATCGAATCAGCAGTTCGGAGCGCCAAAGTCACATGATTTCAGCAGTTTGGCGGTTTGACACGCGATCTGAATCATGATTTGACTCGCAGATTCGATACGCTCCGAAGCTTCATTAAGCAGTGTTTTGAAATCGGTTATCACTATGTAAGTCCTTATTTTGTTTTTTTGGCGCACTAAAAATATTCTCGCCGCTTTATAATATTAATATTGAACCACTGTACTCACACGGACTGATTTAAATATGTTTTTAGTACATTAAAGCTACACTGTGTGATATTTTCCCCCATCTAGCGGTGAAAAGGTATATGACCATCCAGTAAATATTAGGTTCTGTTCCTCCCAATTCCGATTTCGTTTTAACTCCTACGGTGGCCGTTTTAGTCCAAGATTAACATGGCTTCCAGTTCAATCCAGACACGGTGCCATCGAGTGTTAAAACGCGAAAGGCGAAGCTTGAATTTAGGGGTATGTCCCTCTTTGGCTAATGTACTTTCAAGATGGAGGGGCAACATGGCGACCCCCATTCGAACCCCTTACCCGTATGTATTTTCAATGGCATATTATAAACTTACGAGAATACTTTATAACTTGAAGTAAGTAAATATACATTAATGAGCACTTATATTTTTGAAAGAACTAAGTGTTTTTAGCTAAGAATAAACAAAAAAAGTTACACAGTGTAGCTTTAATGAATCGTGAGAGAGGAAATTATATTGATGCCTATGCAGGCCTCACTGAGCCATCGGATTTAAACAAAAATATCTTAATTTGTGTTCCAAAGCTGAACAGAGGTCTTACGGGTGTGGAACGGCATGAGGGTGAGTAATAAATGACATTATTTTCATTTTTGGGTGAACTAACCCTTTAAAGCTACACTGTGTGATATTTTCCCCCATCTAGCGGTGAAAAGGTATATGACCATCCAGTAAATATTAGTTTCTGTTCCTCCCAATTCCGATTTCGTTTTAACTCCTACGGTGGCCGTTTTAGTCCAAGATTAACATGGCTTCCAGTTCAATCCAGCAATCCCCCTCTTCACATTCGACACGGTGCCATCGAGTGTTAAAACGCGAAAGGCGAAGCTTGAATTTAAGGGTATGTCCCTCTTTGGATAATGTACTTTCAAGATGGAGGGGCAACATGGCGACCCCCATTCGAACCCCTTACCCGTATGTATTTTCAATGGCATATTATAAACTTACGAGAATACTTTATAACTTGAAAGAAGTAAATATACATTAATGAGCACATATATTTTTGAAAGAACTAAGTGTTTTTAGCTAAGAATAAACTAAAAAAGTTACACAGTGTAGCTTTAAGTACACAATTAGATCATACCATTTGTGGTCAACCAATTACTAAGCAATGCTTAATTTTGTTCAGTCTTTGGTGTAAAAGGTCGCATTAGCAATTAAAGAAAAAACACTTGAGCAAAACATGGTCAGGTCAAAGTGTCTTAATAATTTTGGCCCCCAAATGTTTATAAATTTGACTGGTAGTACACTTTATGAAGAATTTTTGGGTATAAAATGTCACAGTTTACTTTATTTTGCTATCCTCACTTACATAAATGAACTATAGTGTCCTGCACCCACTAGTAAAAAATGATATCTGGTGTCTGAATAATTTTTGGTTTGACTGTATTATTCAACTGTCTAGGATACAGAAAAAATTCTAGCTAATAAATTAACCTATAAAAAAGTATAGCTGCCTAAATACAATAGAACATTTGAGATTTACATTTTTGTTGGTTCAGAAAAGAAATAATACATTTCTAAATGTATGAATTCAGAATGTATGTCAACTGTTTGGACATTGTTAGTAGACAAATTAAATGTTTTATTTTATAAAAGTGGACCGAAAGTGTGCACAGTTAAAGAAACACCCAAATATGTGTTAACTATTAGATTCTTATAATAATTCATTGATATTTATCGTTTCTTTGATTAGTCTATTCTCTCCTTTTCCTTCTCAGGATGGTCTTTGTGTGTCGGAGTTTGTCCTCATCAAAAAAAAATTCCTCAGATATGTTTCGCAGTTTCCCACGTCTTCATCAATTCCCGGTGTTGCCTCCTGATCTGTGACTTTTGCAGCGTTCAAAAGCTAAGGATGAAACATTTTGAAGCGGTTTTACAAACTTGTGTAACATTTGCTGTTTATGTAGTCTGTAGACTTTTTGAGGCAACCATTTTTGCTCATCCAGCCTTCTTGAAGCGCCGCATAATTAAGGGAAGATGTTGCTCTTTCAGCTTTCATTTTACTGTATAAAATGTTTGTATTTTTACATTTTTATGGACTCCTTTTGACCTACTTGTAGTAGGTAGTAGCGCGTTCTGATTGAGTAAAGCATGGCTTGTGTGAAAGAGAGAAACAGAGATCGAGAAAGAAATGTAGTGTGTGCTGTCCGTGTTGTGTGTCAGTGTGTGTGTGTGTGTGTGTGAGAGAGAGAGACGGAACAAACGGTGTGTCTGTTTCCTCTTACTGTAATGAAAATTATGGTTATAGCAATGGGGAGTTCTGTATAGCATCAATGTATAATGATAACAATGCTGTTATAATCAAACTGAAAACTTGTACATTTAAGAAATAATTCACTATTGTCTCAATTACCTCAGTTTGCAGTGCAGGCATGTTGCTATCTCATGGTATTTTGCCTCCACAGTATTTACTCCTTTTGCTTTTGTTCTGTTTTACCCTTCTTTTCCATCATCTGTCCTCCCTGTTCATTTTCTTTTTGTCTTTTTTGTTACATTGATCATGTATTAAAGGTATATGGATCTGCAGGCCAATCTATGTACCAATTTTAGAAGAGGAGAGCATTGTTATTTGTGTCAGTGTTAAATACGTTTATTATAAATGTGATATTTAAAGTAATTCCATGAAGATGATAACACTTGGTTTTAATTTCATATAATAATCAAAAAATCATGAGAGTTGCTACCACTTAAAAACATTTATCTATCTTTATAAAATTATGGAGAAGTATTAGATGCATAGTCTATTATTAAACCAGAACACAAATAAGGACACTACAACCTGCTTAATAAATTATAATACTTACTGGATATATGATACTTAGTCATTATGGTACTTATTTATGATACATTCTTGGTATGTATTTTGAACGTTTTTCTGAGTAAACTCGGTATTTGAATGGCTCTTCATTTAGTGGAACAGGTACGTCATTGCACTATTAAAATCACTTATACATCTAGTTCCAGTGATGTTAATAGTACACGAGTAACATTGGAGGAATCTATTAGCCCACTCAGCTGCCTTTTGTAAGGGCAGTTAAAAAGATCACCTAGTCTTTGGTTGTTCTTTTATAGGTTGAGAGTTTATTATTATTATTATTATTATTATTATTATAACCTGTATTTAACCAGGAATTGTTGTAAACAAAAATTAAGTAGAAATTTTTAAGGACAATCAACTTTTTTTTCACTTTAAAATGAAAATGTCCTGATACTTTACTCACCCCCATCTCATCCAAGATGTTCGCGTCTTTCTTTCTTCATTCGAAAAGAAAGTTTTTGAGGAAAACATTCCAGGATTTTTCTTCACATAATGTACTTCAATTGCAACCAATGGGTTGAAGGTCCAAATCAATGCAGATTCAAAGGGCTTCAGAGGCTCTGCACGATCCCAGCTGAGGAATAGGGTCTTATCTAGCGAAACCATCTGCCATTTTCTAGAAAAAATAAAGATTCCCACATGAAAAAATACTATAGTATATTATTGTAAAATTACTCTAGTAAATACTATAGTGTCTTTGAACCGTACTATAGTATATATACTACAGTAAATTAACAAAGTGTAGTAAATACTACAATATACTACAATTTACTGTAGTATCTTTACTATAGTATGGTTGAAAAACACTATAGTATTTACTAGAGTAATTTTACAATAATATACTATAGTATTTTTTCATGTGGGTTTATATACTTTTTAACCTAAATTGCTCATTTTGCTCTGCTTTGCGACGTGCCACGGATTGCGCATTTACATCGGAAAGGTCACGGTAGACGTAGGCGGAAGTAGCGCACCAAGCGAATGTGTGAGGACTAATAGAAATGCCCTTTACAAAAAAAACTCCATCTCCAACTTCAAAATCGTCTGACATCGTTGTTTCACATTTTTTTGCTACAGGATGTTTTTATTATTCTTCACATGTGCGCTTTGTAAACACGACGGCGGTGCTTCTGCCTACGTCTAGCGCGACCTTTCCGACGTGATTGTGCAATCCGGGGGGTGTCGCTGAACAGCGCAAGATGAGCAATTTAGGTTAAAAAGTATATACATTTTTCTTTTTCTTTACAAAATGACTGATGGTTTCGTTAGATAAGACCCTATTCATCAGGGATCGTGCAGAGCCCTTTGAAACTGCATTGATTTGGACCTTCAACATGTTGGTTGCCGTTGAAGTCCATATGGAGAAAAATCCTGAAATGTTTTCCTCTAAAAACTTAATTGCTTTTCCACTGAAGAAAGAAAGACATGAACATCTTGGATGCCATTAATTACATTAAAGCGACTTGCTGAACCTCAACATAAAAACATGCTGTAAACGTATTGATCATATAATTTATAGTGTGGATGGCAATTCATAATTTCCCCATAGAAAAAATAACTGCAGTACATTGAAGTAAAACTGCAGTATAATGTAGTACAACTGTAGATTTGCAGTATAAGGAAGTATAGATTCAATATAAATGCAGTACATTGAAGTAAAACTGCAATATTGCAGTTTTTTCGTGTCCAATAAACGGCATTTTTCTACATGTCATAACTGCAGTATTACTTTAAAAAACTGCAGTATTTTTTGTAAGGGATTTTGTTTGCACATTTGCACTCAAAATAAATACAATTTTAAGGGGAAATACATGAAAGTTGTGTGCTTTTAGGCTATATATTGTATAAAAAGTAACTTTAAAAATGTGCTTTATGTGGTTTTAATGTAAAAAATATATATGAAATTGATCTTTAACTGTCACTGTCCCACGCCTGGGACGCCTGGTGCTCTTTTTTTGATCGCCTTTTTTTCGTATCATATATTTTAGGAATTATCATAAATTAGGTATCATTTGAATGCTTACAAACTCAAATTTCATCCTGTGAAAACCGTTTTGAAATCGGACATTGTGTTACCATGGAAATGTTACTCTAAATTATTCTAGCGGGCTCCTCCCCTAGTGGGCGGTGTCATGTTTCATACAACAATTATTTTAGCTACTTTATATTCAAAATCTTTTCCAATCTTGACAAAACACATATCGTCGGAAAGGTCTGAGTCTCAAGGGTCCATATTTGGTGACTGTTTTGTGATGGAAGTGACATTTGGACAGAAATTTACAGGAAAATTCATAAAAAAAAACATTCAATGGAATTTGAATGACACCCGGTGGCTATTTTTGGTACAGCGCCTAAACCAAATCTCATGGGAACTTAAACTTTTGTGATATCAACTTCAAATTTGGAACACAAATTGGTTAGACATATGGCTTTGATTTTATAGTAATTTTATAGTAAATTATTTTTTGTAAAATATATATTTTATATGAAATAAAAAATATTTAGTACAGTATTTTTCATTTACAGTAAAATTAAACTTCCATAACTCTTTCATACTTTCATATTTTGAATTGCTTTCACTTCAGCAATAATCTGCAGATTGTCGTCTTTAAAACGAGACAAAACTTTGGTCTAAATACTTCTTGAATTACAGCCCTTTAAGTTTGGATAGTGCATTTTCATGTGTATTCTCAAAAAGGGGGGTGACAGTTAAAGGGTTAAAGTAACAACTAACGTGAAGAAAGCTATACTGTATATGAGAGTCATAAAGTATAACAGTATTTTATTCAATTGTAATGTGTATAAATGACGAAGTAGGCTGTCCGCGCTCATTTCTAGCATTAGTCCCGAGAGAATGCTCTTCGTATTTTATGATGGTGATCATTCTCCCTCACATATTTTACGTACTGCATCCTGTACCCTTTCTCACACCCTCGTGTAGCGCTGTTGACCTCAAAAGGCCTTAAATCTTCAACAGAAACAGATAGTTGTTGTGGGGCCCGCTTGATTTACACAGCTGGCAGAGGGTCGTTTGACCCGATGCCAGCGCGCTAGGTAAGTTTTCCGTGAGCTCCTGAAACTTCACCCGCCAGAGGCATTAGCTCGAGCTGACAGTTTGTGCGTTTGTTTACGCGGTCGCCATGACAGCAGCGCCAGTGACAGACACGCGCGCTCAGCTGCTGTTCGCCGCGCGGTTGGAATGTCCGCCAGAGCGCAGTTGTTGGTTCTCAGTTGCCAGCCGCCCCCAAGCGGAACTCCAAGTGTTATTCAAAACGTTTGACCTGCAACAGTTGTGTTCATAAGAAGTGAGCTTTCGTAAAAAGCGTTTATTATTCTTTTTAGGCCTATCTGCTTTGTATTATAATTGAAAATCAGATAAAAATAGAATGGGCCTTATTATTGTGGGCGTCTACACTCTTCCATTGCACAAAAGGTTCTTTAAAGTGGAAATTTCTTTAGATTTTTTGTAAAAATGTTGTTCACACAAAGAAAAAAATGTCTCTTTTAAGAACCGTTCACTGAAAGGTTCTTTGTGGAACCAAAAATGGTTCTTCTATGGCATCACTACAACACACTCCCCATTTTGGAACCTTTTTTTAGAAGTGTAAATGCTTAAAAATTATACATTTTAACGTAATTCATCCAAAATGTACATCTAAATCTTCATATTTACATGGGTTTGTACAATAATACACGAGTCTCTCATTCAGTGGGATGTAGAGAAGCCTTATGAAAATGTATTTATTATAAAACATTTTTTTTAAAATTGGGGAGAGCTGGTTATACTTAAAGGGATAGGTTACCCAAAAATGAAAATGACCCTATGATTTACTCACCATCAAGTCAAGGTGGTCTGGTGGAAGCTAGATATTTTACTTTATAAAGTTTTAAATGTGGATTTTTTTCTTACACAAACCCATTTATTCGCTTCAGAAGGCCTTTATAAGGAGCCGTGTGGATTACTTTTAAAATTTATGGACGCACTTTTTTGAACTTCAAATTTTGGGCTGACATTATAAAGCTTGAATTAGTCAGGACATTTTTTAATATAACTCTAATCGTATTCGTCTGAAAGAAGGATGTCATATACCTAGGATGGCTTGAGGGGATACTTTTCATTTTTGGGTGAACTATCCCTTTAAGCTGAGGCCTGTTTTCTGTTTAAAAAGGAAACAAGTCCCGAAATATGTCCCATACTGTAAACTTTCTGTTTCAGAACATTTCAGCTTTAGGCAAGATATTTATTTTTACTTGGATACTTTTTAAATGTTCTCAGTGCTATTAAAAAAGATATGTGAACTTTATTTCTCAGGTATCTGTCTACCAATTCCCAAAGTTTATTATACTGTATAGTGCAGTATACAGATTTATTCAATTCTGATATGCTGAAAAAAAGAGCTATCAAGTTAATTAGTCTGCATTTATCCTCATTTTAGCTTAATGAAGCCTCGGTATAGGCAAACTATTCCATACAAAGGATTGACACCGTACACATATAACATATAAGGATATATTCATTATTAAAAGTTACACTTTCAATGATATTTACACCAAAAAGATGACAAAGAAACTCCAAAAAAGACAAAAAACTTTATTCATGGTTGATTATCTTCCCATGTACAAGACTGCCATAAATATTCTCAAGAATGTAAACATCTGGTGTAATCATGGAAACCAGACAGCATGAACTGCCCGTGGAGGGATGAGTGTGTCAGAAAGCCCTCTGATTAAATAAATAACACAGTAGCACCTCAAATATACAGTCCTGTTATAATGCTATAATGTTACAATTTATAAATATTTCACTTTTATGGGTTGAATAATTCTTTCACATGATGAGAGTGCCATTGGTTATCCTGACAACATTTTTTTTTATACATTCCTCTTATTTATAAAAATGGACAAAAAACATTAATTGAATTTGTGCGGATCATTCTTAAATGTATCAAACAGGGCTGGACTTATTGTAAAGACTTTTATCCCTCTTAAAAATAAAGGTTCTGGCATCAATGCTTCAAATAATATCCAAGGAACCTTTTAATTTTGCACAAAAGGTCCTTTATAGCGGAAAACGTTTATTTAGATCATTAAAGGGATAGTTCACCCAAACATGAAAATTCTGTCTTTAATTTCTTACCCTCATGTCCTTCCAAACCCTTTTCGTTCATCTCCGGAACGCAAATGAAGATCTTTTTGATGAAATCTGAGAGCTTTCTTTCCCTCCATTGACAGTTATGCAACTACCAAAGAGATCGTAAAACGAATCCATATGAATTAATTCGCTTTATATGATGAACAGATTGAAGTTAGGCTTTTATTCACATATAAACATTCATCAACACACATCAGTCGAGGTAAACAGAAGCTCGAGCACTTTGGCTTGACGTGCGAGAACCAATGAGGTTCCCTCTCGTGTTACGCAGCACGTTTGAGCTTCCGCGAGAACCAGTTAGATTTGTTCTCGGGCGCCAAGCATGTTCAGATGAGCTTATGTTCGCTGATCGATCTCTTTATGAACGTTTTGAAGCGTCAAACTAGTAGTTGCGTGGCTGAGGGACAGAAAGCTCTCAGATTTCATCAATTTAATCTTCATTTGTGTTCCAAAGATGAGCGAAAGTCTTACGGGTTTAGAACGACATGAGGGTGAGTAAAGACACAAGTTTCATTTTTGGGTGACCCAACCCTTTAAAATGCTCTTCACAGTAAGAAATTGTTCTTTTAAGAACTGTAGGGTTCTTCGGGGGAACCCAAAATGGTTCTTCTATGGCATCACTGCAAAAAACACCTTCGGGAACCTTTATTTTTAAGTGTCCACATGCCTGACTGACGCAAGGTTTTAGCACTTACAGTCACCGCAAAACATTCTTGTACAGAGTGGTTGTCTGTCTGTGTGAAAACCTTTTACATTTGCTAGTTAAAGCATCCAGTGCGGACGTCCCATCTGGTCTACCAGGCCTGCTCAAAGACTTTCTTGCACATGTTAGAGTTCTCCTGGTGAAGAGGAAATTCGGAGCCCGGCACCAGCTGATTTCTGCTCCTCTTCGAGGAGAATGTCTGTCCTGAGGGCAGCTTCTCCTGCTTGGACAACGTCTCTCTAGAGCGCATCGGAAGCAAAACAGGTTAGTTGTGTTGATTTAACACCTTTTTAAATGTTATATGACTAGAATCTGATTGATAGATACCTGAAGGGGAAAGTGGTTTTGTCCATCTGCATGCAGACGAGGAAGGGGTACTCGGAGAACTGCACAGTGGTGATGAAGTCCAGGGTAGCTTCTGTCTCAAAACCTACTTCCACTCCAGCGCTTGCAAAATCCATATCCACTGTCACGTTTCCGATGACGACTAGAGCTCCCCTGCACACAATGTCAAGGATGAGATTAACAAGAACACAAAAACTCTAAAGGCCTGTTCACACCAAGAATGATTAGCGTCTACACCAACAAACGATACCGCTCTGTTTATGATAAGCACGCCATTCTTTTATATTTAGAACTACTTTTTAGAACTATATCACTGCCAGTATAGTTAAGATCCTTATGTGAACGAGCCATAAAGGGATAGTTCCCCCTGAAATGAAAATAAAGCCATCTTTTACTCACCCTACTGTTGTTCTAATGCCCTATGTCCTTCTATTTTTTTTCGGACCTCAAAAGCAGAAATTGTAAAAATAGTCCTGCACGTGCTCCTTCCTACAATGGCAATGGATAGCGACCAGGCTAAAACATTACAAAAATGATACAGAAGTATCACGTAATGATACAGTGAGACGCGTGACATATATGGAAAGTGTTCATGAGACATACTATAAGGCTTTGTGAGAAAGAAACCGTGTTATTCAGTCAAAATACTGAGCTCGGCTGTTACTCTGAGCGCGCTCCTGTGATGAGTGCGAGCCGTCAGCAGGCGCCAGCCCCGCGCTCATGCTTACTATAACTCGCACTGTTGTCATGGTACCCAGGATAAGCACACACACACGCCACTCTCGTCTTTTCTATAAGGTATGATAAGAAATAATACTAGTAATAAAACCTCCTGAAGTGAATATTGTGTACCGCTGCCATGACAACATTGCATGAGGAGCTGCTGAGTCAGTGCTGACAGCTCGCACGCACTCTCACAGGAGCGAGCCGAGCTCAGTATTTTGACTGAATAATACGTTTTTTTTCTCGCAAAGCCTTATTGTATGCCTCCTGAACACTTTCCATATATGGCGCACGTCTCCCTGTATCATTGCGTGATCCTTTTGTATATTTTTTGTAATGTTTTAGCCTGGTCGTTATCCACTGCCATTGTAGGAAGGAGCACGTGCAGGACTATTTTTTAAATTTTCTGCTTTTGAGGTCCGAGAAGGATAGAAGGACATAGGGGCATTAGAACAACAGCAGGGTGAGTAAAAGATGGCTTTATTTTCATTTCAGGGTGAGCTAACCCTTTAAGAAACCACTCAGTAAAAATTATTCTTACAATGCTGAAGAAATATATACTTTTTTTTTAAACTTGCTGCCTATTCTAAAAGCTTTCAGGGACATTAATGTGTCTGTAAAGATGTTCTATTTTTATTAATTTCTTTTTTTAGATTTGTATTTTTATTTACTTTACTTTTTTTAGTCCCATTCGCTCTCTTCCTAGCAGTTTGTTTGCGATGCATGTATTTTTCTGATAGGAAACAATAATGAACAATTTAAAATAATATTATGAGTTGCTTAGATTAAGAATAAATTAGATTCAGTGTTTTTTTTTTTGTAAAATAAAATTAGAACTATTAAAATAAATTATTTTCATTGATTGAAATAAATATTAGATAAAAAAAAAAAACTTAAACAAAAATAAGAAATCTTGCCTTGGCAGCTAACGAAAATAAAATAAAATAATAAAAGTGTAGGTTGACATACTAAAACCTAAAACTAAAATCGAATGTAACAAAATATACATTTTAAGATATATATATATATATAATAATAATAATAATAATAAAATTACAAAAGCAAAAAACTAAATGACTCAAACGTAAACCAAAATTTAAATGAAAATAAATAAAAGCTAATTCAAAATATGAATAAATGTATTTAATAATAGTATAAATAGTATTTAAATAAATAAATAAATACTATTTAAATAATACTAAAACAACACTGACAATTATTACAGTTACAGTATAATTACAACAAAAAAAGGGCTGAAAAGAGTTTCCCTTAAAATACCTGTGGACGTGATTTTATATCTCAGCTGTATTTTATGTCAGGATTTCACATGTTTAATGTCTCATTCTTCCTACAGCATGCCACAGCGAACAATTTGCAGCAGAGATTTATTGCCTCAGTCTCTTCCTCAGAGTCTCTGCTGAGTCAGTTTTGGTGTTTGGGCTCACATATCACATGAGACTGTCTGGCTCCATGCTTTCAACCTCCACCTTAAATGATCTGTTCAACATGGCTGCCCGTGATGAGTGGGCTGAGTGGAGGCATGCTAATCTTGTGCGCCGAGAGAGCTGTGGTTTATTTCGTTACTAAACATAACCCGCTTGTGTCTGTGTGTGTGTGACTATCTTTCTATCGGTTTCCCCGCTTCTGTGTGCCCGCACGCACATGTGTTTACGTATTAGGTTGTCTGTCTGTCAGTCAGTCTTTGTCTGTCCACTTGTGTGTGTGCGCGTGTGTGTGTGTGTTTTCAGAGAAGGTAAAGCTTGCCTCCCTGATCCATACACCTGCCCCTGCCTGTCCTGAGGGCTGGCAGATGTAGAAAAGCAGATGCCACCCAGAAATACCCATCATGAAACAAAGAACAGCAAACCCACAGCGCTAAATGTAAAATAGAAAAAGAGAGATTTCCTCACACAGTAAGAACTTGGGAGTATTTTGTCTTCAACAACATGGAATCAGTTCAAATGTAAAGATGATGAAATATCTGGAATCTGTCCCTGAGAGGATTTGGTTTCTCACAATCGATATCATAACCTAATTTTACCCTCAACCCCTGATCTTTTACTCCTACCACAGCATCTTTCCATTGCCCTCATTTATCGCCCGTCTCATTTTAGCCAAGTTGCCATTGCTTACTTCCGCAAACTAACAGTAAGCAAGCAGGTGCAGTTGTGGCTAAAGATGTGGATTAGCATCGAATCTCTCTGAAGGATTAATGATGTTATAATAAGATGCACCAGCATCATATTTACTGTCATTTGGAAAACCCAGTGAAGAAACACATCTGGCAATGGCTTCTACTAGGCCTACTTACTTTGCTTAGTAAGATCAAAACCAACTTTGCATCCAAAAGCAAACTAGGGTTTTAATTGGCAGCTCGGATCTTTATCTGAATGTAGTTTAAAAAGAAGAAATTCACCTGTTGTTGACGCTTGTTTTAGACTCTCTGTACCATAAGCTGAACTCCATCCCTCCAGAGATATCGATGGCCAGACCTCCTTGGAACTCAGCACTGGCTCTTAAACCAGACTGAAGAGGAATCACCTTTAAAGACAGAAGACCGGAAATGTAATTTTAGCAACATATTTTTATACATTAGAAAGAAATATATTTATATATTTACCTTTTAAATGTTAAGACTTTTTAACATTATACACTAATGTTCACAACGTTTGGGGTCAGAAAGATTGTTAAAATAATTTCGAAAGACTTACCAAGGCTGCATTTATTTGATCACAATTACAGTAAAACAGTAATATTGTGAATATTATTTCAATTAAAAAACTTTTTTCTATTTGAATATATTTAAAGAATGTAATTTATTCCTGTAATGGCAATTATTCAGGAGCCATTATTCCAGTGTCTTCAGTGTCACATGATCCTTCAGAAATCATTCTAAAGAAGCATTTCTTATTATTATCAATGTTGAAGACATTTGTGGTGCCTAATATTTTTGTGGAAATCCTGCTCATATTTTTTCAGTATTCCTTGATGAATATAAAGTTCAAAAGAATTTATTTGAAAGTATTTATTTGAAATATATATAAGTATACTATATACACAGTGTTGGGGAAAAGTTACTTTTAGAAGTAATGCATTACAATATTGATTTACTCCCTTAAAAAGTAACTAATTGCGTTACTTAGTTACTTTTTAAGAAAAGTAATGCGTTACATTACTTTTGCGTTACTTTTTCTCACCTGGGCTGGGCTCGTTTTTTGTTTTGTTTTTTTATAATAAAAAAAGTTCTATTTTTGTGGCAAATGTAAAGACTCATTCACACCAAAATGTAAATAATAAGCCTCAGGCTGAAGGAAATGCAAATACACACGTGTACAGTAGAGGACGCTGCTCAAACAAACCTTTCAGTTGTGCTGCTATTCTGGATAACAAAAGAATAGGATGCAGGAGAAGAAAGTTTAACACTTAATTCGCCAATAAAAACAAAAAATCTAGTCATTTTTGATCGAAGATCAGCAGTAAATTGGTCAATAAAGTGAGATTAAATGCATAAAAATATTTGTTTTTTAACATATTTAATTACTGGAAGTTTGCATAGTATTCTGATTTTGCATTTTAATGATTTTATTCATTTTGAGGAATATTGAATCTTTTTTGTGCAAGTAAGATGAGTAAACGCCTGCTCACATTTAGTCAAGAACTACAATAACCCTCATGTTTACACACACCGCCTCTGCACTACAATTTCTCTCAACATTGGGACGAGAGAACTTTCAGTCAATTAATGGGAAAATAAAGTAACTTGGGTTACTTTACTAGTTACTTGAAAAAGTAATGTGATTAGGTAACTCAGGTTACTTGTAATGCGTTACCCCCAACACTGTATATATATATATATATATATATATATATAATATACTGTTTCAAATCATTCCCATCATTCACTTTCTGAACGCAGCACTGGATCTGTAATCTGGCCCACAAATATCTCACACTGCCCCCAGGCTGTCGGGCAATGCTAATTGATATCAGAACATCTGCTGCATGTGTCAGATCCACTATGGTGTGTGAAGAGTCAAGCGTCTCTTCTGTGAATGTCATACCTGCGAGTGGTCTGTCAGCAGAATAAGGCCCTTCACCACATTGATCGGATCTCCAGACATAGAGAACATCTTGGACATCAGGTCACTGTAGCCCTTGAAGAAGGTCACTGGGCGGAGCTGAACATCGAACAGCAGAGCAGACATACCAGCAAAAGACTCCAGGTCTTCTTCTCCTTCATCCGGCGTGGCTGCAATTAGAGACTCTAGACCCTGTGCTTCAATTGTCACCTGAAAACAGAATGCAAGCAATGAATATCAGCGCACACAATGCTATGTTAATGGCTTATGCTGTACAACACTGTGTTGTGGTGATGATGACAGTACCTGAAGGCCATGGAGGAGGGCACTGTTGCTCTGACCATAAATGTTCATGTTGCTTCTCCTCAATACGCCTGAGCCAGAGTACAGGATGTCCAAATTGTAGGTGCAAGTGACATCAGCAGTTCCTGTTGAAAGAAAAGATATATACTATAGACACTGCTACAAGACACAAAAAAGATTATAATTTATTTTTCTACAAAAAAATGTGCAAGGTTGTTCTAGGTGGTCTCTGATATACAGTATATACACTACCATTCAAAAGGTTGGGGTCAGAACGATTTTTATTTTTTAATAAATGAATACTTTTTTACTTTTATTCAGCAAAGATGCATTCAATTGATCAAAAGTGACTGTCAATACATTTATAATGTTATAAATTAAATAAAACTTTTGAACTTTCAATTAATCAATGAAACTTTAACAAAAATACATCACAGTTCCCAGGAAAATATTGAGCAGCTCAACATTGATAACAATAAATAATGTTTCTTGAGCAGCAAATCAGCAAAATACAATGATTTCTGAAGGAACATGTGACACTAAAGACTGGAGTAATGATGCTGAAAATTCAGATTTGCCATCACAGGAATAAATTATATCAAAAAGTTATTTAAAATTGTAATAATATTTAACAATATTACTTTTTTACTGTATTTTTGAACAAATAAATGCAGCCTTTGTGAGCATAAGAGCAAAAATATTAAATCATTTTACTGACCCCACATTTTTAATCAGTAGTGAATATTATTAATATATGTATATATATTATTAATTATTTATTTATATTTTTTCAACTGTTTTATCATCTACCAGGCAAAATCCTTTCAATTTTGCTGCCTTGTAAAACAACCAACATGTCTTTTTTACTAAGGTTATTTTTTCTAAAATATTTGTATCATAGTGTGAAACAATGTAATTAAATATCTTTTAGATTGTATATTTGCAATACTTCCATCACTGTCAGGAAAAAAATGGTACAAAAGTTAGCACCGGGACAGTACCCTTTCATAATGTTTTTGAAAGGGTACCACCTCAGTGACAGTTTTAGTACCTTTGCTTCTGAGAGTGATGCAGACTTTGTATCAGGTATCATTATATAAAAAAATAATAGTGTCATAGATTTAAGTTTAAAGGTTAAGAGCGGGCATTTGAGATGAGCTCACTTACGTGCCATGAAGCCTGAAAAAGCAGATGATGACCCAGCCTTCGAGAATCTGTCATAGTTGTGGGAAACCATGTCCTTCATCACTTGTCGTACCAATTCACTGCAAGCCAGACATATGACTTTTATCACACAAGTGCCACACAGCGCCAGAGACAATCATTAAGATTGAAATATTTGTTCATTTAGGATTTGAAAAATGTGATTAGTAAACGTGAGACCCACCAGGATGGCATCTCGAAGCGCAATATGTCCTGGACTTTAGACAGCATGTATTTGTTCATCTCATGCGGCAGGTGTCCGATGGAGAGCAGAAGGTTCTTCACTTCCATATAGGATGGACTACTGCTCATAATCACATCAGCTGCCGCGGCACGAACGTTCTTCTCATAAATACGCTGGTTCTGATGGTATATGCGGTTCACAGTCTTTTTCACCTGTGGGAAATCGAGGTTAAATGTTTTGAAGAGTAGATTTGTGACACTCTAGATAGGCTGATGGAGGATTGAAGATGTACCTCTGGTGTGATAAGCTCAGGGTTGTATCTTTGCAGCGCTGTCATGGCAATGGTGCTATACGCTCCCACCTCCGACTCAGCATATTTGGCAAGAAGAGGAACACCCTCCGGCAGAAGAGCATTCTTCAATGCTAGCAGGTACATCTGAACCTCAGACTCCACCTGAGTGCTGTCAGGCCCTGCCAACAGCAGCTCTTTCACCTTAACCACTGCCTGCACATCAAACACAAGAGAAACACACTTAAGGTTAAGATGCTGATTCAGAAGATGTGGTTTACAATGTAAGAACGGTTAAGTGTATTAAATGTTGCTGAGAATACTATATGTGACCCTGGACCACAAAACCAGTCAATTTTTTTAAATTGAGATTCATACATCATATGAAAGCTGAATAAAAATAAGCTTTCCATTGATGTATGGTTTGTTAGGATAGGACAATATTTGGCCGACATGCAACTATGGAATCTGAGGGTGCAAAAAAATCGAAATATTGAGAAAATCGCCTTTAAAGTTGTCCAAATGAAGTCCTCAGCAAGGCATATTACTAATAATAACACATTTTTATATATATTTAGAGTAGGAAATGTACAAAATATCTTCATGGAACATGATCTTTACTTAATATCCTAATGATTTTTGACATAAAAGAAAAATGAATAATTTTGACCCATACAATGTATTGTTGGCTATTGCCACAAATTTACCTGTGCAACTTATGACTGATTTTATGCTCCAGGGTCACATGTTGTTATTTGTAGTATAACCAAATTATTGAATATACTGTATTATGCTTAATAAATTAATATATTTTTTGTTCACTTATATGAATCATGTGAACAATTGATTAAAGTGCAATTTATAAATATGACTTTCGATCAAATACTCCATTAGAAGTGAATATGGATAATGTGTGCGGACTCACCGGTACTTCACATGCTCCTTTCAGACAGAGTTTCCTGAGCAGAGCTCCCATGATGATCACAACTGACTCCTTAATGTCTGAGCTGCCAATCTTTCCTTGAGACACATCCTACAGGGATCAAAGAAAGAATAATTCATGGAAAATGTATAGAATAATTTGTGAAAAACATTGGCGTCACCATTGGGGAACTGCAAAAATATTATATTATGATATATATATTTGTGTTTATATATACTCTAATAATCTTTGTAAGGGTGATAGTCAAAGTGGGGAGGCTCTAAATTCAGATATGAGAACAATAATGCAGGTCTCTTACCAGCAGGGACTGCAACATGGTCTCTGTAGGGTGGGAGGCAAAACCACATGCATACAGAAAGCGCTCCTGTAGCACTAAACCTTCCTTCTTGCTGAAGTCCAGGAACTCCAGAATGGCTGAGTGAGAAGATGGAGTCTGAGCGGACGTGACTGCATCCACCAGCTGAGGCCTAGAAAGGAGAAACAATGCAAACATAAAAAAGCAATGACTACAAAAATGGCTGCTATTTTCTGTGTATATAAACAGCCATTACTCAGGTCTTCAGTGTCACATGATCCTTCAGAAATCATTCTAATATGCTGATCATAACTCGGCATCTTGGGTATCATTAGGAATGGCCATTTACCCAGCTAAATATGTTTTGTCAACGTTCCTATGAAATTATGAGGTTAATTTTTTCTGTTTTGTGAACGTTCAAAATGTCCAGTTTTTTTAATGTTTTAAATGTTTCTTGGTTATACGAATGCAAAGGAAACATTCCATTTGATCATTTTGCGAACATTAAGGGAACTTTACTCTTCATTGTTCAATTAAACATTCTGAAACAAATAGTAGCTAACATTTAAAAAACGTTATACGAACATCCAACTAAAAACTTTTACAAAAATCATTCAATTAACAATGTATAAATACACTCACCTAAAGGATTATTAGGAACACCAAACTAATACTGTGTCTGACCCCCTTTCGCCTTCAGAACTGCCTTAATTCTACGTGGCATTGATTCAACAAGGTGCTGAAAGCATTCTTTAGAAATGTTGGCCCATATTGATAGGATAGCATCTTGCAGTTGATGGAGATTTGTGGGATGCACATCCAGGGCACGAAGCTCCCGTTCCACCACATCCCAAAGATGCTCTATTGGGTTGAGATCTGGTGACTGTGGGGGCCATTTTAGTACAGTGAACTCATTGTCATGTGCAAGAAACCAGTTTGAAATGATTCAAGCTTTGTGACATGGTCCATTATCCTGCTGGAAGTAGCCATCAGAGGATGGGTACATGGTGGTCATAATGGATGGACATGGTCAGAAACAATGCTCAGGTAGGCCGTGGCATTTAAACGATGCCCAATTGGCACTAAGGGGCCTAAAGTGTGCCAAGAAAACATCCCCCACACCATTACACCACCACCACCAGCCTGCACAGTGGTAACAAGGCATGATGGATCCATGTTCTCATTCTGTTTACGCCAAATTCTGACTCTACCATCTGAATGTCTCAACAGAAATCGAGACTCATCAGACCGGGCAACATTTTTCCAGTCTTCAACTGTCCAATTTTGGTGAGCTTGTGCAAATTGTAGCCTCTTTTTCCTATTTGTAGTGGAGATGAGTGGTACCCGGTGGGGTCTTCTGCTGTTGTAGCCCATCCGCCTCAAGGTTGTGCGTGTTGTGGCTTCACAAATGCTTTGCTGCATACCTCGGTTGTAACGATTGGTTATTTCAGTCAAAGTTGCTCTTCTATCAGCTTGAATCAGTCGGCCCATTCTCCTCTGACCTCTAACATCAACAAGGCATTTTCGCCCACAGGACTGCCGCATACTGGATGTTTTTCCCTTTTCACACCATTCTTTGTAAACCCTAGAAATGGTTGTGCGTGAAAATCCCAGTAACTGAGCAGATTGTGAAAAACTCAGACCGGCCCGTCTGGCACCAACAACTATGCCACGCTCAAAATTGCTTAAATCACCTTTCTTTCCCATTCTGACATTCAGTTTGGAGTTCAGGAGATTGTCTTGACTAGGACCACACCCCTAAATGCATTGAAGCAACTGCCATGCGATTGGTTGATTAGATAATTGCATTAATGAGAAATTGAACAGGTGTTCCTAATAATCCTTTAGGTGAGTGTAATGTTTTTGTGCCAATGTTTTTAAAACGTTATTAAACCACACTTTTCTTGACGCAATTCCTGCAAAAGTGTTATCTGGCTATCACCAGACCAAGCTCAATTTAAGATTGAACATTGGTCTGGGGAGTCTGCTATGTATTTACTGCACAAGAGGCGTGATAAACGAGCATAAATTAAATGACTCTGTACGCAATTGGATAGTCCTTCAACCAATCAGACCACAAGAGGCGTGATCAATGGGCAACGACCCATCGCTTCTCTATCCGTCATCGTGTTAAACCCACCAATAGCGCGCCAGGTGGATAAGCCAGTCTGTGATTGGTTCCCGCAAAAGTGAAACAGAAGCAGTAGAAATTAATGCTCAGGTTTCCAGCCTGAGTTGCAGCACGAAATCAAATCACCGGCAGACCAGGCTGGGTTTGATTTGATTTGATTTGATTTGATTTGACTGGGTTTAACCAGTCTAGCAAAAGTGTGCATCGAGGGTAAATGGTGCTCAATGCAGAACCAAATGACATCCAGCTCCCCCTCTCTGGACGTCATGGGTTGAGCTTGACCTAATACAGCTCCACCTTTGTGGATCTAATGGGTGGAGGGATAGAGTTATGGGTAGGGTTAGGGTGTGGTCGGACCTTCTAGCTCCACCCATTTTGCCCAAAAACATCCAGAGAGTGGGAGCTGGATTTCACACTCCAGCCATGGTTCTGCAGTGAGCAGCCTCTCAATAAATGGGACACCCTACGGTCTTGTGGACTTGATGACGGTCATTGTAAGTGGACACACATGAAGTGTGCCATTTGGGACAGGGCCTAAGTGTAGCTATAAATTAAAAAGAGGACGTTTGGTCTTACAGTGCAGTCTTGCTGCAGTTACGCAGTACTGTGAGGATCTCTGCCTTGCTGGCTTTGCGCAGGCTGTGTAAGAGCGTGAGGAAGCTTCTTGGGGCTTCTGCTTTAGAAAGTGAGTCCGGCTCCAGCTGAGACCTCACCGCCTTCCATGTGTCCATCAGCTGTTGCACACCAAAACAATACAGTGCACAATTAGTATGAACACAATACAGTTTCAATACAGAACAACATATACAGGAATAGTTCAACAAAAATTAAAATTGTCATTATTTACCCAGCCCAAACTCAATATGACCTTTTTTGCTACTATTGAACACAAAAAGAAAGTTTTTGGGAAAGATCTGCATCAGCAAAATGTCTACTTTTTGTGTGCAAGAAAATCATACAGGTTTGGAATAACAGAAGAGCTGATGACATGATTTATAAGCACAAACACAAACAGATAGTTGCTCACATTGGGGCATCCCTTGCATTTGGCTTTAACTTTCTCCACGATGACTCCAACAGACATGAATTTGTCATCCAGAGACTTCACCACACCTGCAACATCTTTACCCGCCACTTCTGCTGGCCCTACCTCGATCTTTTTAAGCGTCAATGACTGCCTGAGGGAAATGAGAAGGTGTTTTTAATTCCATTCATTTATTATGTTGATCATGCGTGACATGTTTTCTCATTTCTTTGGTACCTGGACAGGATTTTAGTTGCAGCTGTATGACGAGCATTGATGGACAAAATGTGTGTTTCTTCAGCATCCGCAGATTTAATGATGCCGTTCTCCAGAGTGATTACCGTTTCAGAAGCACACTTCCCACTGATGCCCAATACCTAGAAGAGCAGAGAGGAAAGGTGAATAAAAAGTGTCGGGAAGGTGTATAAATGAGGTGAGATGAGTTTTTGTCTTACTGGGCTGGGAGTACTGAATCCTGTCTCTTGCGTTTTGCAGGTATCCAAGTGTTTTGTACGGATCACCTGATGTTTGCTAGCCTTGTATTCAACTAAACATTTCCCTGAAGCATCAGCCTGCAGATTATGGAGAAAGCATTTTAGTAAAGAAAAACGTACACACGTCAGTGGAGAATTTTAATTGTCAGACTGTACCTCCATCATCTTCCCGGACTTGAGCTGCATCATTAGCATACTGGCCACACCCCTCTTCAAGTTTTTGATGGTAGCAGGCTCCGCCTTATGGGCATACAGGCTTCTGGTCTAAGTAAGCAAGAAAAATCACACACACACACACACACAAAAATCACATCACTATGGAAAAAGTTCAACACTAATGGATATGAAACACATTTTTATGACATAATGAAATGTGTTCATTACCTTGCCCATCTTCCACAGCAACAAGAAGGGCCTCTGAAGTGCCTCAAGCCTGACTTTACCCAGAATGCTTTCTGCTGAGCTGCCATGGAAGATGTTGTTTTTGCGGGAGCGCTTTCCAGCACTTTCAACTTGAACATTTGAAATCTGAGAATGAAGAAAGTGATATGCACCAATATTATTACTGTTAGCTAAAACTAAAACCATAAACAAATTTCATTACCTGAAATAAAGTTTTAAAAAAACATATATATATATATATATATATATATATATATATATATATATATATATATATATATATATATATATATATAAACAACTAATTTTATTTCAACCAGTTGACATGGCAACATTTCTCATTTTACATTGAAGTAGCCTACTAAAACAACTAAAAACAAGAACATAAAAACTATATAGACAGGCATATTTAAAATGATAAAATGATAAAAACACAATAAAAGGACTAAAGCTTTAACCACAATTAAAATAAAATAAGAAAATATAAAATGAAATCTAATAACAATGTACTAAAAATGTAGCCTGGCTCCAATAGATCCAATAGTTTTAAACTTCAACAGAGTACCCGCCTTCAAGGAAGTTAATGCTTGTCAATGGAGAGTGGCCAGACTCTCTGTACAAATGAAATGTACGAGAGTCTGGTAGGACCAGGCTACAAAAAACGGATAGGCTATGTACAGACGACATTCACATGGATCCGTGAAAACGACGCTGTATTATTCTAAAAGGCCAGTAGTTGGCCTTTGTCACTTTGCAAATAAACATTACACGCCAACCAAATAAAAACGCAGATTGAACACGCAATACGCATGACGCATTTCAGAAATTCTGTTTTGTAGTTTACATGGGGACGACAACAGTATCATTTTCAAAAACTTGTACTTTGAACCCTGTTTTGAAAATTTAGCATTTTCAGGCCCCCAAAACAGTTTATGATTGTGTAAATGAACTGTCAAAACCCATAAAGCGTTTTCAGTTTTTATTTGAAGACGGTGTCGTGTAAACGGATTTGCACACCAGGTTCCCTTGTGAAAAATAAGTACACTTTAGCATTCGAGCACTAATGCCACCTTCACGTGTTATCGAAAATGTCATACTTTCCACCTCTGAAGCCGTGATTACGAGCTCATCGCATTCAAATTTTGACTTGAGGGGGCGTTCATGTCCAATTTTTTAACTAGGATAAAATTATACTAGTTTATTTATGATACAGTATTTCCAATAGCATGTGAAGGCAGCATTAATTGCAGGTTATTTGCAATTATAAGAAAACGTATTACAGTTTAAATTTATATTAATGTTTTTATTATACCAAAAAATTTAAATTCTGTCATCATTTACTCACCCTCAACTTGTTCCAAATCAATATGAGTTTCTTTGTTCTGCTGAACACAAAAGAAAATATTTCGAAGAATGTTTACAGATAGAGCAACCATTGACTGCCATAGTATTTTCTTCCCTACTATGGTAGTCAATGGTTGCTCTCTCTGTTTGGTTACAAACATTCTTCAAAATATCTTCTTTTGTGTTCAGCAGAACAAAGAAACTCATATGGATTTGGAACAAGTTGAGGGTGAGTAAATGATGACAGGATTTAAATTTTTTGGGGTGAACTATCCCTTTAAATGCAATTAGTTTAACTTAAGAGTCCTTACTTGTCATGCTCATGTAAGACTTAAGTATCTTTATATGTAATTTCATAATTATAATTTATTTGAAATATGGTTAAAAATAGTAATTTCTATTGAAATGTGTACGTCATTAAAAATATTAGTAATGATGAAGCAGCAAATGAGTACATTTAAAATTATGAATATTGAATAACAAACTAGTTTAAATTATAATCAAGTACTTTAAAATATTAGTCAGCACGGCAAAATATTTAATTTACTTTTTAAAAGTGTACAAGACACATTTTATTCATTTAATTTCACACATTTAATTTCATTAATATTATATTGTATTATATTATATCTGCAACTACACATTTTAAAATATATACACATATATATATATATATATATATACTTAAGATTTTAAGTACACTACAAGTGCACATGCCATACAATTAAGCACACTTAGGTATACACAAGCACACAAGGGTATACAATAAAAAAGTATCAAGTATTTTTCTCCTTTTTACCTGCACTTGAAGTAGCTGTTCATCCTGGATCTCTGGATTCCTCCAGACGAGGCTGATGTCCACATCACTGCTAATCCTGAATCCAGCATTCCCCCTAGTGGATCCTGTCGGCCTGTTCAGCCCGACCTCAGCGCTGTAGCTGTATCTGTAGAGTTTGTCATTATCCAGCCGAGGTCCAGCATTCACACCTGAAAAAACACAAAAATGTCATGCTGTGGCACATTCTAGAGCTTCAGTCGATTTTAGGTCAGTGGCATGTAAGACACAGCTGGACTAGAACCAGGAAGGAATGTGAAAGGAGAGAGGCAGGAAGTGGACTGAACATCTCTTTAAACCCAGTAATGGACGGGGTGGAAACACTATATGAAATCTGAATTTAATACATAGGTTTTACTCCACAGGGTTTGCATCCACATGCTTATGTAATGTGGTCAAGAGAAAGCAACAGGCAAACCAGAGGCACTCCAGAGGAAGTCAATAGCCTTTCACAGAATTAAAGGTAATACAGAAGGAAAAGGAATGTAGTCCTATCTGTAATTGTAGGTGGGTCTCAGATAACAGTGTACTATGAGCTATTAATCCTCAATTATCTGTAATCCTCATATATTTGGATTCTTTACATAACCTTTTTTTTTTTTTGTAATGCAACTTAATTTCTTTTTTGTCTTAAACATCTTGGACTAGAGTTAGAATCGTGTATTCAATGTAAAGCTTGTGCAAAAGCAAGATACTTTGTGATGTTAGGGGCAAAAACACTGACCAAATCAAAACGTGTCAAAATACACATTGTGATTTGATGTTCTGTTTGAATATGTAGTTTTAGGATTGTCGACTAAAGTGATTGATAAACAGTAGTCTCTCTAAAAACGAGACCATTGTCCGCTCTGCCAGCACAGTTCAGTCCTGTCCTGAAAACACTGACGTGTCACATTCAGATTGCATCACATCTTCTGATACAGAGATTGAGCCCTGATTTTACCTCCTAAAACTAATAGCTACATGGCTTTTATTTAATTTGTAAAAGTATGTAGTTTTATATAAACAGAATAAAATACAACACAAGCACACACACTAAAAAAGTTTTCAGTAATGATACAGATAATGATGAGTCTAGCCTACTTGCAATGATCAGATGAATCTGGGCACAGAATGAATGAAAGGTGTGACTAACCACAACTCAAAATTAATATCCCAGAGACCTCAGTGAACTGGCTAAACCCTTACATCGATGTAATATTAAAGGTAGCCTAATTTAAATCTTAAATTTGAAAATTTGAGAACGAAACCTATAGGAACATGCAGCCTAATGTTTTTTGTTTTTTTTTATCTTTAGACTTTAAAAATCGCTTACCAAGAGATGAGGTACTTAAAAAGGAGGTCACACATAGCAAGAGTCCAGCAAGCCTCAGCATGGTTGGCTCGCTGTGTGGTGTGCGCGTTAGAGGTCTGCGGGCCAGAGAAAGGATGGGTGCCTGATTCCTTCAGCTCTCTCTGTGTTTATCTGGATTCGAGGGGCAGACTCCAAACTCCACGTTCCGGTACTAAGTACGAGATAACGGCTAATAATTAACTGGCAGGGCTGACTGAGATTTGGTGAATGAACGCTCCTCAGAGACGAGGTTTGATTTTTATAGGGTCGGTATGATCGTATCCCTCCGGTAGGGAGCATCAATCAGCGCCCATTGAACGCGAATGAGGTGCTGTGAAAGGGCAGTTTCTGTCTCATTCATAGGCTAATGATCAAACACTCGTGACAGGATTAGGCCATTTATTTTGTTTTACTGAATC
>CM042241.1:18748740-19006240 GCA_023566225.1 Romanogobio albipinnatus
CACCAGTCAGAGAGTCATTTTCATTTTACTGCAGTACCTTTCACCTAGATTACAGCTATATTATCTGATGATCACAGCAAAACTGTCACATATCATTCTATGTCATAATATACTGTAGAAGAGGAGTTCCTTATGCAGTGTAATACGGCATTTAAAGCTGAAGAATGGTAGTTGAGTCTCGTGCTCATCAGGACAAACACTGAAACTGCTGCAGGCAAGACAGAAAGAGCTTTTGATTCAATCAGCTGTGATTACAAACCACTGTCAGGAAGTGATCAGATTAGCATGAGTTATAGCTCATCAACTGTATTCTGGAGTAGGTTAACCTAATAACTATTATTCAGCACTCAAAGATGTTTTACACAAACATTCAGTTATCAATTTGGTTCCATATACTGTAAAAATTTGCTAAATTATGATTTTTTTAAATTGAATCTATCTGAATTATATATATACACTCACCTAAAGGATTATTAGGAACACCTGTTCAATTTCTCATTAATGCAATTATCTAATCAACCAATCACATGGCAGTTGCTTCAATGCATTTAGGGGTGTGGTCCTGGTCAAGACAATCTCCTGAACTCCAAACTGAATGTCAGAATGGGAAAGAAAGGTGATTTAAGCAATTTTGAGCGTGGCATGGTTGTTGGTGCCAGACGGGCCGGTCTGAGTATTTCACAATCTGCTCAGTTACTGGGATTTTCACGCACAACCATTTCTAGGGTTTACAAAGAATGGTGTGAAAAGGGAAAAACATCCAGTATGCGGCAGTTCTGTGGGCGAAAATGCCTTGTTGATGCTAGAGGTCAGAGGAGAATGGGCCAACTGATTCAAGCTGATAGAAGAGCAACTTTGACTGAAATAACCACTTGTTACAACCGAGGTATGCAGCAAAGCATTTGTGAAGCCACAACATGCACAACCTTGAGGCGGATGGGCTACAACAGCAGAAGACCCCACCGGGTACCACTCATCTCCACTACAAATAGGAAAAATAGGCTACAATTTGCACAAGTTCACCAAAATGACAGTTGAAGACTGGAAAAATGTTGCCTGGTCTGATGAGTCTCGATTTCTGTTGAGACATTCAGATGGTAGAGTCAGAATTTGGCGTAAACAGAATGAGAACATGGATCCATCATGCCTTGTTACCACTGTGCAGGCTGGTGGTGGTGTTGTAATGGTGTGGGGGATGTTTTCTTGGCACACTTTAGGCCCCTTAGTGCCAATTGGGCATCGTTTAAATGCCACGGCCTACCTGAGCATTGTTTCTGACCATGTCCATCCCTTTATGACCACCATGTACCCATCCTCTGATGGCTACTTCCAGCAGGATAATGCACCATGTCACAAAGCTCGAATCATTTCAAATTGGTTTCTTGCACATGACAATGAGTTCACTGTACTAAAATGGCCCCCACAGTCACCAGATCTCAACCCAATAGAGCATCTTTGGGATGTGGTGGAACGGGAGCTTCGTGCCCTGGATGTGCATCCCACAAATCTCCATCAACTGCAAGATGCTATCCTATCAATATGGGCCAACATTTCTAAAGAATGCTTTCAGCACCTTGTTGAATCAATGCCACGTAGAAATAAGGCAGTTCTGAAGGCGAAAGGGGGTCAAACACAGTATTAGTATGGTGTTCCTAATAATCCTTTAGGTGTGTGTATATATATATATATATATATATATATATATATATATATATATATATATATATATATATATATATATATATATATATATATATGAATTTTCAGCGTCATTACTCCAGTCTTTAGAGTCACATGGTTCTTCAGAAATCATTCTAATATGATGACCTGACGATTCAGGATTATTTAATGAATAGAAAGTTCAAAAGAACAGCATTTATCTGAAATATAAAGCTTTTGCAACATTATAAAGTATATACTGTCATTTGATCAATTTAATGCATCCTTGCTGAATAAATGTATTAATTTCTTTAAATTCTTTCCCCCCAAAAATAAAAAAATATTACCGACACAAAACTTTTGAATGGTTCAATGTTGCAAAAGCTTTCTATTTCAGATAAATACTGTTCTTTTGAACCTTCTATTCATCAAAGAATCCTAAAAAATATATTTTTTTACACAACTGTTTTCAACATTGATAATAATCATAAATGTTTATTGAGCAGCAAATCATCATATTAGAATGATTTCTGAAGGATCATGTGACACTGAAGACTGGAGTATGCTTAAAATTCACCTTTGCAGCACAGGAATAAATTACATTTTAAAATATATTACCATAGAAAACTGTTATTTTACACTTTAATAATATTTCACAATATGACAGCTTTTATTTTGTATTTTTAATAACACAAATGCAGCCTTGGTGAGCAGAAGAGACTTCTTTAAAAACATTTTAAAAATCTTACCGTTCTCAAACTTTTGACCGGTAATGTACATGATTCATAAAAATATAAATATATAATTATAAGATTCGTTGCTAGTATAAGAAAAATACATCAATAGTTACTTCATATCAGTAGTACTTCATATAATTTGCAATAGCATAGTACTTCATCACCACCTTTTGGCCCTGGTTGTGAATCACAGTACTGAAGCTCATTCAAACACAGCTGATCTAAGGTAAGCATTTCTCATTTAATACTAGTAATATTATTATAATATCTGTGTTTTCTGTCACTATAATTACAACAATGAAAAGGCCTTGAGGAAACATTTGGTCTCAGTTTAGTTTCCAGCTGTATTGCCATTTCTCTGTCCGTTGGTTCTGATTTCCACTGTTGAACCACAGCTTCAAGCCAGCGGAGCAAAGTTTTACCACACCTATTATAAACATAGCTAATACTTGTAATCATTAACCTCCTAATGATCATTTTGATAACCTTTAGGTAACCTCTGAAGAACATAACTGAATGTGTTTTCCTTCTAGTTGTCCATTTCAAACCAAGGGACCTTTAAAGTACATTGTTAGACTACATTATGAGGTCATTAAGTGCACTATAAACTCCCTAGTCACAGGTCAAACCAGCACTACAAACTCTGAACTGTGTTCAGCATGTAATACTGTGTATTTTATATTATACACAACAGTGTATAATGCAAAGTAAATTCAATAAATCCACCTGCACTGACCTGTTTCAGCCTGAAGATGGAGACACTATTCTTTTTCCGATTAACAATTTAAAAAAAAATTAACAATTTAAAGGTCTATAACTCTCTATGGTACACTGTAAAAAAATGGGACAAATTGATCATTATATATTGGCCCGATAAAGGACTTCCAAATAATTATGCCCATGCAAATATTCAATTTGGCCAATTGAAAAATTTTGATGTGATCGTTCACTAGAAGATTTTGAATTGGAGAGACCTTACATTTTTTACAGTGTACGCTATATGATTTCAATGAGGAAAACAATATTTGTGGTGTCTTTCCTGCTTAAAATAGCACAATATAACAATAGAAAATTGATTTATTAAAAGTCTGTTGCCTCAAGGCAACCACAACGGACAAATTGAATCAATTGACATCTTCATGTAGAAAAAACAAATATATCTATTGAAAACATAAATTTTTTAAACCAGACAACAAACACATTTATCCACTTTATAATGTATTACAAATTTCATATTTAATAAAAAGAAACATTTCAAATTCAGCTGTTGCTCTCAGGCAACATTGTACCATCATGGAACACAAGTATTACCAAACCATCACATCAAGTTATCATGTCAAGTTATCATATCCATCTTCATCCTTATCTCCATCTCCGATCTCACTCTTTCCCTGCCGGATTGTCACTATGACCTCATCTTCCTCATCACATGACACCTCATCCTCACCTTCATCAACTTGCAGTTGTGTTTTATACCTTTTTTTAAGTGCTATAGAAAATGTGCTGATCATAATATGTGCAGTTATAGTATGTGAATTACTATTCTTATACGTGAATTACAAAATCATGCAAATATATTTTGAGAATTCTAACTCTTTTCCATACAAATATACTATATTTGTATCCATGGCCTTATGCGATTCCATTATGCAATGTTGCCTTGAGACAACACAGTTTTTTGTTATTTCCTCTAAAACATTTGATGATATATAATGTAAAGTTCTTGAAAATACTTCTTTACTTACCAGTGAAGGTGACTCATATTTTTTGTGGGACAGAAATGAGTGGAAAATGCACTTTTCATTGGAGAAAATATGGACCCCTGTGGGTCATGTGACCACTTTTATTGATTAGTATTCGAGTTCTTCTTCCTTGAGATAGGTTTGAACAATACATTTGTGTTTCCGTTTATTAAAAATCTGGAGGGAACACCGTACCATAGAGGGATAAAACTCAATATAAACTTGAATTACCATTACCACTTGTATCAACCAATATTTTAATAGATGAGAATAGATGTTTTATTAAAATGATTACAATAATAAAAAATAAAAAATACAGTGCTGTATGTGTGTATGTAATACAGTATGTATGTGTGTGTATATATATTTTTATACACACGCATTTTTACATTTTCAAAAAATAAAAAAAACTCATTCTGCATGATTTAAAAGCTAGTTTTTCCACAGTGACACAAGTCCCCATGAGTCAGTGTGCATTCAGGTTGAAGTCTAGCCTGAATGCCAGCCTAACTTAGCCCCACCCACAACATTTGAGGTCGGGAAATTCGGTCTGGACTTGATCCGTTGTGGAGCAACTATACCCGAACAGGAGCTGTTTGGACCAATGAAATTGTCAGGGCGGGCTTTATACGATTATGGACAGATGATAAAGAGTAACGTAATCATCCACGTCACCAAAGAGCTCTTGGGTTGAATTCGTTCTAATCCTAAACGGAGAACTTGTTCGTATATGTATTCACCTTTACTATTTCTCTCAAAAATGATGATCGTGTTGTTGGTAAGTACTCTGTCTACTTAAATTATTTTTTACAACACCGGCAAATATCGTTTACACTCATCTTCTTCTTCTACTTCTTCCAGCGTGCGTGTAGTTGAGTTCTGTTGACAACTAGCCTATGCGTCGCTCTGTTGCTCTGATTGGTTGTAGGTCTATCCAATTGAGTGCAGGGCATTTTCTTTCCTGGTTCGGTTGAAACACGCCTCATAATCACAGCCCTATGGAGCAGTATCAGACTCATATTCTGACTAGAATCTGAGTACGACGACGTCAGGCTAGTTTAAGTTCCCCACCGGGAGTTCCCACACTGAACAGCCACTTTATTAGGTACACCTTAATCGTACCGGGTTGAACCCCCTTTTGTCTTCAGAACTGCCTTAATTCTTGGAAACATTCCTTACAGATTTTGGTCATATTAACATGACAGAATCATGCAGTTGCTGATGATTAATGATGCGAATCTGGACATGGTCAGGAACAAGACTCAGATCGGCTGAGACACATAAATGCTTAATTGATAGTACTAAGGGACCTAAGTGTGCCAAAAAAATATCAGACTCCTCAGTCCAGGCAATGTTTTTCCAATAATCTATTGTCCAATTTTGCTGAGCCCGTGTGAATTGTAGCTTCAGTTTCCTGTTCTTAGCTGACAGGAGTGGCACCCGGTGTGATCATCTGCTGCTGTAGCCCATCCGCTTCAAGGTTCGACGTGTTGTGCGTTCAGAGATGCTCATCTGCAGACCTCGGGTGTAACAAGTGTTTATTTTAGTTACGGTTGCCTTTCTATCAGCTTGAACCAGTTACCTCTGGCATTAACAAGGCATTTTCAC
The DNA here is from genome assembly GCA_023566225.1 of Romanogobio albipinnatus. Lineage (NCBI taxonomy): Eukaryota > Metazoa > Chordata > Actinopteri > Cypriniformes > Gobionidae > Romanogobio > Romanogobio albipinnatus. The sequence goes on from CM042241.1 coordinate 18,754,487, forward strand.
ACACAGAACTGCTGCTTACTGGATTTTTTTTTTTTTCCCAGACCATTCTCAGTAAACACTAGAATTGGTTGTTGCTGAAAATACCAGTAAATCAGCAGTTTCTGGATTATCAAGACCAGCCTGTCTGGCAACAAAACAAACATACCACGTTTAAAGTCACTTACAGTAAATCCCTTCTTCCCCATTCTGATGCTCAGTTTGAACTTCAGCTGGGGGCCATTCCAGAAAGCAGGTTATGCAACATACTAACATACTCAACTTTCAGTTCCAAAAGCAGAGGTGTACAGCCATAGCAACTCACAAAACAGAAAAAGAAAAACATCCACAAACAATAATAATTAAATTCACATCATATCTCACATGACTCTTTACAAGTATTGAGGAAAAACACAATAATGTTACAATAATTTCAAGTAGACTAATAAACAAAAAAATGACAAATATAACGGGATGACAGGGAAGTTTATTGGAAATCTGCCCTGCCCTGGACCATGCTCTCATACTGTACTGTTTAGTTTTAACCATAATAAAACTGATAACAGATTAAATGAGGTCATAGATGAATCCACATGACGCTGTTGACATACAAGAAGTTCTCTAAAATTCAGTTTACAGAGCAGAGACCATGTTCCTGCATTAACTCTTATCTCTACTAGTGTGCTTTGAGAAGATGGGAATGTGCGTGTGTGTTCAAGTGTTGTAATTCCCACACTTCATTGCCATCATATAAAGTCATGTGAGTACTACTAGGGCTCATTCTGTGTCAATATGTCTATAGGAGTGCTTCTGTTCGGCTTGCTTCTGCTGCTCACTTCAGGTACAGTCACCATATAAAGCCTCCAGTTATGATGAGTGTTAATTAATCCATATTAATCAGTTGAAGTCTTTGTTGATTATATACAGTCTGTAAAGACCTAATGCTCTTGGTGTGTAAAATAGGAGTGAACGGCACTATACTGTTGTTCTGCAGTCCCTACAAATTATTTAAAAGATGTAACCTCTTCTGTTACAAAGAAGTAGGCCTATGTTAAAAATAAAATTGTTTCAGGGGCGGAAGGATCATATGGCTCAACCCGAAAGGTATAGAGGATTTTTTTGTTTGTTGATTAACTAGTGATTATTTTAAGTCATTTATCTTTTAGTGGTTAAAACTATTGTAATGCAAATGCAGTGGTTTAATTAGTCTGCCACATGTGGGTGTGTGTCTTTTGTAGCCCATATGCGCTGAGCTGGCCGAGATCCTGGCGTGTCCTATGAACCTTGCACCTGTGTGCGGAAGTGACGGAAACACCTACGCCAACGAGTGCTTGCTGTGTGTGGAAAGACTGTAGGTCACATACACAGACATACACACAAACAATTAGAGTAGAAATATATATATATATATATATATATGTGTGTGTGTGTGTGTGTGTTTAGGAAATTATCACAATTTTGTGTCCTTTTTTAGGAGAACCAAATCAGAAATTTTAATCACAAGAGATGGAGACTGTTGAACTTCTGCAGAGCACACATGATCATCAAGATTTGTGGTTAAAATAAAGCATCTGAAATGGAACATCTGTATTTCTGTATTTTTTCTTCAACCCTTTATGTCCCTCTCTGGCCTTAGACGTTATGTTCTAATATCACCAATGTTCAGATATGCTATTATAGTTTATGTTAATGTTTTGATTTCGATTTTATGTTTTTACTTTAATTTTAGTTAAATTTTTTGTAATTTATTTGTTTTTTGTTAGGTAATCTTTATTTTTTTTTATTAGATATTTCTTTTAAAATCTCTCTCTCTCTCTCTATAAGTGGGAGAACTTATATATATATATATATATATATATATATACAGCGAGGAAAATACATATATAGACATCGCAAGTGATCGTTTGTCTTTTTGTAGTTTGAATAATAAATAACTTCTGTCCCTTTAAGATCTGACGCACGCATGGATCCCAAACACTGTTCCTGTGAGCTGGTTACGACTGTGTTTACGTTAAAACTCAAGAAGATGGGCATTGAGACATTTTTGAGTGTATTTGACCATTAATAAACTGGAAAAAGGAGCTCATTTTTGCACTTGTATGTCAGAGGCGGCTTTATTACGGTATGTGTGTGTGCGCTTCAGATGCGAGCGCGAAATCTGCGGGAATTAGTAGAATTAACGTTATGTGCAACCCGCGTGAAATTCAGACCGGTCATGAAAAATCCAGCAGAACACGCGTTCGCCATGTTCAGAGCATTAAACGGACTGAATGAGAGGCGTGTCAGCGCAGCTGATATCGATACTGTAGAAAATGAGTATCGTATCGTTTCAGATATTTCAGTATCGATACATAGCGAAATATCAATATTTTTGACAACACTAGTAGGCATACACACAGGTTCGAAGACTCGTTCTCTCGCCCCTATAGTGCAATTCGGCTAGGTGTACATCCGCGCTAAAATATCAAGGTGAAAGTCATCATAGCTTGCGTAGTATAGACCCAGCTCCCAACCCAACTTTGAGAATAGATTAACGGCAATATTTTTTTTATCGCCCGATAAGAACGCAGCATGTTGACGCGGCCCAACACTAATATATATATATATATATATATATATATATATATATATATATATATATATATATATATATATATATATATATATATATATATATATATATATATATATATATATATATATATATATATATATATATATATATATATATAATTTTTTTATATATATAATTTTTAATTTTTATAAATTAGTTTTAGTAACAAATGAGAAATGTTTACCGTGCAACTTTTTTAAACTGTTAAAGAGTTAGGTTCTCGTGCTAAACGGGTCATTCTTCATTTGTGCTGGCAAGTGGTGTCCCTCTACTTTACAACAGTTGAAATAAAATACCAATAAATTATACAATATTTTCATGTTCATTATTCTGTAGGATAAACACAATCTTGTTACTGTCTTTCCTGGTACCACCACAGACTCTATAGTAACTCCACAAACCTGTTATGCAATATTATGTCTGTGGGGTTACTTCAAAATGTAGGCCTATCTAGGCCTAAATTTCTTTCCTTCAGAGCCATTTAATCTTATCATTTAATGTTTTTAGACGGTAAAGTGGTTTAACTCTTTTCGAATAAAGACTATAAAAGGTAGCACAGACCATTTTCCTGCCTTTTTTGCTGTATATACACATAAATAAAAAAAAAAGAAACAGTTCTTCTTTGGCAAAAATAGGGGCCAAGATGAACAATTAAACATTTCTTTAATTTTTTTTTTTTTTTAAGTAAATTTTACTTTAAGGACTCAGTACGGTTTTTCGAGTACAGACGACAACATTATCAAAACAATCCCCGTTCACATGGATCCATGAAAACATCTACAAACGCTGTATTTTGTATGCCAGGTAGTTGGCGATGTTACTTTGTAAAGAAACACTATGCGCCTATAGACTGAACACGTAATTCGCATGTGCAGGACATCACGTTTTAAGAAATTCACGTTTTTGTAGTTTACACAGAGACAATAACGGTATCATTTTCAAAAACGTGCACTTTGAAACCCATTTTCAAATGTTTACATTTTCAGGCCCCCAAAACGTTGACGTGTAAATGAACAGCTAAAACGCATTAAAAAGGTTTTAAGTTTTTAGTTGAAAACTGTGTTGTGTAAACACAGTAAACTATTAGCCAACAATAAAAAAAAAAGCTTTGGCATAGAGACCAATATATGCACTTTGATGTAGAGGAGTTTTATAACCAGAGTGAACTAGTAAACGGTTCTATTTATATTTTTGTGCAATCCAGTATCTCATAAGATTATACTCATTATAAACTACTCCTCAAATGAATCCCCATCTCTGCCCGAAAGTTCAATGACTGCCCTGGTTCTAACAGAGACCAGTACAAGACAAGAAACAGCATTGCAACTGTTTATACAAGCAGTGAAAAATGACAAAAAGGGGTTATTTTAAATGTTCACGATTTTGAGAATAACACTGTAATGATTGCAAAGAGTAGAGGCACAATTAATGACTCATAGTAGATTCTTATTCAGCAAGGATGCATTAAAAATTGTAAAGTGACAGTAAAAACATTTACAATGTTACAAAAGATTTCTATTTAAAATAAACGCTGTTCTATTCATTTCTATTCATCAAAGTATCCTGAAAAAAATCTAATAAATTAGTGTCCACAAAAATATTAAGCAGCAGGGCTGTTTTCAAGATTGATAATAATAAGAAATGTTTCTTGAGCAGCAAATAATCATCATATTAGAATGATTTCTGAAGGATCATGTGACACTGAAGACTGGAGTAATGATGCTGAAAATTCAGCTTTGACATCATAGGAATCAATTACATTTTTTTAATATATCTAAATATAAAACAGTTGTTGCCCCACTTTATATTAGGTGGCCTTAACTACTATGTACTTACATAAAAAATAAGTACAATGTACTTACTGTGTTCAAATTGTATTGCAAAACACCTTTGCTAATATTGAGGTGGGAATACGGGTAGGGTTAGGGACAGGTGTGGTGGTATGGGTAAGTTTAAGGGTAGGGTTAGGTGTAAGGGAAGTGTCAACTGTGTAATTACAAATGTAACTACAGAAATTAATTACAGATGTAATTACATGCAGGTATTTTTTAAAATGTAAGTACAATTTAAAAACATGTATGTACACAATAAGTGCATTGTATCAAATGATTAATTAAAATGTTAGTACATAGTAGTTAAGGCCGCCTAATATAAAGTGGGTCCACAGTTGTTTTAAATTGTAATAATATTTCACAATATTTCAGTTTTTACTGTATTTTTAATCAAATAAATGTATCCTTGGTGAGCATAAGAGACTTCTTAAAATGTCATGAAACCCCCGTTTTAGCCTGGTCGTTCACACCTCATAGTTGCAAAAAGGCTCTAAAAATGGGCATGTAAATCTGTGAAAAAGTGGGAGTGTAGAAGGGGGAAGAGGGGAGACAACAACCAATAAAACTACAACACACTCATTATACAGACACATAAATATTAAAAAAGTGACCACGGAGAGTTGAGGGTACCTTGATGCATTTTAAAAATCTAACCCAATAACATCAAACTGCCAAAACGAGGGAGAAACACGGAAGAACATTTAAAAGATCTAATAATATTTTCAATACATTTAAGATCACTACAGTCTCTGAACAAACGACACACATCAGTTTAACACAGAAAGAATAAAAGCATCGTTACTTTTTTGCCCATTCTTCTTTGAATTTTCTGTCAACGTCATTGTCTTCTGTGTATCAGAATTATCCATCGTGTCATTGCGTTCATGATCAGACGTACGGCTGTATCAGTGTCCTTATTTGCACATATATTTCATTTGAAGACGACATGATTAAATGTGCGCACACACGGTGCTGGTCAATGTTTAGAGCACTAGAATGTATGAAATATGTCCATAAAAAAAAAACTTGAAATGCGCTCACTCCAGTCTGTATACGATCTATTCTATATGATCCACATAGTGAGCGTACAGTGCTGTGATTGGGTTAAAAGAGCTCATTCTCATGAATAAACGCAGAGTGCAGGCTGAGGTAGAATCGTGCCTGCAGCAAATCACACACTCCGAAGGTGCTTCTACCTCACATTCCGTGAAGTTGCTTTTCAACCCGGAAAAATGAAATTGCTCAGAAAAACGCAAAAATAACCAATTTCCACTTTTTGGTCAAATGTATGAGGGCTTTTAGTGTTTTCAGCGATGTGCAGCCTGTACATATCTGTGTACTATACTAATATTTTCCCATCAGCAGTGGTAGCGCTTCCCTTTTCAGTTCCCTTTCATAGTTGCAAAGAGGAAAACAGCCTGAAATTTTTAATTGTTCATGATTTGTTTATTTATTAAACTACAGCTATTTCCCCCTCCCCAAATTATATCGGTAACAAATAATAAGACCCACTGGCCCAGTGTGAAATATTTTTCATTGTCTAAGGAGTACACAACACTCAACCTCCACCAATTCAAATTATATTCTATTGGGAAAATAACACTTTACAAGAGTGTCCTTTTTGTATATAATAATGTAAAACAATGTAACAAAACAATGCCAGTGTATTGAATACATTTTGTTAATTAATATTACTCAGTGTTTGAGTACTTAGCATAGTAACATCGGGCTGGGCTGGGCTGGGTTTACCCAGTCTATCTGCCGGCGATTTGATTTCGCCCTGCAGCTCAGGCTGGAAACCTGTACATATTTCTATCCTGCTTCTGTAACTGTAATTTGCGGGGACCAATCACAAACCGGCTTATCCAATTTGACGGGTTTAACACAATGATAGATAGAGAAGCGATGGATCGTTGGTCTGATTGGTTGAAGGACTATCCAATTTCGTACAGAGTCATTTGAACTATGCCCATTGATCACACCTCTTGTGCAGTAGAAAATACAGAGCAGACCCCCCAGACTAATGTTCAATCTTAAAAGATTGAGCTTGGTGATAGCCAAACAAATAGTAACATGGACACTATTGTAAAGTTAGACTTGAAAGATCAATGCATATTTACTACCAAAATATGTCCTAAATAAAAAGCTCTGTAAAGGGTTTTGTAAGGAGTGTGCAGGTCTTTGAAAAACTCACAGTAGTCAGTTGTTCCCTGAGGCGCACTCATCACCTGCTGCTTTGCATTGAAGATTTACTAGACTTAAGTTGAGCTTCATTTAAGTTTGAGACAGACGATTTGCATGCATATGAGGCACACAGGTGAGTCTAAGAACATCCATTCATCTTTCCCTTAGAAGAATGTGTTGTTTTGTCTTTGTTGTTCACTAGGTTTGAAACGATTTGGAGATGGCTGTGCAGTCTTAAAATCCCTGAAGAATTGCAGTGTTTCTTCTGAGCTCTCTAGGATTTTCATGGTTTGCCGATGTCCACTGTGATTTTGGTGTAGAGTTGGTCTTTCTCTATATTTATCACTTCGTATTTGACCGATATGATGCCATCCGTGTTCATTGTCTGTCGTGTGTGAGAAATTCTCTTAAATCTATAATACAGAGATACAGCTTTAGAACAACATTCAATCGGTCTTGTATTTATGCATGTCTACAATCTTCAAAATAAGTGTTGCCTACAGAGATGCCATAGAAGAACCATTTTGGGTTCCCCAAAGAACCTTTCAGTAAACAGTTCTTAAAGGAACAAATGTTTTATTAGTATGATTTGAATACTCAAACACAGGGGTGGGACAAAATACCGCTATGGAAATATATCTTTGTCCTTCTCCATGAGTTACGAGAATCGCAACACTGGTGCCAAATATCAATATTTTAATGAATAAAATAAGGCACTCTAAATATATTTCCCTGCTGCCAGAATCGCTACTTTATGGCTCATCGAGGTGGCGCTCATAGCTGTCAACATTGAACATTGAAAATAAGGGAGATTTCCCGGAATCCATCCACAAAATAAGGGATTTTTTTTTTTTTACACAATTCTTACCCACAAACTTTTTTTCAAAAAGCACTAACCATTAACAGTCTAAAGAGTTTATAACTACACAATATATTTTGATTTTGGCCGTCAGCGTCCTGATCCATCATCGCACATCTCATCTACTCTACTCTCCTTGAAGTTCATTTCCCGCTACTTTTTAACCTCTTCCTCCCGCCTGCCGCTGCTCTTCGATAGTAGCCTAAGCCAGTGTTTCCCAACCTTTTTTCAGTCATGGCACCCTTTGAATGTTCTCCATTTTGTGGCATCCCCTCGCATGCGTTACGCTATAGGGGTGTAACGGTACAGATTGCTCACGGTTTGGTTTGTATCACTGTTTTAGGTTCACGGTTTCAGTAGGGTTCAGTATTTGCTATGTTCAGGGAAAAAAGGACTACTGTCAAATAAAAATAAAGAAAATAATAAGAACAAATAATTTAAATACAAGCAGTAGCACAAATAAATACAATTGAGCAAAGATAGGCCTACTAATAAAATAAACTATGCTTTTCAGGTTTTTCAGGTACGTCTAACATTAGTTTTCAGGTACAGAAATTCATCAAATGTAAAATAACATTGCATGTTTGACTTTTTAAAAAATAAAAAATTAATCCTATTAAGCTTACAAAAGCTTTTCAATCAAGAGCAGTGAGTGATGTCCTTGTCTTTTGTTGTTTGACATTAAAGAGGTGGTAAAGCACACTCTTTCGAAGGCTTGATTGTGTTTGTGGGGTGCACTGTAACATGTGTTCATGCTTCGTTTTTAAAAAAATGCAGTATTTTTCATATATTTGACCTTTATTCTACACTGCTCTCTCCCTCCTTGTAAAAACGGTCTGATGGTTTCCGGATTCTGTGAAGCCAGTCCCTCAAAAATACGCAATGGGCTCTGATTGGTTAGCTGGCCCAGTGTGTTGTGATTCGCTAACCGCCTAGTGAACATTTCTCGAAAGCGTCACGCCCCTTACCTCTACAGGTAGCCTCAGGCTACTAGCCTGAGCTTTGTGTACAATAGCGTCAATGAAACCATACCAAGAGCCCGAATCAGACCCAGACAATTTTAGTGAAGATGATCGAGCAGAACCTGTTCAGTCCTCAAGAGTAAAGACTGCGGATCTATAGTGATCGCTCCTGAATGGCACTGTTACTTTTGTATTTTTAGAACGATTTGCCAAATATCTGTCGCAAGAACGGAGCCAAATCAAACACAGAACCATGTTTAGCATGCCTGTAGATAAACAATACATAAAAGCTCTAATCAAAGAATAATTTACACTAATGCCAAGTTCGCTGTTGAGATTTTAAACAGTTTGTAACGTTAGGGGTTAGTCGGATAACGTTAAATATGAATGAGCATTTAACAAACTGGTTTGCAGAGCCAAACAGCGCTGTCATGTTTACTTCCTTGCTACAACGTAGGCTACAATTAACAACACGAACTATTACAGGAAAACACATCGACGAAAAATAAATCACACTTACAGGTTGTAGCCCGTACTCGCGAAGATTGTGGAAGCTTTCCTCTGCGAGATGTGCCGCGGTAGCCGCGCGTGCAGCTGAACTCGTGCAGCTGAAGGCTCAAGTATTGCAAATACAGATGAATATTGTCCATTATGTCACATTTTCCGATCTTCTCCTCCGACCCCTGTCTGTCTCGTGCTTTGATTTATGATGGGCAGCATATATCCGATGCAAATGCGATCGTGTTCCCCTCATGTCTCTTACACACATGAATATGACGTTGTATGTTAAACGCACTGCAACGCACCCCCGTCCCTAGGAAGGCTGAGCAAAGTGGACCTGCAATCCGGATGAAAATAACAGCGTTTTGTCGGCATTGTCAACAGCACTCCAGCCTACTAACTAGCCTACCACAACAATATTCCCCGCGGCGATACAAAATGGCCCCCCTTATTTCATATTCTCGGAGGAGGGGTTTATGTAAATATTGGGACTGCTGATGTCAGCAAACCCTGGGTGAATGTGTAGTAGTCCCTACCGGCCGTTTGCTGTAGTCCTTAGAAATCGATTTCTTTAAAAGCAAATATCTCCCTTTGCTTTAAACTTTGAACGTTGTAACTTTGAAGATGTTGTTTATGCTCAAACAGCAACATTACACACTAGCTAAAGTTAGAAAAGTGAAATCGTGGTTTACCACCCCTTTAAACAGACAGCAGTAAAGGCTACTGCCCCTTTAAGACCTAATGCTCGGATATGCGTCGTCTTTCTCGACTGTATAAAGTTCACTTAAGGCATATTCAGACTATGTCTGGTAGAATACTCATCAAGATTGACATGTTGACATACTTTTTGCGTGCGTTTGTCCGTTCAAGAGCAAGACTTGAAAGAGAACTCAATATTTGACCGCTGTGAGACGTGTGTGCACTTTCGGATGAGTGCACAGAGACACATTTTCTCACAGCGCGCGCGCGCGACTTCTCATTCGCGTCTTCTGGCACTACTACACCCGGGTGATGACGGCGAAAATGACTGGTCATATTCGAACATACGGCATGCAATGAACAAAGTTTACAAAGATAGAATTATTTGAAAAATTTGAACAAAAAAATATATATTTTAAGGACTTTTACACGGCACCCCTGCTCTAGTCAGACGGCACCCTGGTGGGGAAACACTGGCCTAAGCTACTGTCTGTGTACTGCCACCTGCTTGACTGGAGGTCTAGCAACCCAAGTGCAAGCCACTTCACAGACACAGATAGTTGCGTGTTCTGAGTTAACACAATCAGAGCGTAAAAATACGGGATATTTTACGGGAAAATACTAAAACGGGAAGACAGCGGGAAAAGAGCTAAAATACGTGAGAAACCCGGAAAAAACGGGAGGGTTGACAGCTATGGTGGCGCTCCACACATGAATGAGGGAAACGTGAACATAAGTTAACTAAAAAAAAAAAAGCCTAAGAAAGAGGTTTTTAATGGGATGGCGGACAGTAGTGTGAGTAAAATAATAGATGCCCCAGCCACGGGGGCTGGAAAACCTGCACTTAACATTTTCAGGGGCATTTTGTTTCCTTAGTTAGACAGATATCGTGATGTATCATCAATATATTGATTATAGCAGAATTGCTGTATTGTGATTTTATCGTATCGTGAGCCATGTATTGTGTATCGTATCATATTGTGAGGTACCTTGTTAGAATTAGCCAAATTTACCACTCCTTCAACTCCACTGCTATCTTTCTCTCTTCTTCTCCACCTTCTCTGGGCCCTCAGCACTCCCATTTCACCACTATTGACTCCCTCACTGTCACTGACATCATTACTAAGTCAAACTCCTCATCATGTCAGCTTGACCCTGTCCCCACCCCTCTACTTAAGGCCTGTGTCACATCCCTATCTGAACCCATTACACTGATTGTAAATACCTGCCTCAACTCTGGTGTTGTGCCTGCTGCTCTCAAGACTGCTGCAGTTACACCCATTCTCAAAAAACCTGATTCCGACCCAACATCACTGTTAAACTACCGCCCTATCTCCAACCTCCCCTTCCTGGCCAAGGTACTGGAAAGAGTGGTGGCCTCACAACTACACACCTTTCTCAACCACCACGACCTGTATGAGCCTTTTCAATCTGGCTTCCGCTCATGTCACAGTACAGAGACTGCCCTACTACGCATAGTTAACGACCTCCTCCTGTCTGCTGACTCTGGTTCATTTAACATTCTCATCCTCTTGACCTTAGTGCTGCTTTTGATACCATCAACCACAATGTTCTAATCTCCCATCTGTCTGCTATTGGTGTTTCTGGCACAGCCCTCAATTGGTTTCAGTCATACCTCACTAACAGAAAACAGTTTGTCACACTTGGTCCACATCAGTCTACCAAGTCTCCTGTCACTCGTGGTGTCCCCCAGGGTTCTGTTCTTGGGCCCCCCCTCTTTCTCATATACATCCTCCCTCTTGGTCAGATCATCCGCAGACACGGTCTAAATTTCCACTGCTATGCAGATTACATTCAACTCTATCTTACCACTCCCTCTCCCTCTGACCCCCCACCACGCTCCCTCACTGACTGCCTTTCTGACTTAAAATCATGGATGCAAAACAATTTTCTCAAACTCAATACAGATAAAACAGAAATTCTGCTGATTGGCCCCAAAAGCATGCTCTCCAAACCTTACACTCTCACTCTTAACATTGATGGTTCACTTGTCCACTCCACCCGGGTTGTCAAAAACCTTGGCATTCAACTTGACTCAACCCTCAACTTTGATCCTCATATCAAATCACTCACTAAAGACTGCCTTCTTTCACCTCCGCAACATTGCCCGCCTCCGACCCTTCCTCTCTGTTAGTGATGCACAGACTTTGGTCTACTCCTTCATTATGTCCCGTCTAGATTACTGCAACTCACTCTTCCTTGGTCTCCCCTCTAAATCCCTTCAAAGATTGCAATACATTCAAAACTCTGCAGCCAGGCTCCTCACCCATACCAAACGATCAGCACACATCACCCCCATTCTCCATCAACTCCATTGGCTACCAGTTCCGTCCCGTAAATACAAAGTACTACTACTCACTTTCAAAGCCCTCCACAACCTGCGACCTCTTGACCCCTTACACTCCCTCCCGCTCACTCGGATCCTCTGACCAAAACCTCCTATTCATCCCCCGCACCAGACTCTCCACCCTGGGTGGCAGGTCCTTCAGTGCCTTGGCCCCCAAATTCTGAAACTCCCTCCCCAACCTCTTCGTGACTGTCCATCTCTTCCCTTCTTCAAAGCACATCTCAAGACCTTTTTGTTTAATGATCACTTCTCCTCTACACCCAACACATAGCTCCATACACAGCTTGTTTTGTTGTATTGTTATTGTTATTATTTTGTTTGTTGTTATGCTGCCTTCTACTATGTTAAGCGACCTTGGGTTTGAGAAAGGTGCTATATAAAATAAACGTATTATTATTATTATTGTGCTTCCCACCCCTAATAAAAAAATGTACAAAAAATTCCACCATAAATAACCTTTTTGTGCATTGGAAACACTCCATGGATGTTAAAGGTTCTTCACGGAACCATCAATGCAATTTAAAGAACCATTGTTTTTAAGAGTGTATGTAGGCTATGTGTACTGTATGTGTGGAAGACAGATTACCTCTGTGGGTTTGGCTCATTTTTCTTGTCTCTCGAGTGACGAATCATTCTGCATTTCCCGATGTCTCCACTCGGCCTTGATATTTTCATGCCTTTAAACATCAGCCTTCAAAGAAAATAGCCATTATTAAATATCTAGTAGTCATGAAGCTCTAGACTCGTTTATATGCAATCTGCAAGCAATCACATCATTAACACATGGCACAATGTGATTGGCCTCCACTGATCCTGCAGCCAATGGGATTGCTTGCTCAACATTTAAATGGTCCAGTGTTTGCTGTAGGCCAGTCCTGCAGCGCGCTATTTGGGCCAATTCACACTGCCCAGACAAACGGAAACAAACACCAACAAACAAGTTGGCTGTTGGATGTATTTGGTTGTATTTGGTCTCTGAGTGGTGACTGAGGGTCTGTCCTGGTGGTGTGTGATGTTTCGCAAAAACACTTGATTTCAGAACATGTTGTCGTGTGTTTGGATTTTAGAGGCATCACACGCCTCCAACTCGACAGGAATGCAGTAACAGGGATTTCTCATTTAGCCCGGCTTCCAGAGATTAAATATGGATTTGTGTTTCATTTTATTTTTATTTAATTTTATATTTCCTTTTACTAAAACACTAAAGAATTGGCCTGTCTGTACCTCTCACTGAGAGAGAAGCACATAGTATCAGCATGTTTTGGTGAAGTGTTTTGTTGATAGGTAGTTAAGACTCTCCAATCTTGGGAGAGCTGTGATTCTAGGGAGCTTTTGAGTGTGTGCGTTGCATGATCTGTGCAGGCCTAATATTGAAGATGGACATTTTATGCACACGACACCAGACCTGAAGACGCCTTTCTGCAACCTTCGAGGTCAACAATGATCTAATTCTAGTGATGGAGCGACAACTAGTCTACCTAGTTTAGTGATATGCTCTGCTATCTATCCTTGTGTGGAAATTTACCGTGACTGTGCATTTTCTCTGAGCCAATCAGAATAATTCAACTTGCAGTAATGACGTGGTTAGACCTTGAAAACAGTATAACTGTTCAGGAATTGTATAGGCAGAGGCAGAGAGACTGGTAGAGGGAGCGCGGCCTACGAACTGTGAGAATGTGAGAAATGTGAGACTTGAAGCTGGCTTCTGCTGATGAAACTGCAAACTATTCTTCAGTAAATTTTTCTTATATATATATATATATATATATATATATATATATATATATATATATATATATATATATATATATATATACACACCGGTATATATAAAATATACACTCACCTAAAGGATTATTAGGAACACCATACTAATACTGTGTTTGACCGCCTTTCGCCTTCAGAACTGCCTTAATTCTACGTGGCATTGATTCAACAAGGTGCTGAAAGCATTCTTTAGAAATGTTGGCCCATATTGATAGGATAGCATCTTGCAGTTGATGGAGATTTGTGGGATGCACATCCAGGGCACGAAGCTCCCGTTCCACCACATCCCAAAGATGCTCTATTGGGTTGAGATCTGGTGACTGTGGGGGCCATTTTAGTACAGTGAACTCATTGTCATGTGCAAGAAACCAGTTTGAAATGATTCAAGCTTTGTGACATGGTGCATTATCCTGCTGGAAGTAGCCATCAGAGGATGGGTACATGGTGGTCATAAAGGGATGGACATGGTCAGAAACAATGCTCAGGTAGGCCGTGGTATTTAAACGATGCCCAATTGGCACTAAGGGGCCTAAAGTGTGCCAATAAAACATCCCCCACACCATTACACCACCACCAGCAGCCTGCACAGTGGTAACAAGGCATGGTGGATCCATGTTCTCATTCTGTTTACGCCGAATTCTGACTCTACCATCTGAATGTCTCAACAGAAATCGAGACTCATCAGACCAGGCAACATTTCTCCAGTCTTCAACTGTCCAATTTTGGTGAGCTCGGGCAAATTGTAGCCTCTTTTTCCTATTTGTAGTGGAGATGAGTGGTCCCCGGTGGGGTCTTCTGCTGTTGTAGCCCATCTGCCTCAAGGTTGTGCCTGTTGTGGCTTCACAAATGCTTTTCTGCATACCTCGGTTGTAACGAGTGGTTATTTCAGTCAAAGTTGCTTCTATCAGCTTGAATCAGTCGGCCCATTCTCCTCTGACCTCTAGCATCACAAAGGCATTTTCGCCCACAGAACTGCCGCATACTGGATGTTTTTCCCTTTTCACACCATTCTTTGTAAACCCTAGAAATGGTTGCGAGTAAAAATCCCAGTAACTGAGCAGATTGTGAAATACTCAGACCGGCCCGTCTGGTGCCAACAACCATGCCACGCTCAAAATTGCTTAAAATCACCTTTCTTTCCCATTCTGACATTCAGTTTGGAGTTCAGGAGATTGTCTTGACCAGGACCACACCCCTAAATGCATTGAAGCAACTGCCATGTGATTGGTTGATTAGATAATTGCATTAATGAGAAATTAAACAGGTGTTCCTAATAATCCTTTAGTTGAGTGTATATATATATACACAAATGTCTTTGGTCAAATTAAGCTGTAAAATAAATAGTTTATCCCTTTAAGTGCAATGGATTTTGAAAGATATAAAAAAAAAACGAGCAAAAAAACCTTTAAAAAACGATTTTTCTCAGGTTTTCAATTGGAAAAACAGGGCGGACGACCATAATTCAAATGGGTATATCTTTAAAACCATTCTAGGTATGACTTTGACTAGGATATCATTTTAAAGCTTATGGTCTCCTCTTTGGTACTTTGATATTTAGAAATTTGGGTTACTGTGTCTCATTTTGCTGGATCAGGTCACGTGTGATGCATGGAACGAGTTGTTCTTCCTGTTGAATAAAGTGTGATAAATGAGTGTCCTGCCATTTTGAAATTCACTTTCAGGATTCGAATAAGTTGGGGAAAGTTTTTTCCAAGTATGGCCCTATATGACTTCATAAAGGGCAGAATTCCTTGTATGGGCACCGGATGAGCGCGTGCATCAACCAGAGCAAGAGCAAGAGCAAGAACAAGCCCATCATCAACAAGCTTTGTTTTGGTTACGCAAGCCATTGCCAACGCTGTCATTAAGTTTTTAGACCACAAAATCAACAATGTCACTAAAGAAGTGTGTTTTTAGTTGTGAGGGAAAGATAACCTTGTTCAGCTTCCCAAATAACCCAGCGTTAAGGAAACAGTGGATGCAGTTTGTTTTTCCGGAGCAGCAACAGAGTTCTGCAAGTGTGTGTGTGTGTGTTTGTTCTCGGTCACGAGTCGAAACCGCAGGCTGTGAGTGAAACTGCATCAAATGTTTTGTTGGCAATCGGCGCGTAAGTGCATATAACGTAAACAACAAAAACGTATAGTGAATCAAAACTTATCCAAAACTTATCCACCTTATCCATGGATCATGCCATGATGTATTTTGTGTGTATGTGTGTGTGTGTGTTCTCGTGTCTCTTTAGCTCTGCACACCTGCACGAGCTCGGCTGTTTTCGGAAAGAATCGGTACAGCGTATGTATTTTATAAATAACCAAAGACTCTTCAGAGATATGAAGGATGCAATACTACTCTATGGGTACTCAAGATTAACATGAGACTGGCAGAAACTGTGTGTGTTATGTACCCTTTAAATCCAATCAGAAGCTTGTGAAATATAGACACGCACATCAACCCGATCACTTTATTTAGAGTTCATGTAAACTCTACGTTCGGATTCATCAATCTGAATGAATTCACTCAGATTAAAGCAAAAAGTGTCCATGTAAATGGAGCTAGTGTCGCCTCTGGTTTGCTTAGTTGGGGACAGTTAATGTTCAACAATATTCTTGATTTGTCTGCACTGACACTATTGGATGAGAACTGAACTGAGCTGGGCGATGACATCACTGTTTTCTGCAGAGCTGCTTTATAGATTAAATTAACTCATTTAATATCTTTATAACGGAACTGAATTAACACTGAACTGACTTCAGCTGAACAATCACACCATTTTATTTTACAGTAATTGTACAGCCGAAATGAACTCTGTTTGCATAATTTTCCTGTTATCACTGTAAAGCTGTATAAAGTGCTATATAAATAAAGGTGACATGACTCTATTCCACCAAGTCCAAATACATTAACATTTCCATATTCAATAACACGCTAAAACAATTTTGAGAGTTGTCATGATTGAAATGAAAGCAAATCATAGGTTATAAAAAACAAGAGCATTGCATGTTTGTCTAAGGGCGTTTTCACACCTGAAAGTCCGCACCAAGGTCCGAACCGAAGTT
This sequence comes from Romanogobio albipinnatus, assembly GCA_023566225.1. NCBI lineage: Eukaryota > Metazoa > Chordata > Actinopteri > Cypriniformes > Gobionidae > Romanogobio > Romanogobio albipinnatus. The sequence continues at coordinate 18,771,305 of CM042241.1, forward strand.
CATGTTTTGATACTTTTTATACATTCGGTTAGTTTTGGTTTGGTTTCACATTGCAATCATGCGAGCGCACTAAAGAACTTTACATGACACACTTGCGTCCACTCGTCATCATCCTTGTGGGCTGCATCTGGACATTGATTGGTTTGTAAACGGACGTGCGTCTGACGTCAGCGTCTTTGATAAGAATGAATGAACGGACGCATATCACCGCCACTATTGAACAGTGCGCAATGCGCATTGCTTGACTATTTTTTTATTCGTTACGTTTAAAAGTGGACATTTCAAGCTTTATATACACATATTTCTCATGTTTGTGAGATGAGTAGCCTGCTGAGTTTCGGTTTATTTGAGACCCGCTCCAGTTCATGTGTAAAGCATGATCGCTCCCGCATATTTTCACTTTTCATAATCAATGTAGCCTAGATTGAATTTAAAAATAACATTATAATATTTAAACATAAACAGGAACTTCCTGTAAATGGTCTGAAAGTCCGAACCATACAGAAAATGCTTTCACACTAGAAATGAACCGAACCTTTGTTCAGTTTGATCCGGACCGAGACTACCTCTTTTCGTCGGACCAAATTTCGTCTGTTTGGTCCGGACCGTGGTACGGGGGAGGTTTCACACCTGCAATTTTGATTTGGACCAAACTGAAAAGTCCGAAAATCCGGACCAAACAAGGTAGGTGTGAAAACGCCCTAAATGATCTCATATATGATAGGACAGAATTTGTAATGAATAATAAGTTATTTTCCTCACCTGTTAAAGATGTCATCATCTTCTCCTCCCCAGCCCCAGTAGTTATTAGGAAAGCCATTAATCCTTTGAAACTGCTGTTTACTCATTGCTGATACACCCCCAAAATACTGTTTATATGGCAACCTGTATTCAAACACAATTGTTGAATGAAAAATTGGTCATGCTGATAATGAATATATACAAATAACCATACGTTTGTGCAAATGAGAACTTCCTATTTATGATTTTGGATGTCATAATTAAGGCCCGTTCACACCAAGTATGAAAACTACACTCACCTAAAGGATTATTAGGAACACCTGTTCAATTTCTCATTAATGCAATTATCTAATCAACCAATCACATGGCAGTTGCTTCAATGCATTTAGGGGTGTGGTCCTGGTCAAGACAATCCCCTGAACTCCAAACTGAATGTCAGAATGGGAAAGAAAGGTGATTTAAGCAATTTTGAGCGTGGCATGGTTGTTGGTGCCAGACGGGCCGGTCTGAGTATTTCACAATCTGCTCAGTTACTGGGATTTTCATGCACAACCATTTCTAGGGTTTACAAAGAATGGTGTGAAAAGGGTAAAACATCCAGTATGCGGCAGTCCTGTGGGCGAAAATGCCTTGTTGATGCTAGAGTAGGCTTGTTGCGATAGTCGGTGTTACCGGTGATACACGGTGTTTAACCCACCTACCGGTCATAGCACTTGACAACCGGCACCGTCCCCGTCATGTTGAAGTTTTAGTCTATAGCAATAAAGCACTTAATTCAGTTAGTGATTACGTGCCTTCGTAATTTAGCGTAAGCAGAACGAGCGCTGCAGTAAAGCAAAAGGTGTCCGGTTTCATTTATCATTTGAGGAGAGTGAGGTGAGCTAACTGGCAAAGGATGGCGGAAGATCTTGTTTCAAAGCGAAATGCAAAAGCACCTATTTGGAAATATTTTGGATTCAAACCAAATGCCAACAGGGAACCTGAAAACGTTTTATTTATTTATTTATTTATATATAATATATTTTATTATTCATTTTGCAAGGTGTGTGTAATACAAGCGAGTGTCTTATTGTTTTGTGTATTTTTATTAAGAATAAAATAAATTAACCCATGATTAATTCAAACAAATGCTACTGAATTGCCGCTAATTAAAGTGAAAGTAAATTGATACGTGTGCACGTCTGCACGACCGCATTTTCGGCCACCCGAAATCCCCGACATGCAACCCCGGTGAAACCGGGATTACCGGTTTTTTTACACGCCGATTAACCGGTGGAAAAAATCTGTCACCGCAACATCCCTATGCTAGAGGTCAGAGGAGAATGGGCCGACTGATTCAAGCTGATAGAAGAGCAACTTTGACTGAAATAACCACTCGTTACAAACCGAGGTATGCAGCAAAGCATTTGTGAAGCCACAACACGCACAACCTTGAGGCGGTAACGATAAAGATATAGTTTTAAAAATCGTTAAAATTGTAAAAATAGCAGAGTCCACACCTATAACAATAATGGCACAGAGAAACAATATTGTTGGAATCCCTTTTTTTTTCTAGCTGATGAACAATAAAAACATTGACAGCCAATCAGAATCCACCCAACTTTAAAGTTGACATAACTGCAGTACTCGCTTAGAAAAAACAGAGTGATATTGTCTGTTAGTTATCGTCATAGTTATCTTTATACTGTCGCTCTTGGTGTGAATTTAAAAATTGGAGCAACTGGAAGCTTTTTTAGCGCTAAAGAAAGAAAATAAAGAGAAAACAGATATACAATTGGGTATGTAATTGATGCTTGTGATTAAAAAGTAGTAAAAATAGTAATATTGTAAGTGTTTTCTATGTTAATATATTTTAAAATGTAATTTATTCTTGTGATGCAAAGCTGAATTTTCAGCATCATTACTCCAGTCTTCAGTGTCACATGATCCGTCAGAAGTCAATCTTATGCTGATGGTGTTCAGAAAGATTTCAATGTTGAAAAGTCGCTGCTTAATATTTTTGTGGAATACATTGTTTCAGGATTCTTTGATGAATCCAGAAAGAATGTCATTAAATTTTTTTATATATATATTTTTTGTAACATTACATGTCTTCACTGTCTATTTTGATCAATGCTTTTGTTATTGATAAAATAATTTCTTTAAAAAAATCTTGACCCCAAACATTTGAATGGTGTATATGTCATGTTTTATATGCTACAGTCAGCAATCACAATTATAGCTTACATATGACCAATACAAATTTGTTTCCATTACAACTCTTTAACTGACATGCCAACTTGAAACATAAAGGCTTAAAGAAAACTAGTTTTATTGTAAATAACAGTATGATTGTGTCATTTGTAAAAAGAAGAAAAGCAGCATTTCTTAGTCAATGAACATAATTGTCATGAGAACTAGACTGTGGTCAAAGACTGACAACACCTCAGGTTCTAGGAACCAAATGGCTTTGTCTTCATATAGGCCAACTAAACCACTCTGCTATCTGACACCTTTTATTCATCCTTTGTTTATCACTAAACATGTATTCTACACAAACTGGGGATTTGTTTGTGCTTTACACAATTGATTTCAGCACAGAAGCTGATGAAAAGATATTTTGAGGCTACACATTGTGTGGCCAATGGCTGATCTTTACACTACAACAAAGACAAATGGGGAGAACTTATGCCCGGAGCTTAATTTTAAAAGGAGTTGATGAAATATTTTCTGTGTAAATATCATACAGTAAAAGGAGAGTAAAGAGAAACAAAGATCTGAGTAATGTAACATGAGTTTGCAATTAAAAGGCAAGAATTTCTTATGAAATTCTTAAAAGACTCGCATGACTGAAAATAGCTTCCAGGAAGTGTTACAAAAATGACTGTCATGTGCCTTTAAAAGGAACCCTGAGGCACACACTATCATTCAAAAGTTTGGGGTTGGGAAGATTTTTTTATGCTCACCAAGGCTGCATTTATTGGGAATGACTTAATATTGGGTATTATCATTACAATTTAAAAGAACTGTTTCTATTTGAATATATTTTTTTTAATGTAATTTATTCCTGTCATGCCACAGCTGAATTTTCAGCATCATTCTCCAGTCTTCAGTGTCACATGATCCTTCAGAAATCATTTGGTGCTCAAGACACATTTCTTATTGTTATCAATGTTGAAAAGAGTTGTGCTGCTTCATATTTTTGTGGAAACCATGATACATAGGCTACAAATACAAATCCTTTAATATACAGGGAGTGCAGAATTATTAGGCAAGTTGTATTTTTGAGGATTAATTTTACAACATTAATAATTAAACAACAACCATGTTGTCAATGAACACAAAAAACTCATTAATATCAAAGCTGAATATTTTTGGAAGTAGTTTTTAGTTTTAGCTATTTTAGGGGGATATCTGTGTGTGCAGGTGACTATTACTGTGCATAATTATTAGGCAACTTAACAAAAAACTAATTTATACCCATTTCAATTATTTATTTTTACCAGTGAAACCAATATAACATCTCATTCACAAATATACATTTCTGACATTCAAAAACCAAACAAACACAAATCAGTGACCAATATAGCCACCTTTCTTTGCAAGGACACTCAAAAGCCTGCCATCCATGGATTCTGTCAGTGTTTTGATCTGTTCACCATCAACATTGCGTGCAGCAGCAACCACAGCCTCCCAGACACTGTTCAGAGAGGTGTACTGTTTTCCCTCCTTGTAAATCGCACATTTGATGATGGACCACAGGTTCTCAATGGGGTTCAGATCAGGTGAACAAGGAGGCCATATCATTAGATTTTCTTCTTTTATACCCTTTCTTGCCAGCCACGCTGTGGAGTACTTGGACGCGTGTGATGGAGCATTGTCCTGCATCAAAATCATGTTTTTCTTGAAGGATGCAGACTTCTTCCTGTACCACTGCTTGAAGAAGGTGTCTTCCAGAAACTGGCAGTAGGACTGGGAGTTGAGCTTGACTCCATCCTCAACCCGAAAAGGCCCCACAAGCTCATCTTTGATGATACCAGCCCAAACCAGTACTCCACCTCCACCTTGCTGGCGTCTGAGTCGGACTGGAGCTCTCTGCCCTTTACCAATCCAGCCACGGGCCCATCCATCTGGCCCATCAAGACTCACTCTCATTTCATCAGTCCATAAAACCTTAGAAAAATCAGTCTTGAGATATTTCTTGGCCCAGTCTTGACGTTTCAGCTTGTGTGTCTTGTTCAGTGGTGGTCGACTTTCTGCCTTTCTTACCTTGGCCATGTCTCTGAGTATTGCACACCTTGTGCTTTTGGGCACTCTAGTGATGTTGCAGCTCTGAAATATGGCCAAACTGGTGGCAAGTGGCATCTTGGCAGCTGCACGCTTGACTTTTCTCAGTTCACGGGCAGTTCTTTTGCGCCTTGGTTTTTCCACACGCTTCTTGCGACCCTGTTGACTATTTTGAATGAAACGCTTGATTGTTCGATGATCACGCTTCAGAAGCTTGGCTATTTTAAGACTGCTGCATCCCTCTGCAATATATCTCACTATTTTTGACTTTTCTGAGCCTGTCAAGTCCTTCTTTTGACCCATTTTGCCAAAGGAAAGGAAGTTGCCTAATAATTATGCACACCTGATATAGGGTGTTGATGTCATTAGACCACACCCCTTCTCATTACAGAGATGCACATCACCTAATATGCTTAATTGGTAGTAGGCTTTCCAGCCTATACAGCTTGGAGTAAGACAACATGCATAACGAGGATGATGTGGTCAAAATACTCATTTGCCTAATAATTCTGCACTCCCTGTACATGCTAGCTGAATATAATTAATAATGAGGCATTTCACATACATAGCAACATGTGGCATTTCCTCTTTGTGTGGCTTTAATTTCAAAGATTAATTTCTTATTTTCTCGTTCCTGGCTCTCCTGTTTCAACTTCTATTGTTCATGACTCTTGTATGGCGGTATTAGATCATTAATAAATTAAAATTTAAATATTGATAAATATAAACATAAATATAGATTTTAAAAAAATGAACATTCAGTCATTAATTACTCACCCTCATGTCATTCCAAACCCTTAAGACCTTCGATCATCTTCGGAACACAAATGAAGATATTTTTGATGAAATAGGAGAGCTCTCTGACCCCACATAGACAGCAATTTAATTAACACTTTCAAGGCCCAGAAAGGTAGTAAAAACATTGTTAAAATAGTCCATGTGACTCCAGTGGTTCAACCTTAAAGGAACATGCCGACTTTTTGGGACTTTAGCTTATTCACCGTATCCCCCATATCAATGATATTACGCAGCGCAGCACTAGTTTCAGGCGCTGCGTAATATCATTGTGCCTGCTGCACCCATGGTACAGCAGCAAAGTTCCTTGATTATTAAGCAGGAATGAGAGTATAGTTCCTAGCCATATCGGTCTAGAAAATCGCAACTTTTAATTTTTAGTACACAATGTAACTATAGGGGTGTAACGGTACACAAAACTGACGGTTCGGTACGTACCTCGGTTTGAAGTCACAGTTCGGTACGGATTCGGTACAGCAGTTTTACTAAATTGAAACAGTGGATTAATGAAAAAAAAATAGTGTCTGTCCTTAAATGAATTAAATTATAACTAAAAGTTTCTTAAAGATAATGCTGTAAACTATATAGGGAGCCCTTACTTACATATAGCTATTAAAGATTAACAACAGAGCCCAAACTATTAGCCTAAATTCAGTTGCTATTTATTTTTAGATATAATAATCGACACTCATAAGCTTCACATAAGGCAGTTTTTGCATTAACTTCTAAATCTAATTATTTGTATTCGTTGTTGAAATATAATCATTAAGCGGCTGTAATTTTCATGACAGGTTTATTTAAACATACATTACAGTTTTTCTCAGTCACTTTGGTACATTTCTCAGATCAGAATTGAAATTCTCAAAACTACCTGTTCAATCTTCACATCATTGTGTCACTTGTGCACATCAAAAAAGCAGTTTCTCATTTCTTTGAACAAGTTGCAAATGCTTTGGTACATCCATGCAAATGATTATGTACAATTCTCTGCTGTTTCCTACATTATCAATTGCTTATGTCATGTTGATCAAAATGTATTATAATGTATCTCTGTTGAATAGTCTCACCCCCCACAACATTTAGGCATTAGTTCATAGCACAAGTCTTTACATGCAAAATGGTTGAACAAGTTTTACAAGTTGTGCTTGTCTATGTCAAGCATATTTCTATACATTTCCATTATGTATAGTAGAGACTTTTTTTCTAAAGATATTTGTTGTGATGTGGGTGAGAGTTTGTGGTCTAACAGACAGGAACGTCAGGAGGTGTAGGAAGACTGCACTGTAATTCCTACAGCACTTAATGTACAGTTTTCCCTAAGGAGATTGTCCTGTGTTTATTTTTTCTTTTTGCTATATGCAGTGCTGTCTTTTCCTTTCTGTATCGCAATGACATGGTCTGTCAACAAATTACAGTACAAACAGTAAAAGTGTAAATGTGAATCTTGTCCAGTCTCTTGCAATCAAACTCTCCCATACACTAAGGTGTAACCTACAATTTACAATAATTGTCATCAAAACTTTAGCCATAGTTTACATCAGAACATCCTTCCAGAGTACACTGTTATATTGACAACATGACTAAGCAATTTGACTGTGTTATTCGTACACAGTGACACAGGGACTTGTCATTCTGATAGCACTGACTGTCAAGGTTCTGTCACTTCGGTCTAGTTTACTCTTGGTTTGTGACAGAGCCCTGACACTCCTGTATTGTTTGTCTTGTTTTGTGTGAGCGCGCAGCTTTGAGCATGCTCGAGCTGCGTGCTCTTCTGTCCTTGTGTTTTGTGTGCGGAGCGTGGTGTTCGGATCCCAGCACTTCGGTCTAGTTTGGGTTTGGGTTTTGTGTTGGGATTCGGACATTCATGCTCCGCGTGTTTGTTTTTTGTCACGAGCGCACGGAATGAGCATTCGCTTGTTCTCGTGCGCTCTGTCTTGTCGTGTGAGCATGCGCTCTTCTGTCCGTGCGTGTTTGTGTAGCACGCGGTTCGTGTTTACTTCGGCCGCGTGCTTTCATGTTATGTTTTGTGTTGTGTAGCACGTGACTGGTGTTTTTCACTGGTTGCGTGCTTTCATGTTGTCATGTTTTGTGTGAACATGCAGCTGATGAGTTCTCATTAGCTGCATGTTCATGTCACGTTTGGTGTGAGCACATGTATCTTGTCAAGTGTTTCTTTGTGCCATGTGCTCATGTCTATTGTCTAACCCCGCCCACCTTGTTTCCTGATTATTGGTTCATTTGCCCCACCTGTCCTCCCTCGTTACCCTCTCTTGTTTGTTCCCTATTTAATCTCCTTGTGTTTTCAGTCCAGTGCGGAATCGTCGTCTCATCTACCTCATGTTTCCCTGCTCCAAGTCGAGTCGAGTCGAGTCGAGTCGAGTCGAGTCGAGTCGAGTCCACCCCCTCGGGGTAGTTTGTTTTTGTCTTGTTTTATTTTATTATCTACATTAAACAGCCCATATTTTCTGCATCTTTGAGTCCTCACTTCATCCCTCCACAAACCCTGAGAAATGCACTTACTGTTTTGCAAATGTCAAGGATGATTCGAGAAATGTACCAAAGCGACTGAGAAAAGCTGTAAATAAACAAGACATCACTAACAGGCTAAGTAGTATATAATGAGTATATATAGGCAAATATAATGAATATAACGGCTAATATAGTGCATGTATTCAGTGAAAGAGTTGATTTCTCTAGTGAGCTAACAGCTGTGGACACTGAATGACTTCTGAGGTAAACGTGATTCTGCATGACATTGTTTACAAGCTGTTTTATTGTCTTTCCGCGGTTGAAACACAGATGGAGCGATTACACAATAAATAATAATAATAATAATTAATTACATTTATATAGCGCTTTTCTAGGCACTCACTCAAAGCGCTTTTACATAGAAGGGGGGAATCTCCTCAACCACCACCAATGTGCAGCATCCACCTGGATGATGCGACGGCAGCCATATTGCGCCAGTACGCCCACCACACACCAGCTGATTGGTGGAGAGGAGACTGAGGGATGATACCAATCTTATATATGGGGATGATTAGGAGGCCATGATGGACAGGGGCCAATGGGCACATTTTTTTGGCCAGGATGCCGGGGTTACACCCCTACTCTTTATCGAAAGACATCCTGGGATTTTTAATGACCACAGAGAGTCAGGACCTCGGTTTAACGTCTCATCCGAAGGACGGTGCTTGTTACAGTATAGTGTCCCCATCACTATACTGGGGCGTTAGGACCCACACAGACCACAGGGTGAGCACCCCCTGTTGGCCTCACTAACACCTCTACCAGCAGCTACCTAGTTTTCCCAATTTGGTCTCCCATCCAGGTACTAACCAGGCTCAGCCCTGCTTAGCTTCAGTGGGAAACCAGTCTCTGGCTACAGGGTGATATAGCTGCTGGCTATATCAACATATGATACATTTCAGTTGCAATGTATCCTCAACATACCTTAAGATATATTAATTTATGTTTATTCTTTAGGAAGAGATGATCGCATTCACTTGCGCGCCACCGCTTTAAGTTGAACTGATACGCGTCTATCAGTCACGTCACATTAAAGAGCGTTAAAACGGCATTTATAATTTGAATTTCATGATAAAATGGACTGAATACTCAATATGTTCATGTGGGAACTCGGATTGAAGTGTGTTCCGCGCTTACAACAAGCTAACTGTTAAAGATTACATTCATAACCGTTCGGTACACGCGTGCACCGTACCGAAAGCCCTGTACCGAAACGGTTCAATACGAATACGTGTACCGTTACACCCCTATGTAACTATACACATCACAACATGTAAATAGGAAAATGTTGGAGTTATTTTAGAGTAGGCTAGATGGAGCCATTTACCTCCAGTCTTTGTGCTAAGCTAGGCTAGCGGTGTGTGCGTCAGGCAGAGTTATGGTATGCACAGAGATGAGAATGGTATGTATGGACTTATCTAACTCTAAGGGATACGGTGAATAGGCTAAAGTCCCAAAAAGTCGTCGTGTTCCTTTCATTTTATGAAGTGACGAGAATACTTTTTGTGCACAAAAACAAACAAAAATAACGACTTTGCCAGTCTCCTATGCAGTTTACATTGTAAACAGTGCAGCACTACATCAGCCCATGCTGTTCACGTGAGCACCACGACGCATGCATGTGATGATGATGCGGGATCTGCACTGTTTTTACAACGTAAACTGCGTAGGAGACTGACACAGACTAGAACGAAATTGTTGAATAAAGTCGTTCTTTTTGTTTACTTTTTGTGCGCAAAAACATTCTCGTCACTTCATAAAATTAGGGTTGAACCACTGTAGTCATATGGATGATTTTAGCAATGTTTTTCCAACCTTTCTGGACCTTGAAAGTGTTAATTCAATAGCGGTCTATGGAGAGGTCAGAGAGCTCTCAGATTTCATCAAAAATATCTTAATTTGTTTTCCGAAGATGAACGAAGGTCTTGCGGGTTTAGAACAACATGAGGGTGAGTAATTAATGACAGAATTGTAATTTTTGGGTGAACTAACCCTTTAAGTCATTAGCAGTGTCAGTTGATTCCTGCCCTTTATCAGCTTCATTACATGTAAGTTTTTCTTGGGTTTACTTTAGATCATTTCAGAGCAGGTTATATTAAAATGCTCTTCCCTGTAATCAAATTCTTTATTCAAATAATCCAGGAACCATGTTAATAAAAATAATTTAAATATAAGCCATCTTTATTCTAACATAACAGGGTATTTCATTTATGTAAACCTTGAATTTGCGACCTGTGCTTGTCTTTAAGGTCATTTGTTTTTAGGTAAATGCATTTTTCAGGAACTGTTTTTTTTTGCCTATAATCCAGGCACCACTACAGCTCAGATACTGGTGTCACTACTGTCCTACTAAGTTTATGGGTGAAGCTTCATCTTACCTAAAACCAAACTTGTCCATGGACACAGAGAGGTGGCGTGGCTGGCTGGAGCACTTGTAGGTGTTGCGGTCGTCCATAGGGATGATGTCTACATCACTGAAGATGAAACAATCATAATCGTACTCCTTTAGTGCCTCTACGTAACCCACGTTGAGCAGTTTTGCCCTGTTGAATGTCTCCGCTCCGTCCTAAACACACAACATAAAGCACGTTTACATTAAATCTCATGATATGAGGAAACATATCTATGTTTTGGGCAGGAATGTGAAGTTGACATGTAAACTGTCCATAGGTTTTATGCAAAAAAGATAGCTTTGACATTGATAAGACCTTAAAGGGGTACTTCAGCGCTGGGAAGATGAATGTGTATTTAAACTGGGTCATTTATGTAGTAGAAATGTGAAATTATTTTTGAATTTGGTGCCTTCTAGACGTTCCACCAGCTGGGAACGTTGAATGAAAATGTTCTGGAAAGGGATTTTTTCCCCCTCTGGTACCATCACAGAGGGGGAAAAAATCCCTTTCCAGAACATTTTCATTCAACATTCCCAGCAACAACATCTGAAACGCAGAATCATTGACATCATTCAAAAGTCAACTTAAAACTCAGCTCTTCCGTGAGCACTTAACCTCATAAATTAAAAAAAAAAAAAAACCTTTCCTTTCCTCTTTCTCTTCCTTCTTCCCTCCCTACTCTAGCCTGTGCTACACTGAGCAATGTACACGGTCTCAGGATTTCAGGCTCTTATTGCGCTTCTCGACTCTTCATGACCAGTCGCTTCATGTACCCCCAAGTTGTAAGCCGCTTTGGATAAAAGCGTCTGCTAAATGCATAAATGTAAATGTAAATGTAGACTGAGAAAAGACAAAAAAATTATTTTCGTCTCATGTGGATGAAAGACAACAACTCCCAGAATGCACTTGCTTCGCTGCCCAACGAGGCCACTCCCAAAGCCACGGCCACTTGTTATCACTTGCCCACCATGACACCGCCCCCACCGTTGTTTTGATTTTCATGGTAATAAAATAATTTAGTTCAGTTACAGAAAAGACACTACAATTAAAAACTGAACGTGTGAGTGAGCCAAACGAACGTCACGGCGCAAATGCAGCAGGAGTCAGATTTCATTCAGCACGAGAGCGAAGAGCTGAGCAGAGCTGAGGTAAGCGTGGCAGTCATTCATGACGCATGTCCAGTCTGGCGCAAACTTTTCAGTTCATGCCTATGGAAGCTTAACTTTCATAGGAATTCATTGAAAAGTTGAAACACTCGCTTTGCTCCGCACTGCTCCATTATGAATGCCCGAGCTGAGCGGCTGTACGCATTTACATTCTGTGAGTGTGATCCCACCCCTATGGGCGGGTTGAAAACATGCAGAACTAACTCCTTCTACTGGCTGTATCTCTAGCCTCTGGCCAATAAATCCTCTGATAAAGCAATGACGATATCTGCCTCATTGAAGGATTTTTCCAGAAATAAAAGCAGCGCAAGAGAGAATGAGACAACTGACCTAATCTATGAACATTTTTATACTGAATGCCACTAAAAATAGATCAGATACATACAATGTATTTTCATTCAAATTAACTGAATCAATAAGCAGGACCAATAAGTTCAAACCTAATAGCCTATTATAAACAGAATTCCTCAAAATAAAAGTTAGACTATACCAGGGTTTTTCCTACATTGAAAAATTTTTGGCGGCCGCCAAAACAAATTTTTGTCCCGCCAAAGCCTGATTTGATCAGTTATTGTGATTTATGAATGATGTAGAATAGATGACTGCTGCGCTTGCGTTAACTGAGAACGATCAGAGAGCTCCTCCTCCGCTCGCACTCTCTCTGTCTTCAAAATAAGCATTCTTAGCTTTCTAATATTTCACATATTACGTTAATCAAAATCAAAAGGTCGGAAGACCGAATCCATGTTGCACGTGGCGCTATCAGACAATGTTTTCCTTTAATTACCACTGGGTGTGAATTGCGCTCAAAAAAACGTTGACTCTTCTCTGACCAGCTGACATAAAGCATACTTTCAAAAAATGGGAAACAAATCCTATCCGGCTATGAAGTGTTTTCTGTGTGTTGACAAATCTTTTGCGATGTTCTAACAGACGAGATTCGCACACAACGCATCTGCTAATGTCCGATTCGCGACCTAATGACTCCTTTGAACCAAATCATTTTAACAACTGGTTAGAACAACTGATCTGTCCAACACTGAACTCACAAATCAGTTTAATCATTTACTCAGAACACATCTGAAATGAGAACACAAGTGTGCTTACCCAATTTAGCAAGAGTGGGTGTAAGAGTTAGTTTTAATTATCCACAGTCTTTCAGCTTATTTATGTTCACAATGTGTAGTAAAATAAATAGCTATAAATCGTTTAGTTTAGACTGGAGTGAGGTGAACCCAGAACAAAGTTGTTATTAGCTAGCTGATAATTTCATGAAATTGTATATGGCAGAAAATTAAGCTATTTGTTCATTTTTTTAATACTACTTTTTAATATTGATATGATTATATACCAAATCAATAATCTGTAAATAGTGTAAAAATGAGGAACAAAAACAAACATCAAGGTATCAAAATAAGCTAAGCAAAAATTACAAACTTTCTTTGAATTTATTTAAAATGTATTGTTAGTATTGCGCTTGCGTGGGTAGGGTACTTTTTTTACTGTGCGTGTGTGTAAAAAAGCCACCACCGAAGACCATTTTTGACCCAGGAAAAACCCTGTATACGCCAGCACGTTACGGTATTGTTGTTTGTAACTACGGCAACCACTTGTGTGACAGGGTTTGAAAGTGCGTCTCATGTATGAAAATTATCTTCTGTACACATGACGGGCGGCAATAATAATCGCAAGAAAAGCCTGACGTGTACTGACAACTGCATTAATAAACCGCATTTTCTTCATTACAATGTTAAAGCAAGTGTCAAGTAAGTTTCATTCATAATGTTTCTACTTCATGTAACATGAGAGTTCATACTAGAGTGAAGCCGTTCTCATCATGTGATGTGATTGGGGAAAACATTTCTGAGGGTGTGGTGAACTCGTGCCAGGGGCGTGTGTAGTGCTGGAGTGTGTAGTTTATTGTTCTGGACCGCACCCTGTTAAAAGGAGTGATGAGATAGTTAGCAGACTATCATCACTCAATGGCTGGTTGTCTAAGTGGTGTCCGCAAAATAACATAGGGTTCATAGACAATTGGAAAAGTTTTTGGGGCAGACCTGAACTGTTGAAGAAGGATGGCATCCATCCCTCCTGGAGTGGTTCCGCTCTTCTTTCTAGTAATTTGGCACATAGTCTTAGAGCTAAAACTTGACTCACTAGGGCCCAGGTCAGGAAGCAGACAAACTGGCTAAACCGACCGTCTGCTAGCTGTCTCACGTCACCGGAGTCAGATAAATCCCAGCACATAGAGACTCTTTCACCTAGATATTATCATATATTGACTGTCTGTTCCCCGAATTAGTAAATACAAAAAAACATCAAAACCATTCAACAGTAAAAATGTAATTGATGTCCAACAAATAAACAACAGATATAATACAGATGAACAATTGATAAAGCTTGGGTTGCTGAATATTCAATCCCTTTTTCCAAAAGCGCTTATTGTTAATGATATCATTACAGATAATAATCTAGATGTGCTGTGTTTGACAGAAACCTGGCTAAAACCTGACGACTACATTACTTTAAATGAGTCCACCCCCCAATATTATTGTTATAAACATGAGCAGCGTCTGAAAGGTAAAGGGGGAGGGGTTGCTGTAATTTATAATAATATCTTCAGTATTACTCAGAAATCTAGTTTCAAATATAATTCCTTTGAAGTTTTGGTGCTTTATGTAACGTTATGTAGTGTACATGATAAAACCCGTTTAACATTTGTGTTAGCTACTGTATACAGGCCACCAGGGCATAATACAGACTTTATCAAAGAATTTGCTGATTTTCTATCAGAGTTAGTACTGGCCGTAGATAAAGTACTAATTGTTGGTGATTTTAATATCAATGTAGACAACGAAAAAGACACATTGGGATTAGGATTTAAAGACATTCTAAACTCTATTGGAGTTAGGCAACACGTGTCAGGACCCACTCATCGCCATAATCATACTTTAGACCTAATATTGTCACATGGAATAAATGTTGATACCGTTGAAATTCTGCAGCAGAGCGATGACATCTCAGATCATTACCTAGTATCATGTATATTTAATTTAGCTAAGGTTGCAAAGCCGCCCCTCACTTCAGGACAATCACTGCCGCTACTAAAGATTGCTTTTTAAATAATCTTCCTCATCAGTATCATCTCCTCAGCATCCCAGATAGCTTAGAAGAACTCAATGTTGCAACAGAAACTATTGACTCTCTCTTTTGAAGTACTTTAGACACAGTTGCTCCCCTGCGCTTAAAGAAGATTAAAGAAAATAGTCCAACGCTGTGGTACAACGAGCACACCCGGGCCCTTAAAACAGCAGCCAGAAAAATGGAGCGCAGCTGGAAGAAAACAAAACTAGAGGTCTTTCGTAATTCGTGGAAAGAGCACATGATTGCATACAGAAAGGCCGTAAAAACTGCTAGATCTGCTTATTTCTCGACTCTCTTGGAAGAAAACAAACACAACCCTAGGTATTTATTCGATACAGTAGCTAAATTAACCAAAAATAAAGCTTCAACTTTTGATGTTTGTAAACAGCACAGCAATAATGACTTTATGAACTTCTTTACATGTAAGATTGATAATATTAGGAAGAAAATTTTAACCATGCAGCCGTCTACTACAGTATCACATCAGACAGAGCATTGTAGTGTCACTGAGGAAAAATTACACTCATTCACTGCTATAGGAGAAGAAGAATTGGCTAAACTCGTTAAATCATCAAAATCAACAACAAAGAAAAGGTATCTGTGAGGATTTCCAGTCAGGATTTAGACCGTATCATAGCACTGAGATTGCTCTCATCAGAGTTACAAATGATTTACTCTTATCATCCGATCGTGGCTGTATCTCTCTATTAGTGTTACTCGATCTTAGCGCTGCATTTGATACTATCAACCACAACATTCTTTTGAATAGCCTGGTTTCTCCCAAGGTTTATTTTTCTCCATTAGGTCACCTGATGGGGTTTTGGTTTCCTTGCCACTGTTGCCTGCCACTGTTGCCTCTGGCTTGGCGTGCTCAGTTGGGGACACTAAATGTTTCAACTAAATATCCAAATAAATCTAATTATTAAACTAAATTAACCATATAAACTAAATTACTGATCTAATTCCTGTTCAACACTGTAAAGCTGCTTTGAAACAATCTGCATTGTTAAAAGCGCTATATAAATAAGGTTGACTTGACTTGATTAGTGAGCCGTTGGAAGAACCATCTTACGTCACAATGACCTACAACGTCCAATAGGAAAATTCAACTGCAGTGGCCACCGTTCAACCTTAAGAGGGCAGCACTCAGACGGTTTTACACCATATATTATAAAATTAAAACACTTTATACCCAAATGTCAAAACATTTACTCGAATCAATGAACAGCACTAATAAAGCCCCAGTCTTGCAGATCATTAATTAAAAAAAGTTGGTTGAGGGGTTAGTAATTCTTTAATGCTAATCGCTGAAGTAACCCTTTAATGACTACAGCAAAATCAAATCAATAAACAAATACAGTTGTGGTCAGAATTATTGGCACCCCTGGTAAAAATGATCAAATATGGCTGTAAAAATAAATCTGCATTGTTTATCCTTTCATCTATCATTCAAATTCGTAAAAATCTAACCTTTCATTGAAGTAAATGAATGGAAAGTCAGGGGAAAATCATATATGAAATAAATGTTTTTTTCTCCAAAACACGTTGGCCACAATTATTGGCACCCCTAGAATTTAGAGTAAAATATCTCTGAATATATTCCCATTAATATCATTTTTTTTAGCACACCAGGGTAACTAGGAACATGGAATTGTCTAGTTATGACGTCTTGTTTCACAGGAGTATATATATGAGGAAACACAATGGCCAAATTCCCTTAATCATTCATCACAATGTGTAAAACCAAAGAATATAGTTCTGATGTGCAGCAAAATATTTCTGAGCTTCACAAAAGTGGCTTCTATTGGAAATTCCCATTTCCACCATCAGGGCAATAATGAAGAAGTTCCAATCAACTAAAGATAAATTTAATATAAATAATAAAAAAATTTTTTTATGAATCTGCCTGGAAGAGGACGTGTGAATGGAGCATGAAAATAGGGCTGAAATGACAAAAAAAGAAAC
This sequence comes from Romanogobio albipinnatus, assembly GCA_023566225.1. Taxonomy (NCBI): domain Eukaryota; kingdom Metazoa; phylum Chordata; class Actinopteri; order Cypriniformes; family Gobionidae; genus Romanogobio; species Romanogobio albipinnatus. The sequence goes on from CM042241.1 coordinate 18,788,304, forward strand.
AAAGAGGAGGTGGCTATGTACTGATCCATGTATAAGGTGAAAAGTTTTAAATTAATTTCAGAATCTCTTATTTGGTATGTCTCCCTTTTGTTTGAACGGCAGCAGCATTTCAGACGACAAGAACAAAAAGATTACGAAAGGTTACGAATCTGCCTGGAAGAGGACGTGTGTCTGTATTGTCTTAATGCACGGCGAGGAGGAAAGTTTGAGTGGACAAAGACTCTCCAAGGATCACAGATGGAGAATTGCAGAGATTAGTTGAGTCTTGGGGCCAGTAAGCCTTTAAAAAAAAGAAAATCAAACAACCCCTACATCACCACATGTTGTTTGGGAGGGTTTCAAGAAAAATCCTTCTTGCTCATCCAGAAACAAACTCCAGCATATTCAGTTGTCAGACACAACTGTAAATTCAAAAGCGACCTGGTTCTGTGGTCAGATGAAACTATAAAAAGAGCTTTTTGGCAGAAAACCCACCAGATGTGTTTGGTGCAAACAGGAATAAAAAGTACCCCATGTCCACGGTAAAAATGTTGTGGGCCTATTTTTTTGCTGGAGGTCCTGGACATCTTGTTCAGATACATGGTATCATGGATTCTAGCAAATACCAACAGATAAAAAATCTAAACCTGACGGCCTCTGCTAGAAAATTTATAATGGGCCGTGGTTGGATGGTCCATCAGGACAAAGATCCAAAACAAACATCAAAATCAACACACAAATGTGTCACTGAGCACAAAATGAAGCTTCTGCCATGACCATCCCAGTTCCCTGACCTGAACCCTATAGAAAATGAGTGGGGTGAACTAAAGAGAAGAAGCACCAACATGGAGCTGGGAATCTGACGGATCTGGAGAGATTCTGTATTGAGGAATGGTCTCTGATCTCTTGTCAGGTGTTCTCCAAACTCATCAGGCATTGTAGGAGAAGACTAAGAGCTGTTATCTTGGCAAAAAGAGGCTGCAAAAAGTATTTAATAAAAGAGTGCCTATAATTATGGCCAACGTGTTTTGGAGAAAAGCATTTATTTAAAATGTGATTTACCCCCCACTTTCAATTCTTTTACTTCAATGAAAGGTTAGATTTTTGTGAATTTTTAAAATAAAAGATCAAAAGGATAAACAATGCAGATTTATTTTTACAGCCATATTTGATCATATTTACCAGGAGTGCCAATAATTCTGACCACAACTCTACGGACACACGCAAAAGAAAAAGAGCACATAAGCATGCAACTCTTATGCCGCGTTCCAGGCAACCCGTAACTCGTGTTTTTCCAACCTTCTACCCGTGAAAGTGGACTGGAACGGCAGTCAAACCCGTGACTTCCCACCCGTGAACTCGTACTAGATCGATGTACTCCCAGTTACGAGTTCTGACGTCACAGAGCCCGCGAAGCAACAATGGCAGCCCCCATGGATGCTGTGTTTTTGGAAGTCGTACACGGTGAGAAATAGACTTTAGGACAATATAACGTTGGAATCAAATTAATAATAATATAATAATGATAAATAATACACACACGATTATGTATTACAATGTTATGTGTCTGAAACGATGTATATTGTGAAAGTATATCGCTACATGGAAATGTTGGGCATATCTAACGTGAGGTAAACCTGAACTTGACCATGCGTAAGCTAGTTTTCAGTCCATTGAGTGCAAGAATAAATTAATACCAAATACATTTCAAAATATACAAAGAACGTAAAATAAAAGGTATAACAGCTTCTCTTGCCTAATGCGTCGTTTTTTCTCCTCCGTTTCCTTCAAGTAAGCAATGAGTAAGCACTTTTGGCGATAGAAATGATGGTAAATGAGCATAAGCACCGTACGACTCGCCATGTTTTGTTTACATCTAGCACCACAATTCCTTGCGCTCAAGCAGTTTGGCGTGACTTTGCCTGGAACGCTACAAAGTCGTAAGTCGTGGTTTGAAGTCGTAACTTACGGGCTCAAAAACCTGCCTGGAACGCAGCATTAGTCTGCATGGAAGTTTGCATGCTGATTTTCCTGTTAACAAGGTGAATGGAGCATGACAATAAGGCTGAAATGACAAAAAAAGAAACAAAGAGGAAGTGGCTATGTACTGATCCATGTATTAGGTGACAAGTTTTAAATTAATTTCAGAATCTCTTATTTGGTATGTCTCCCTTTTGTTTGAACGGCAGCAGCATTTCAGACGACAAGTACAAAACCAAATGTATACACTAGCGTCAAAAAGTTTGGGGTCAGTACATTTTTTAAAGACATTAATATATTTATTCAGCAAGAATATGTTAAATTAATACATTTTTTAAAGACATTAATATATTTATTCAGCAAGAATATGTTAATATTTATAATGTTACAAAGACTTCTATTTCCAATAAATGCTGTTCTTTTGAACTTTATGTTCATCAAAGAATGCTGAAAATGTCACATCTACACATCACATCATCACAGCACATCTGTTTTCAAAATTGATAATAAGAAGAAATGTATTTTGAGCAACCATCAGCATATTAGATTGATTACTGAAAGATCATGTGACACTGAAGACTGGAGTAATGATGCTGAAAATCCAGCGTTGTCCTCACAGGAATAAATTACACTTTAAAGGGGTGATGAATTGAGAAATCAACTTTCCTTTGAGCCTTTGGTATATAAAAGTTCATCTTGATACAAGAATATCCTGTAAGTTTCAGAGCTGAAAACTTCCTTGTTAGTCAAAGAAAAGCTTTTATAGACACCAGGCCCAGAAAACGAGAGCTCTCAGAATATGTCGACCATTGACGTAACAGGACGCAGAAGCGCCGCCTCAAGCTCGCCCACCGACTCGTGGAGCTAAACGGGTAGCTACTGAGCAATAAACATGCCGGTTCCAGCTCACGCGGGTAAGACATGGAGCGTTTGTTCGCTTAATTTCACCATGGAATCGATTGTAAACAAGGTAGAGATCGAGACTGGATTTGCAGACATATTGAGATTAAAACACAATGCTGTGCCTCCTATATTGGATCCGACAGGAATGGTGCAACACACTAATGTGAGTAAAACATGTTTTTTTATATGCGTTAGTATTGCATTGTTACAAATCGTTTGATATCTATTGATTACATACCTTAGCACAGGCTGGAGAAGGTGTTATTGGTTCATTTGTGATCAGACTCTGACTTGTAACGCCAGTGCTCGCAAAGGCCAACGTCCCGGGGCTATGTGCTTTTCAGACGGTGTGTGTGTGTGTATGTACGGTCCGTGGTTATTTCACTGATGATCAGGCGAAATGATACAGAAAAAACATTCCAATCAATCGCGGGTGGATGAAAGATAAATCATTGTGTTGTTTGATAAAGATATTTTTCGAGCCCTGTGAACGTTTCTCCAGATGCTTTCAAAACAATTCCTCGCGTGTACTGATAGGGAAGCGAAAAATCGTTAAATATGCAAATCTTATCCAATCCTAGTCGTGGGCATTTACTTCCAAGTCTTCAGTGCGGCACGTCGATCAAACCAGACCGTTTTTCAGAGAGCCTCAAAACCAAGGCAGAAAATAGCCTATTACTTATTCATTATGATGTTTCTGAATGTAAAAACCACGCAAACGTCATAAGTTGACCTCAGACAACAGTATAAAAAAAATTAAAAGCCAGTTCATGACACCTTTAAAACATTAACATAGAAAACAGTTCTTTTAAACTGTAATAATATTTCACAATATCACTGCTCTTGCTGTGTTTTTTATCAAATAAATGCAGCCTTGGTGAGCATAATAGACATTAAAACATCTTACTGACTGACACCAAACTGTTGAACTGTTGTGTTTATTTCAGATCCCAGACTGACCATTCTTAACATAGCAGTAGTCTAAGAGGCATTTCAGTACCAATCCAGCACCAAATATCCAAAGTTAGGTTTTAAAATGTACTTATAAATACATAAAAGTATCTACATCCAAATAAACAGGCATGTGTTCTATGTTCTATTTATGTTGGTGTTCAGAGGTTGCATTCCTCTTTTTCACTTTCATTGTTATTGCACAGCAAATTTCAAAGCAGTCAAATGTCAAACCAAACATATAATCTATGCAAAGCAATGTCGCAACATTTCCATACTTCAAGGAGAACGTCTCCTTAAGAAACGTCAAACTATCTATGTATCTAACAAGTAAATCTATTGGAGGTTTGTCTGGTGACTGGTGAGATTATTTGGATTTCAGCTCATTGTATTGATTTGTGTGTAAAGTGAGTGTATCTAAGAACCACATATCTCTTTTCCACCCAGCTGAGTAAGATGGAGTACAAGTAAATATAGTTTGTGAGTGCTGTACCTGTTCTATGACATAAATCCCATAATCAAGCTGCTGTCTCTGTAGGATGGGGTGAAGATAGTACAGCCAGTACTTCAGGTGTTCATCTCTTTTCCTGAATGGGATGATTAATGCCACTTTTTGCAGAGCCACACAATCGCTGGGTTTATACCTGCCGCCCATCACCAGCCGTGGATTGTCTTTACGTACCATATCCAAATTCAATAGCTCCGAAAATTCAACTCGCACTGGACCCACTGAAAGGGGAAAAGGAAGAGGGAGAGAGCATGAAAGTGAGAGAAAGTGGGGGTCAAAGGGTTTGAAAGAGGAAGAAAACAAGAAACAACAGTTTACTTCCCGTTTCAAACAGGCCACCTTCCTTTCCCTGCCTCTTTTTCTCTTAGTCACTTTAATTATTTTTTCCTGCTTTCTCTTTTACTCAAACTGATAAAACTGTAAATATATATATATATATATATATATATATATATATATATATATATATATATATATATATATATATATATATATGTGTGTCACCTAACACAGGAAAATAATTTTAAAAGATGATGATAAATAACATTTTATAATATTTACAGTAGTTCGTCTGCTAGCTTCAGCGTCCTCTGTATGCTAAATGTACACCTAAAATCTTTTAGCAGGCATTCACATTTAAAATAAAAATGTACAATCTTTCTCTTCTGGAAAAGAAATATTGATGACTCATCCTGCACTACTCATCCAATCAGATTCTTAGAAATCACCTAAAACAAGTATTTCGTCTATGATGAAAGTATGACCTATAATAAATAAAAAAGGAACAAATCCTTCTATTTGTCCAACACAAATTTACAGTTGTAAAAGTTAATATGTCAACTAAAGAAACAATCGCTCGAAACTTGCTAAACGATTTAGGAGACTTGCCGAAGATAAATGCAATGTATTGGATATATTGATATTTATATATATTGGATATAAATCCAAAAACACAAATGTGAGTTTTCTATGTTCAAAACATTCTGAACATGACTGAAATTCAAAATAATCCTCTTCTGAAAAATATTCATTGGGGCAAAATGTATGTCAACTAGTCCCCATTTCGATGTGAATTTCACACACACACACACACACACACACACACACACACACACACACACAACAGCAACATGAAATAGCTACTTAAAATAGTTTTTAAGTTCACGAAAACTTACCCAAAAGTGGTGATGTCTCAGGACACGATTCTGTGGGTTCTCCTACGTCTTTAATTACACTTGCGTTACTATGGATCAGTTTATTAACGTATGTTTCTACTGTCCAATTGTCATTCAGGACAAGAAGTGCATCTATTCTTTTAGTTTGTGAGGTAACTAAATGATTCGCGAATTTTGTAGGTGACTCTGTTAAATAAAAAAGCAGTGCAACGATGAGGTGAACTCCGCAGACACACACGAGCACGACGCATGATTTAGTGAAGAACCCCACATTCAACAGCACCGACTCCTGCATTCTCACCAAATAATGAGAGACCGCTTCATGTACGAAGAATAAAACTCAGTAAGAAGTCGTTCATCAGATGATCCTATTCGTGAAACTTTTTATGATATTGATCCCGTCTGGACACTGTTAATCGGTGTTTTTCAGGCATTGGAGAAGTGCCGTCCTGAAAAGCGCAGATCCACTGGAGACAGCGATGGGCGTTTCTAGTGCACTTACTAGGATAAAAGGCAATGAGCAAGGCTATACACTCACACACACATTCATATTGAATGAGTGTAATTGAATATAGGCAAAGTAACCCTGAAAAAGAATATAATATAATACAATATAAGAGAATATAATTGAATAGAATAGAATAGATGTAGGCTACTTTTTAATATGTGCATTAATATCAAACCAAGTGGAATTTGCATAGTACCTTTTCTCAGAACTAATTTCACTTTTTTTCCCAAGTTAAGTACCCTCAAGTTTACACAGGTGTAGTACAGTGTAACCACGTGTGTAGCCTAGTTTATTTCACATATGGAAATGTTTCACTAAAGTTTGACAACCTGAAAGTGTCCAAAATTCATTTTGACCAAACAAACTTCTTTTTTTGCTAAATGTTTTATGACGTGTGTTGTTGTTGTTGTCGTCGTCACATTTTATATTTTGTTATGTGATGCAATAACACTCATGCACTTTTAGTGTTTTTAAGAGTGTCTTCAAGTGTCTTTTACTGTATGAAAAGTATGATAATTATAAACAGACATGAGATAGGCCTATTTGTAGGCTATTGTTAGGCTAAACGGTCTTCTTTCAGAAAAAAACTGATGCTATTTCTTCAGCTCATCCAAAAATTCCAAGATATTTTGAAGATACAGATATTACATACGTTAGATATCAAAATATTACAGGTATACAATGGAAATTATTGTCATTAGACAACAGTCATTTGAAGTCAAGAGTGATTTACTTCTGGAGGGCTCCTCATCTCATGAACAGCGCCCCTTGTGTTGATTTCTGTGATCAGCAGCATATCCTGCCATAACATGATTCTTACCTATGATTTTAGACTCAAAATGATTAATAAATGCACACACAATTATCCATGAACTTGATAAATGCTGCAGACATGTTTTACTATCCACAAACAAATGCCTTTTAAACTTGTGTGTGCAAAATACAGAATTACATGAATGTGCAGCGATTTGTAAAAAATAGAGACATAGCTAGTTGTGAACACAAAACTTTGATTTTGTATTAATGCAAGTCAGAATTTGTGCGTGCAACGAGTTAGATGTGCATTTGCGGATCCGGTGACACGCATGCACTCATTGACTCGTTTGTGAGTCGATCCTATTTGATTCATTTGGATTTTGAGACTTTGGCCCTGTCCCAAATGGCACACTTCATGTGCACTTTCGGTCTTGTGGATTTAAAGACATCTAGCCTTTATTATGTATATCTATGTGGGCCAGTTGTTCAAAGGTATACTGATAAGATTTTGGTTATCGGATTGGATCAAATCGTGAAAATGGGTTGTTCAAAAGGTAAATAAGGAATCTGAAATCAGATTAGATCACGGTATCCAATCCTAGTTTTAATCTGGATCAAAACTACAGTTTGCGTTGTTTAAAATTTACCAGTAGGATTTGGATAACTTTGATTCAAAAAAACTTGGATTATCCTGATTCCAGGAAGAAAATGTAGTAAAAAAACGGCCAAAAAATACAACATTTGAATACAACGCAAAACATGGGATTTCCAAATACAGAGAATTTTGATCCAGATTAAATGTTTTGAACAACTGGCCCTATGGGTTTGACCCGCGATCCAAATCATGATTCGACTCGCTGATTCGATACACTCCGAAGTTTCATAATACAGTGTTTTGTAATCAGTTATCACTATATAAGCCGTTATTTAGTATTTTTTTGGCGCACCAAAAATATTATCATCGCTTTATAATATTAATATTGAACTACTGTACTCACATGGACCGATTTAAATATGTTTTTAGTACATTAATGGATCTTGAGAGTGTAAATTGCTTTGCTCCCTATGGAGGCCTCTGAGCCTTCAGATTTCAACAAAAATATCTTAATTTGTGTTCCGAAGATGAACGGCATGAGGGTGAATAATATTTTTGGGTGAACTAACCCTTTAATGCCAAGTTGTTAATATTGATGCATTGTAGATTATTATTTATTTTTGTGTTACAAATGATATGTTCATTGGGTCCCATCATTCAGGCACATGGCTTCTCATACCACTGCTATGCTGATGACACTCAGCTCTACCTTTCATTTCACCCAGATGACCCCACAGTAGCTGCACGAATCTCCAGCTGTCTGGCTGAAATCTCTGCATGGATGAGAAATCATCACCTGCAGCTCAACCTGGCAAAGACTGAGTTTCTCATCTTCCCCGCCAGTCCCACCATGACTTGACCATCCAGTTAGGTACATCCTTGATTTCCCCATCAAAGTCAGTCAGAAATCTTGGAGTAACATTTGATGACCAGCTGTCCTTCAGAGAACACATTTCTAAGACAGCTCGCTCATGCCGGTTTGCGCTCCACAACATCAGGAAGATTAGACCGTTCCTAACAGAGCACGCGACACAGCTTCTTGTCCAGGCCCTGGTTATTTCTAGACTTGACTACTGTAATGTGCTTCTGGTTGGACTCCCCTCTTGTGCGATCCTAACACTTCGAATGATCCAGAATGCAGCAGCACGTCTTGTCTTCAACGAGCCCAAAAGGACCCACGTCACACCTCTCTTCATCTCCCTGCACTGGCTACCGCTCGCTGCTCGCATCAAGTTTAAGGCGCTGACGCTTGCATACAGAGCCACCACGCGCTCAGCTTCTGCTTACTTTGACTCCATTCTACAAATCCACACCCCCACCAGAAGCCTTCGCTCAGCTAAGGAACGACGGCTTGTGGTACCATCACAGAGGGGGAAAAAATCCCTTTCCAGAACATTTTCATTCAACGTTCCCAGCTGGTGGAACGATCTTCCCAACACCAAACGAAACGCAGAAACATTGACATCATTCAAAAGTCAACTTAAAACTCAGCTCTTCCGTGAGCACTTAACCGTATAAAAAATAAATAAACAAAAAACCCTTTCCTTTCCTTTCCTCTTTCTCTTCCTTCTTCCCTCCCTACTCTAGCCTGTGCTACACTGAGCAATGTACACAGTCTCAGGATTTCAGGCTCTTATTGCGCTTCTCGACTCTTCATGACCAATCGCTTCATGTACCCCCAAGTTGTAAGTCGCTTTGGATAAAAGCGTCTGCTAAATGCATAAATGTAAATGTATATGACAATATTAACAAATTCTGATTTCTCTAATAATTTCAGTGCATGATTTCTCAGATAATTTTTCATGACATAAATTAAATAACACTCTCTGTATATGTCACGATTGGTTGCAGCAGATGAGGAAGCAGGATCCAAGTGCAGTTGTACTTTCATTAGATAAACTCAAAACTTCACAAATACAAAATCATAGGGGACAAGACCAAGGCTCAGGAACAGAACAACCAACAATAAGGTTGCAACGATAAGAACTGACAACGAACAAGACTGAACACAGGGTTTGAATACACAGGCAAACAGATCATGGAAACAAGACACAGCCGACAAGACTAATGAGACAAACCTGAACTGAAACTCAAATCAACATGAAAAACTACAAAGAACTACAAAATAAAGCACAGGAAACACTTTAACATAAAAGTCCAAGGACAGACACAGAGCACATGTGACAGTGTACACCAATTTACTTCAGATAACTGAAAAATAATTAAAAGATTACCGGTAACACTTTACAATAAGTTCTCATTAGTTAATGCATTAACTAACATTATCAAACAATGAGCTATGCGGTTGTTACAGTATTTATTGATCTTTGTTAACATTGGTTACTAAAAAATACTGTTCATTGTTAGTTCATGTTTGCTCAGGTCAATGAAAATAGATGTTGCGGGACGTGCCACTAAGCACAGCGGCATGTGCCAACGGTTTCATGCGTAAAATGCCATGCCACTTAATGTCACTACCGCTACTGGGCAGTGCTATAATACACAAACCGAGAAAGAGTGAGCTCTAAATCATCTGCTCTAGTTCAACAGCAGGTCTTATCTATGTTTGGAGTCCTATTACACAGTAACAGTACAGTCAATAAAACACACTGGCACATCTCTCTGTGAGAGTTACACTAGTGTGTGGCCTAGGTCAAAGGTCATCCAGTCATGTGACTAGATATCTACATCCTCATTCATGAAGCGAAAGCTTTCATATCATAGTATATTGGACCTATAGCGTCTGTTATGACAGAGAGCTACTTTAGGGTCTAACTAGTCTTTGTCAATAAGCAACAGAGCGGTACATTTGTCCTGTGCTTCTCCAGCAGAACGGGAGTCATCGCTAACCACAGAAATCATGTGAGTTACTTCTGCTTTTGAAACACTTTTCAGAATGACTGGAAAATAGTATTTGACACTTACAGTACTTGCAATGACATTCTGCCTCATAATGTTTAGGTAGGCTTAGACTTCAGTAAAAGTTTTAAATTTGCATTTAAAATAAGATTGTTTAATTTGTATTAAAAGCTCCTTTACCTAAACCAATATTAAATCACCCAGAACCGATCACAAAAAAATATATTATTATTATTATTATTATTATTATTATTATTATTATGCATTTTATTTATAGGCGCCTTTCATGGCACTCAAGGACACCTTATAAAGTTCACACAAAAAATAAAATAGTTTCATCAAACAATAAAGACAAGACAGAACTGACGACAATAACATTAAAATCATATAAAAGCCTGCCTAAACAAATACATTTTAAGATGAGTTTTGAAAACCTGAAGACTTGTACTATTACAAACTTCTACAGGAAGCAAGTTCCAAAAATGAGGAGCCGCATAACTAAAAGCTTGTGACCCCATGGTAGTTGTCCTAGTGCGTGGAAGAACAAGTGTAAGTGCAGAAGCAGATCTTAGAGTACGAGAAGGTATGTGTAGATGCAGAAGATCAAGAAGATACGGAGAAGCCAAATTATTAAGTGCTTTATAAGTTAAAAGTAAAATTTTGAAATTTACACAAAATTTAACTGGAAGCCAATGCAAATTTTGTAAAACAGGAGTAATATGTTCTGAAATGGATGTTTTGGTAATAACTCGAGCAGCTGCATTTTGTACTGTAATTTATGAAGAGATTTTGAAGGAAGCCCACAAAACAAGGCATTACAGTAGTCAATTTGTGATGTTACAAGAGCATGCACAAGAGTAGCAGTACTCTTTAGTTAAAGAACAGGAAGCAACCGATTAATATTCCTAATATGATTTAATGCAAAATGAGTAACACTGTTAATATGTGCTTCAAAAGACTGAGTACTGTCAAGATGACACCCAAACTTTTTACCTGATTAGACAGAGGAACAGAGCAGTTATTTATTGTAATGGATTAAATGTTTGACTTAGCTATTGAATGTTTTGATCCAATGAGTAGAATCTCTGTTTTACTATTATTCAGCTTGAGAAAATTACCTGAAAACCAAAATTTTAATTCATCTAAACATTCAAAAAGAGGAAACTTTAAGGAAGGTTTAGAAGACAGATAAAGCTGGGTGTCATCAGCATAACAATGAAATTGGATGCCATATTTCATGAAGATAGTGCCAATTGGTAAAAGATAGATAATAAACAAAAGAGGTCCCAAAACAGAACCCTGAGGCACACCAGAGGAAACATAAGTGGGTTTTGATTTAAACTGTTTAAGTTGTACAAATTGAATGCGGTCATTAAGATAAGAACAAAACCAACTTAAAGCCATACCAGTGATACCAATAGATTACAATCTACTTAAAAGAATTTTGTGGGAAATGGTATCGAATGCTGCACTAAGATCGAGAAGTACAAGTATCGATAAAAGACCAGAATCAGCAGCTAGTAATAGATCATTGGAGATCTTTGCAAGTGAAGTCTCAACGCTATGATGAGAACGATAACCTGATTGGAACTGCTCATATAAATCATTAGAAGAAAGGTGTTCATGGAGCTGGAGAGCCACAATTTTTTCTAGAATTTTTGACAAAAACGGCAAATTTGAAATAGGGTGAAAATTATCTTTGGGTCTGTCCCAAGTTTCTTAAGAATGGGTGTTATCACAGACGTTTTAAATGCAGTAGGGACAGTACCAGAAATAATAGATATCAATAATTAAAGAGGAAAGAAAAGATAAACCAGCTTTAACCAAATGAGTCGGTAATGGATCCAGTATGCATGTAACAGATTTAGATTTTTGAATAATAAAACAAATTTCCTCGGCCGTTGGAATAGAAAATGAAGATAATGAAAATGGCATGGGACTTAAATTAAATATGTTGCAATTACTAATATATGGAACCAATTGCTGATGGATATGTTCTACTCTCCTGTTAAAAGAGAGCATGAAGGCTTCACACAACTCTGTAGAATACATATGAGAGTTAGTACAATCAGGTGACTTTAAAATAGTGTTAACCACAGAGAAAAGGGATTTTGTGTTTCCCACACCAGACCCAATTAAACTAGCATAATAATCTGATTCCACAGTGGAAAGCGAAGTCTTATAAACTTGCATGTGATCAGCATACATATCTTTATGAACTTGAAGTCCAGTCTTGGCATATAGTCGTTCAAGTCGACGACCCTTGATTTTTAGCTGACGGAGTTCAGATGTAAACCAGGGTGCAGTGTTGACAAATGAAACAGTCCTGGTTTTCAGTGGAGCACAAGCCTCAAGGATTTTTTGAAGACTATCATTATAATGCTTGACTAAATCATCAATAGTCCACAAATATTCTTAATCTGGAAGTGTGGAAAGACATTCTCTAAAAAATGAGACATCAACGGTCTTAATGTTTTGCGAAATGTATAGGACGACTCAATTTAGGTTAATGCACAGGTAAAAAAACATTGAAAGACAACCGGCAAATGGTAGGACAGTGATAAATCAGAGTTATTGGTATAAATCAGAGGTATAAATCAGAGGTATAAATCAGTCCTGTTGGACTCAAGATGGCGCCGAAGATGTCTGCTGCGTTGCGAGCTCCGTTACAACATTGTAGCTTTTTGTTTGTTCTGTTTATAGTTTTTGTGTTTTTTGTCTTGGATGCTGTCTGCCTTACTACGTACGACAGACAGACACTTTTGGACACTGGTTCGGCAATCGCACACCGAAAACCTGACTTTAAATTCATCAGTGACGACCAGCTGTTTACAGGCACGGCAGCGGAGCCCTTTGTGTGGGCAGTCCGACCGCGGAAATGCAGCCGGAGAAGGGGAAGCAGAGCCGGCGTGCTCATCAGAGTAAGACGCCGCGCAAACCGACCCCCGCTTCCCAGCATTTTACTGGCTAATGTTCAGTCTCTGGACAATAAACTCTGCGAGCTGAGAGCACGGATCTCTTTCCAACAAGAGACGAGGGACTGCTGCATTATCTGCCTTACAGAAACTTGGATGTCTGCTGAGATTCCAGATTCGGCCATCGAAACCACGGGGTTCTCCGTGCATCGAATGGACAGAGAAAAAGATCTCTCAGGGAAAAGCAAAGGCGGGGGTGTATGTTTTATGATCAACAGATCCTGGTGTGATCAGAGGAACGTACATTCTATCAAGTCTTTCTGTTCTCCTGATCTGGAATTTCTCATGGTTCTGTGCCGACCATTCTGGCTACCGAGGGAATTCACAGCGGTCATCATCACAGCTGTGTATATTCCCCCACAAGCCGACACAGACCGGGCACTAAAGGAACAGTATAGGACAGCAGGAAACCGCGCATCCTGAGGCTGCGTTTATTGTGACCGGAGACTTTAACAAAGCCAACTTCAAGCGCATCGCACCTAAATACCACCAACATGTAAGCATCAACACGCGAGGGAACCGTATTTTAGATCACTGCTACTCTCCCTTCCGGGATGGTTACAAGTCCCTCCCACGCCCACCATTTGGCACTCTTCCATTCTCCTTCTGCCCGCTTACAGACAGAGACTGAAACAGGAAGCACCCGCCCTCAGAACCATCCAGTGCTGGTCGGACCAATCAGACTCTATGCTACAAGACTGTTTTGATCACGCGGACTGGGAGATGTTCTGGTCGGCCTCTGATGACAACATCGAGGTCTACGCTGATAGCGTAACGTGTTTCATCAGGAAGTGCGTAGAAGACGTTGTTCCGACCAAAACAATTCGGCTGTACCCAAACCAGAAGCCGTGGCTAAATGGGGATGTTCGCGCGGCACTCAATGCGCGGACCTTCACTTTTAACTCCGGTAATGCGGAGGAGCATAAACAAGCAAGTTATGCCCTCCGGAAAACCATCAGAGCAGCAAAACGCCAGTACAGGGACAAGATTGAAGGACAGTTCAACACCACCGACTCTAGAAGCATGTGGCGGGGAATTAACACCATCACGGACTATAAAGGGAACACAAACTCCACCGTGAATACCGCTGCCTCTCTCCCGGACGAGCTAAACACCTTCTATGCTCGCTTTGAGGGAACTAACACCGCCCTCGCGGAGAGAGAGCTCGTGGCTGAAGATGCAGAGGTTAGTTCACTCTCTGTATCTGTAGCGGATGTAACCCGATCCTTCCGGCGGGTGAACATCCGTAAAGCCGCGGGTCCAGACGGCATTCCGGGCCGCGTCATCAGAGCGTGCGCGAACCAACTGGCTGGAGTTTTCACGGACATCTTTAACCTGTCCCTCTCCCTGTCTGTGGTCCCCACATGCTTCAAAACGTCCACCATTGTGCCTGTACCGAAGCAATCAAAAACCACCTGCTTAAACGACTGGCGTCCTGTTGCTCTGACCCCCATCATCAGCAAATGCTTTGAGAGAATAATCAGAAACCACATCTGCTCTGTTCTCCCCCCCTCACTGGACCCACTGCAGTTTGCATACCGCACAAACCGCTCCACTGATGATGCCATTTCATCCACAATACACACTGCTCTCTCCCACCTGGAAAAGAGGAACATATATGTGAGAATGCTGTTTGTAGACTACAGCTCAGCATTCAACACTATTGTGCCCTCCATACTTGACGTGAAACTCCGGGCTCTAGGCTTAAACAGCTTGTTATGCAGCTGGATCCTGGACTTCCTGTCAAACAGACGCCAGGTGGTCAAATGGGCAGCAACATCTCCTCATCACTGACTCTCAACACTGGAGCCCCTCAGGGCTGTGTTCTCAGCCCACTCCTCTACTCCTTGTACACACATGACTGTGTGGCAACCCACAGCTCCAACACCATCATCAAGTTTGCTGACGATACGACGGTGGTAGGTCTCATCACTGACAATGATGAAATGGCCTATAGAGAGGAGGTGCACACTCTGACACGGTGGTGTCAGGAGCACAACCTCTCCCTCAACGTCAGCAAGACGTGGTCGACTTCAGGAGGAATGAGAGAGAACACCGCCCCATCACCATCAATGAAGCACCAGTGGAGAGAGTCAGCAGCTTCAAGTTCCTCAGTGTCCACATCACAGAGGAACTCTCATGGTCCGTCCACACCGAGGCCGTTGTGAAGAAGGCTCATCAGCGCCTTTTCTTCCTGCGACGGCTGAGGAGGTTTGGAATGAACCGCCACATCCTCACACGCTTCTACACCAGCACCATAGAGAGCCTGCTGACTGGCTGCATCACCACCTGGTACGGCAACAGTACCACCCGCAGCCGCAAAGCCCTGCAAAGGGTAGTGCGCACGGGCCAGCTGCATCATCGGAGGTGAGCTTCCCTCCCTCCAGGACATTTATGCCAGGCGGTGTGTGAAGAGAGCTCAGAGGATCATCAGAGACTCTAGCCACCCGAGCCATGGGCTGCTCTCACTGCTGCCATCAGGCAGACGGTACCGCAGCATTAGAACACGCACCAGCCGACTCCAGAACAGCTTCTTCCCACAAGCAATTAGACTCCTTAACTCTTGATCCATCAGTTCATAACACACACTGGACAGAATATCACTCAGCACAACCCACTGTAGATACACACACATTATATACACATTTATTTATCATACAGCATCTATTGCACTTTGGATTTCAATTTGTGAATAATATTGTATACTGTACATTGTATATTATTATTATTATTATTATTATTATTATTATTATTATAGCGTAATGTATATTGTTTAGTGTATGTTTTAGTGTATATTGTTTAAAGTATATGTATATTGTAAGTATGTGTATATTGTTTAAAGCTGTGAGAACTACACTCACATTGTGTAAATTATTATTGTTTATTGTAGAGTTTACTGTGCTGTGAGTAATTGTGGGCGCATCAGATGATGTAATCTGATGTTGCTTTAAATGTTGTACATGTCATGTCATGACTACTATGTTGCTCGGAACTGCACCTAAGAATTTCACCAACTGTTGCACTTGTGTATACGGTTGTGTGACAATGAAGTGATTTGATTTGATTTGATTTGTTTTGATTTGGTAGTGCATTTACCAGGAATAACACCTGAACAGCAGACCAGATCAAGAGTATGACCTTTCGAATGAGTTGGAACATTAACAAATTGCTGTAATCCAAAACTATCTAAACATGATAAAAACTCTTTTGAGGTTAAAGTATCTGCATTGTCCACATGAATATTAAAATCACCAACCAGAACCACATTGGTTGATAAGGCACAGAGAGAAGTTAAATATGTGGTGAATTCCTGTAGGAATATAGAATTGGCCTTCGGAGGCCTATAAACAATAGCTAGAATCGTAGGAACAGAACCATTAATTTGTAAAGCAACAGATTCAAATTAGGTATATTCCGTTACAGGGAAAGTTGTCATTTTCCATTTGTCCTTGTAGAGTATTGCAAGCCCCCCACCCCGACCAGCAATACGTGGTTTGCAGATAAAAGCATATCCAGGAGGAACAGAATGATTAAAATGGAAAAAGTAATTGCTTCTTTGCCAAGTCTCAGTTAGACAAAGAAATCGAACTTGCGATCAAGTAGCAAGTCATAGATGAAAGGACCTTTATCGGAAATTGATCGAATATTCCAAAGTCCAAATGCAAGATCGTTCTTACCGTTATTAGTGTTAGTCGCCTTGGTCAGCTTGGCTAACATGCTCTGATTGACAGTCTGGGTATGTTTCCTTGAAGGACGAGGGCTTGAGGATCAAAAAGATGGAATTTCACTTGCAGAAACCGTTCTAAAACTCCTGCGAGATCCACGATGGACATACACTCACCTAAAGGATTATTAGGAACACCTGTTCAATTTCTCATTAATGCAATTATCTAATCAACCAGTCACATGGCAGTTGCTTCAATGCATTTAGGGGTGTGGTCCTGGTTAAGACAATCTCCTGAACTCCAAACTGAATGTCAGAATGGGAAATAAAGGTGATTTAAGCAATTTTGAGCGTGGCATGGTTGTTGGTGCCAGACGGGCCGGTCTGAGTTTTTCACAATCTGCTCAGTTACTGGTATTTTCACGCACAACCATTTCTAGGGTTTACAAATAATGGTGTGAAAAGGGAAAAACATCCAGTATGCGGCAGTCCTGTGGGCGAAAATGCCTTGTTGATGCTAGAGGTCAGAGGAGAATGGGCCAACTGATTCAAGCTGATAGAAGAGCAACTTTGACTGAAATAACCACTCGTTACAACCGAGGTATGCAGCAAAGCATTTGTGAAGCCACAACACGCACAACCTTGAGGCAGATGGGCTACAACAGCAGAAGACCCCACCGGGTACCACTCATCTCCACTACAAATAGGAAAAAGAGGCTACAATTTGCACAAGCTCACCAAAATTGGACAGTTGAAGACTGGAAAAATGTTGCCTGATCTGATGAGTCTCGATTTCTGTTGAGACATTCAGATGGTAGAATCAGAATTTGGCGTAAACAGAATGAGAACATGGATCCATCATGCCTTGTTACCACTGTGCAGGCTGGTGGTGGTGGTGTAATGGTGTGAGGGATGTTTTCTTGGCACACTTTAGGCCCCGTAGTGCCAATTGGGCATCGTTTAAATGCCACGGCCTACCTGAGCATTGTTTCTGACCATGTCCATCCCTTTATGACCACCATGTACCCATCCTCTGATGGCTACTTCCAGCAGGATAATGCACCATGTCACAAAGCTTGAATCATTTCAAATTGGTTTCTTGCACATGACAATGAGTTCACTGTACTAAAATGGCCCCCACAGTCACCAGATCTCAACCCAATAGAGCATCTTTGGGATGTGGTGGAACGGGAGCTTCGTGCCCTGGATGTGCATCTCCATCAACTGCAAGATGCTATCCTATCAATATGGGCCAACATTTCTAAAGAATGCTTTCAGCACCTTGTTGAATCAATGCCACGTAGAATTAAGGCAGTTCTGAAGGCGTAAGGGGGTCAAACACAGTATTAGTATGGTGTTCCTAATAATCCTTTAGGTGAGTGTATTTGCGGCTTGGTATAAAAACAATGTCCTGGTGCAGCCAGGTACAATGCAGAAGGGGGCTCACCATAATGCACACGTAGCTGCAATAATTCCGCTACCGAATATTGATGGAGCGAAAACACAGGATGGAGAATTGAGCAGAAGATAATCCACACAACTGCAAGCCATATAGGCAGTTCGAATTTCATCATAACTGCAGCTAAGCAGGATGATAGGGAAGAGAAGCAGTCAGATAGGCCCCGATACAGATATTTCAGGTGAGCAATAGTCCAGCAATGCCGCAAACAATCTGTAATTTGCAATCTCCCTAGGTTGCACCAATCCCAATTTCCAGGTTACACCAGAACTGTGCACAAAATTATTGAGGTGAATAAAACAGGTGAATAAAACACGATAAAATACAAATAACTAAAAACCTTCTCGGATCAGCGGCTGCTAACAGCGCTCCAGAAGTGATCTATTATTAACTAATATCTCTTTAAAAATAAGTAATTAACAGATATATCAAAAGCATGTCACATACTGTGAGACAAGTAATGCTTAAAATTCATTTAAAATAGAATTGATCATTAAAATAATTTTAAAATAAAATCAAATATACAGAACAATAGTGTCATTTACTGAAAGCAAAGGTTCTAGAATTAGGGTAAATCTTTCAAAATGATGCAGTTATCATTTTTCTGTTGATAAGGGGAAGTGTTTTTAGGTCACTGGTGTGCTGATAAATCTTATCTGTCGATATTCAGATATATTTTTTTTAGGACACAACATCTTATATAACAACAAAAAATATTGATAATTACCTTGAAATAAGGCCTACTTTTGTTGTATAAAGTAAGTGGGCCATTTTATGTTTTAATAGAATTGAATAACCAAATCTGTTTTCATTCAGCATCCATTTTATTCATTCATACAATCGTGCTGTGCTCTAAACCCTTACTCATTCTTTTTCATTGTTCACCCTCTACACATTCTTTCTCTTAGGGGGGAATGTCAGAATGGAATTTCCTTGGATTTGTTCCTGCATTGCTCTCTTGTTCCTGCTGTGAGTAATGCCTGCTTTTGTCCAGACAGAACTCTCTCCCCTCAGGATAAACATCCAACACTTTCTCTTGACAAGGAAGAGATGAATATGAATATCATGTTTACAGTTACTTAATCAGTTGGTGTCAACTGCTGCCTAAATACTGTTTGGAGCCACTGTAACTCAGTTCCCTACTTTATTAGAATTGTTACATCATTAGACTTCTCTCAAAATCTTTGTGTTTCAGGTCTGCATTGTGTTTCTGCTGTCAATTGTACAGCGCAGAGCGAGGGCTCAGCCCTTTGAGAATCGCTTTCCGTATCTCAGGGGTCGATTTGGCATTGTGGTGTGAGTGGTCTCAGAATGAAATCTCGAGTTCTGCGTTTAATATTCATCTGTGTTTTTAGTTGTCTAAAGACTTTTTATGTTGTGTGTGTGTGTGTGTGTGTGTGTGTATGTGTTTGTGTGTGTTTTCCTTTGCAGTCCATTGGATTTCATCGGCAGTCTAAGTAACCGATGGTCTTATGGTTTTGCATTTGGCGCAATTGCTCCCAGTGTGATTCAGCTTTTCTCTGAGTCCTACACACCATTTAACGTGCCTAACTGGGCTAAAGGTAGTTTAAGTATAACAATGCAAATATTTTATATACACTATCGTTCAAAGGTTTGGAAAAAAAAGTAACGCTTTTATTCAGCAAGATACATTAAAATGATCAAAAGTGATAGTAAAGACTACTGTTGTTCTGAACTTTCTATTCATTTAAAGGATCCTGGAAAAAAAAACTATGATGATTTAAAAAAATTAATAATAATAATTAAGCAGCACAGTGGTTTTCAACACTGATAATAATAAATGTATCTCGAGTACAAAATCTGCAATTTAGACTGATTGTGTGACACTGAAGACTGCAACAAACAGGAATAAATTATTTCAAATTTTAATCATATTTCACAATATTTCTGTTTTTACTGTATTTTTAATCAAGTAAATGCAGACTCGGTGAGCATATAAGAGACCAAACTTTTGAACGGTATTGTGTATATAGAAACAGTGTTGGGGAAAGTTACTTTAAAAAGTAATGCATTGCAATATTGCGTTACTCTCTTAAAAAGTAACTAATTGCAGTACTTAGTTACTTTTTAAGGAAAGTAATGTGTTAAGTTACTTTTATGTTACTTTTTCTTACCTGGAGCGGTAAGAACAAAAAAAGCTATATTTTGAGCAAATATAAAGGCACTTTCACACCAAAATTGAAATAACAAGGCTAAAGGAAATTGGAGGGTGCAGCTCAAACAAACCTTTCAGCTGTGCTGCTGCTCTGGATTACAGAAGAATAGGATGCAGGAGAAGAAAGTTTAACACTTACTTCAATAAAAACAAAACATTTTAAATATTTTTTGCTTATGGTTTAACTCAGGGTTCCTCAAACTCCTGGAGAGCCACTGTCCTGCAGAGTTCCTTAGTTCCAACCCTGACCAAACACACCTGAGCAAGCTAATCAAGGTCTTCAGGATCATAGATATACATAATAAAGGCTAGATGTCTCGTCCGCGCTGCTGGCCAATGGAAGTCGACGTCCGCACCTGGCGGCCATCTTGTTACAGGCAGCTCGCTCCCTCGTAACATTGTTTTCATGGTGCTTGCACTTTTTAAATAACCATAACTTCACTGTCAGAAAAAAAGGTACAGTGCTGTCACTGGGGTGGTACCCTAAGGTACAAAACCGAAAAGGTACTAATATGTACCTTTAAGGTACTAATATGCACTTTTAAAGTACTGATATGTACCTTTTAAGGTACTAATATGTACCATTTAGGGGTGAGTAAGGTACAAAGATGTACCTTTTCACTTTTGTACCTTAGGGTACCGCCCTAGTGACAGCACTGTACCTTTTTTTCTGAGAGTGTTGCTCAATTTTCTACTGATTTTCAAAATGTTTGATTTGTTATAAACGTCAGAGATGTAGTTATGACACTGCATACTTATTAATTTTTTTTCATAATTTGTTCAAGCATCCATAATTATAGCCATGTTAATAACGTTTGTAAGAAACCAAACCATTTGTAAATCCATCAAGATTTCAGTGAGATAAGAGTATTTGTGTTCATGCAGATCACTTGCCTTACACTCTAAAAAAAAAAGGTTCTATATGGCACCAAAAAGGTTCTTGGCTCGTAATCATAGGGGAACCTTTTTTAGTGCTATATAGCACCAATTTTGGTGCTTCAGTGGTTCTTCAGTGGTTCTTCAGTGGTTCTTCAGAGGTGCTATATAGCACCTTAGTCAAAGAACCGGTGAAGAACCTCTGAAGAACTGCTGAAGAACCTCTGAAGAACTGCTGAAGAACCACTGAAGCACCAAAATTGGTGCTATATAGCACTAAAAAAGGTTCCCCTATGATTACGAGCCAAGAACCATTTTTGGTGCCATATAGAACCTTTTTTTTTAGGTACCACAGAGCCCTGCCTGTGTCAAGATGGCCGCCGGTGATGACGTTAGAGACTCCACCGTAAGACATCTAGACTTTATTATGTATATCTATGTTCAGGATCACTAGAAAATCACAGGAAGGTGTGTTTGATCAGGGTTGGAGCTAAACTCTGCAGGACAGCGGCCCTCCAGGACCGAGTTTGAGGAACCCTGGTTTAGCTGAATCATTGAAGGTCAGCAGAAAATACATTGGTCTATAACGTGAGATTAAATGCATAAAAAATATTTGTTTCATTTAACATTTAATTATTGCAGGTTTGTGTAGTAGATTTAGCATTTCACTGATTTTATTCATTTTGATGGATTCTGAATCTTTTTTTGTTCAATTGTGATGAGATGCCTGCTCACATTTAGTCTAGAACTACAATAATCATCATGTTTACACACAACGTTGCTTTACTAGTTATTTGATAAAAGCTACTTGTAATGTGTTATCCCCAAAACTGTATACAAACAGCCAAGAAACAAATTCTATATTCTTTATTTATGTTATGTTTGTCATATTGTTATTTATAATATTATATATATATATAATGAATATTTGTATTGTATATATAACCTTGAAAAAAGGTCTATTCTTTAATTTTGATCAAAGGAAAGTTACAGTTTGATCTATATGTGCGTTTCTTGCAGCCATTTTGTACCTGGTAGGAGCCATAGAAGTTGGCGTGGCGTACCTGCCATTCTTTGCTTGTCTGTCAACGCCACACCGAGCACTAGGAGGGGTTTTAGGTCTTCTATACACACTCATGTGGTACATAAAAAAACAACTAATACACATTAAACCTTTTGTCTGAAATCTTGGCCTAGCTAACTACTTCTCTGTTTGTACTTGTAGCTGTAAGGATTTTTGTTGTTGAACTGATTGTTGACTTTTCTGTGGGTTTCAGGCTCATTGTGAGACTGTATGACACAATAAGCTGTCCCTCTGGAAGGGTTGGTGAATATTATTAATAATTAACTTTAATTTATTAATGATTAACTTTATATTATTGTTTAAGTTTGCATGTTAAGATTAGCTATCCCTCAGTGTTCAAAGCTTAATTGCAATACTCTGGATAAATATAACACATTTTGCTGATTGCAGATTTTAGGTCCTCACGAGAAATTGATCATTCTGTGGCCGTTCTTCCTGTGCCTGCTTTTCCTGCTGGGACGGTTTGTGTATATCATTGTGAAGGCAGTGAGAATCCACCTGAAGCTACAAGCTGATGAGGTCAGATCATGAGAAAGTGATTCCTTTTATAATAACAATTTACAACAAGATTCAATTTGTTGGCAGGAAATAAGAAAGTAGTTAAAATTAAATAACAATGAACAGTACTTTTACAGCATTTATTCATCTACACTCTTAAAAATAAAGGTTCTTTATTGGCATATGGTTCTATGAAGAACCTGAAACAGTCATCAAAAGTGGTTCTTCTATATGACATCGCTGAGTTTTGGAACCTTTATTTTTAATGTCTACACATGCAAGTACATTTTTTACATTTGTAAGTTGTATAAATGAACATTAATAGGCATAATGAACAAACATGAATTAACATTAAACAATAGTATATTTATCAATTAACACCAGTTCATAAATGAATGTTTTTTGATATATAGAATGAAGAGGATCTACAATTCCATCAGTTCAGATATGTACAGACTCTACTGAAACGCCCCTCTGAACGGTACGTACTCATCCAACCCATCCAATAACCATCATTTCACCATCTCGGTTAACTATAGACCCGATATAGTCCAGCTGTGTAACCCACTTCTAGCCAAAAGAACCTTGAATTTGGTAACATGTCGTTTTTGGCAAAATCATTTGCGAGATGTATGATATTTCATCATGTAAGCAAAGTCAACAGTGATTACAAGTTGCTTGGTTTCATTTCTTTGACATGTTCATGTTCTAGATGACTAGTCTAGTTCTTGGGCTATGGTTAGAAGTCTAGTACATTATTACTGACAGCCCACATTTTGCCAGCCTAGACGTCAAGGCTGTATTTGTATGGCTGTAGACATCTTTTTAAATGCAAAATTTGGGAGGGAAACATAAACAGACATTATTCAATGTATTCAAAACAATCAGCCGATTCTCATTCTTCTGTTGTGCTTCAGGCCGGAAGAAAAGAGTTGGTTCCGAAGAAAAGTGTATGACTGGGATCCTCACTTTAAATTCCCTAACAGAATGATTGGCACATCCATTATCTCTTTGATTGGTTTGTACACGGTCAGTTGGCACTCACTTGTGTGCATGCATTTGTGTTTTTGTTTTTTTAGATGAGTCATTTTAGACAATGTGTTTGCCTATATGTAGATGACCCTGGCAGACTACAGCTTGAGTGACTACACCTTTGACAAACTAGATGCTTTAAAGGACTCACTTGCAGAGATAGCATCATCCTATAATCAAACAGACAACATTTTCACATCTTTCATTCCCAGGCTGAATGAGTTCAGCATTGTTGCACGAAGTAAGATCCACCTCTTTTTCTTCTTGTCTTTTTGTTTATATTTATAGTCTCGGTGACAATAATATCGTAATAGTAATAGTGGAAGATCACAATTTCCACAAAATTATTAAGCAACATTGATAATAAGAAGAAATGTTTCTTGGAAAGAAACACCAAACCAGCATATTATAAGGATCATGAGACAGATAGATAGATAGATAGATAGATAGATAGATAGATAGATAGATAGATAGATAGATAGATAGATAGATAGATAGATAGATAGATAGATAGATAGATAGATAGATAGATAGATAGATAGATAGATAGATAGATAGATAGATAGATAGATAGATAGATAGATAGATAGATAGATAGATAGATAGATAGATAGATAGATAGATAGATAGATAGATAGATAGATAGATAGATGACAATGAATGGATAGATGGGTAGACAGACAGACAGACAGACAGACAGACAGACAGACAGACAGACATATAGATAGATAGATAGATAGATAGATAGATAGATAGATAGATAGATAGATAGATAGATAGATAGATAGATAGATAGATAGATAGATAGATAGATAGATAGATAGATAGATAGATAGATAGATAGATAGATAGATAGATAGATAGATAGATAGATAGATAGATAGATAGATAGATAGATGATAGATAGATAGATAGATAGATAGATAGATGACAATAAAAGGATAGATAGATAGATAGATAGATAGATAGATAGATAGATAGATAGATAGATAGATAGATAGATAGATAGATAGATAGATAGATAGATAGATAGATAGATAGATAGATAGATAGATAGATAGATAGATAGATAGATAGATAGATAGATAGATAGATAGATAGATGACAATGAATGGATAGATAGATAGATAGATAGATAGATAGATAGATAGATAGATAGATAGATAGATAGATAGATAGATAGATAGATAGATAGATAGATAGATAGATAGATAGATAGATAGATAGATAGATAGATAGATAGATAGATAGATAGATAGATAGATAAATAGATGACAATGAATGGATAGATGGGTAGACAGACAGACAGACAGACAGACAGACAGACAGACAGACAGACAGATAGATAGATAGATAGATAGATAGATAGATAGATAGATAGATAGATAGATAGATAGATAGATAGATAGATAGATAGATAGATAGATAGATAGATAGATAGATAGATAGATAGATAGATAGATAGATAGATAGATAGATAGATAGATAGATAGATAGATAGATAGATAGATAGATGACAATAAAAGGATAGATAGATAGATAGATAGATAGATAGATAGATAGATAGATAGATAGATAGATAGATAGATAGATAGATAGATAGATAGATAGATAGATAGATAGATAGATAGATAGATAGATAGATAGATAGATAGATAGATAGATAGATAGATAGATAGATAGATAGATAGATAGATGACAATGAATGGATAGATAGATAGATAGATAGATAGATAGATAGATAGATAGATAGATAGATAGATAGATAGATAGATAGATAGATAGATAGATAGATAGATAGATAGATAGATAGATAGATAGATAGATAGATAGATAGATAGATAGATAGATGACAATGAATGGATAGATGGGTAGACAGACAGACAGACAGACAGACAGACAGACAGACAGACAGACAGACAGACAGACAGACAGACAGACAGACAGATAGATAGATAGATAGATAGATAGATAGATAGATAGATAGATAGATAGATAGATAGATAGATAGATAGATAGATAGATAGATAGATAGATAGATAGATAGATAGATAGATAGATAGATAGATAGATAGATAGATAGATAGATGACAATGAATGGATAGATAGATAGATAGATAGATAGATAGATAGATAGATAGATAGATAGATAGATAGATAGATAGATAGATAGATAGATAGATAGATAGATAGATAGATAGATAGATAGATAGATAGATAGATAGATAGATAGATAGATAGATAGATAGATAGATAGATAGATAGATAGATAGATAGATGACAATGAATGGATAGATGGGTAGACAGACAGACAGACAGACAGACAGACAGACAGACAGACAGATAGATAGATAGATAGATAGATAGATAGATAGATAGATAGATAGATAGATAGATAGATAGATAGATAGATAGATAGATAGATAGATAGATAGATAGATAGATAGATAGATAGATAGATAGATAGATAGATAGATAGATAGATAGATGACAATAAATGGATAGATAGATAGATAGATAGATAGATAGATAGATAGATAGATAGATAGATAGATAGATAGATAGATAGATAGATAGATAGATAGATAGATAGATAGATAGATAGATAGATAGATAGATGACAATGAATGGATAGATAGATAGATAGATAGATAGATAGATAGATAGATAGATAGATAGATAGATAGATAGATAGATAGATAGATAGATAGATAGATAGATAGATAGATAGATAGATAGATAGATAGATAGATAGATAGATAGATAGATAGATAGATAGATAGATAGATAGATAGATAGATAGATAGATAGATAGATAGATAGATAGATGACAATGAATGGATAGATAGATAGATAGATAGATAGATAGATAGATAGATAGATAGATAGATAGATAGATAGATAGATAGATAGATAGATAGATAGATAGATAGATAGATAGATAGATAGATAGATAGATAGATAGATAGATAGATAGATAGATAGATAGATAGATAGATAGATAGATAGATGACAATGAATGGATAGATAGATAGATAGATAGATAGATAGATAGATAGATAGATAGATAGATAGATAGATAGATAGATAGATAGATAGATAGATAGATAGATAGATAGATAGATAGATAGATAGATAGATAGATAGATAGATAGATGACAATGAATGGATAGATGGGTAGACAGACAGACAGACAGACAGACAGACAGATAGATAGATAGATAGATAGATAGATAGATAGATAGATAGATAGATAGATAGATAGATAGATAGATAGATAGATAGATAGATAGATAGATAGATAGATAGATAGATAGATAGATAGATAGATAGATAGATAGATAGATAGATAGATAGATAGATAGATAGATGACAATGAATGGATAGATGGGTAGACAGACAGACAGACAGACAGACAGACAGACAGACAGACAGACAGACAGACAGACAGACAGATAGATAGATAGATAGATAGATAGATAGATAGATAGATAGATAGATAGATAGATAGATAGATAGATAGATAGATAGATAGATAGATAGATAGATAGATAGATAGATAGATAGATAGATAGATAGATAGATAGATAGATAGATAGATAGATAGATGACAATGAATGGATAGATGGGTAGACAGACAGACAGACAGACAGACAGACAGACAGACAGACAGACAGACAGACAGACAGACAGATAGATAGATAGATAGATAGATAGATAGATAGATAGATAGATAGATAGATAGATAGATAGATAGATAGATAGATAGATAGATAGATAGATAGATAGATAGATAGATAGATAGATAGATAGATAGATAGATAGATAGATAGATAGATAGATAGATAGATAGATAGATGACAATGAATGGATAGATAGATAGATAGATAGATAGATAGATAGATAGATAGATAGATAGATAGATAGATAGATAGATAGATAGATAGATAGATAGATAGATAGATAGATAGATAGATAGATAGATAGATAGATAGATAGATGACAATGAATGGATAGATAGATAGATAGATAGATAGATAGATAGATAGATAGATAGATAGATAGATAGATAGATAGATAGATAGATAGATAGATAGATAGATAGATAGATAGATAGATAGATAGATAGATAGATAGATAGATAGATAGATAGATAGATAGATAGATAGATAGATAGATAGATAGATAGATAGATAGATGACAATAAATGGATAGATAGATAGATAGATAGATAGATAGATAGATAGATAGATAGATAGATAGATAGATAGATAGATAGATAGATAGATAGATAGATAGATAGATAGATAGATAGATAGATAGATAGATAGATAGATAGATAGATAGATAGATAGATAGATGACAATGAATGGATAGATAGATAGATAGATAGATAGATAGATAGATAGATAGATAGATAGATAGATAGATAGATAGATAGATAGATAGATAGATAGATAGATAGATAGATAGATAGATAGATAGATAGATAGATAGATAGATGACAATGAATGGATAGATAGATAGATAGATAGATAGATAGATAGATAGATAGATAGATAGATAGATAGATAGATAGATAGATAGATAGATAGATAGATAGATAGATAGATAGATAGATAGATAGATAGATAGATAGATAGATAGATAGATAGATAGATGACAATGAATGGATAGATGGGTAGACAGACAGACAGACAGACAGACAGACAGACAGACAGACAGATAGATAGATAGATAGATAGATAGATAGATAGATAGATAGATAGATAGATAGATAGATAGATAGATAGATAGATAGATAGATAGATAGATAGATAGATAGATAGATAGATAGATAGATAGATAGATAGATAGATAGATAGATGACAATGAATGGATAGATGGGTAGACAGACAGACAGACAGACAGACAGACAGACAGACAGACAGACAGACAGACAGACAGATAGATAGATAGATAGATAGATAGATAGATAGATAGATAGATAGATAGATAGATAGATAGATAGATAGATAGATAGATAGATAGATAGATAGATAGATAGATAGATAGATAGATAGATAGATAGATAGATAGATAGATGACAATAAATGGATAGATAGATAGATAGATAGATAGATAGATAGATAGATAGATAGATAGATAGATAGATAGATAGATAGATAGATAGATAGATAGATAGATAGATGACAATGAATGGATAGATAGATAGATAGATAGATAGATAGATAGATAGATAGATAGATAGATAGATAGATAGATAGATAGATAGATAGATAGATAGATAGATAGATAGATAGATAGATAGATAGATAGATAGATAGATAGATAGATAGATAGATAGATAGATAGATAGATTTTTATTAAAAAATCTTTAATACTGAAAAGTGATTTAATGTTTATTATTTTTGTATTAGGGTCTTGGCTGGCGACAACCATTTTTTCTACTCTGACATCTGTTACTTACACGTTTCATGTGCTAGTATGTTACAGGTAAACAGGTATTTATATATCAAATTCAACACTATAGCAATTTCGGTAATTAAAAAAAGAGAAAACAATGCGCTACATTTATGTCTGCAGGAAACATTTGAAGAGGTTGTGGCGGGGGCAAAAATCTTTTCTTCCAGAGAAGTTTCATAAACCAAGTCCTGCAGTCAGTGTGGTAAGTAAAGATGTGTGAAGGGATTCATTTGGTTTCTTTATGATTTGAGGTTAACAACATCATAAAAAAAGACAAACTCTGTGGCATTTAGGTTGCTCATCTTTTCTCTCTCTCAGGCTGCTATAACAAGATATTCAGGCTGGCAGATTGCCTTCACTCTGTGGGGTATGTGAAACTCTAACATTTGGACTGTGTTGTGGTGAGATCAGCTGATAAGCTTTACCTTGTTCAGAGGTCATTACCTTCACGGGCATCTGTCCCTTGGCATACTTTGCTACTGTTGTGTTTTTAGTCAGTTATATTTGATAAGGAATACTTTGATGACGGTTTGCTGCATTGCTTAAAATTATTTTTGTTTCTGCAGGGTTTCTGATAGTTCACTTTGTGCAGTTTCTTTTTGCCTTAATGTTTGTGTATGGAGTTGTTCTACCAATCCAGAAGGGACAATTTCTCAGCTGGCTTTCTAGTGTTGCCATCATTCTGTGAGTTCTGACATTTCACGACCATATTACTTTCATAAGCATAATCATTAGGCCATTTTTTTTATTTGCTTGACAACCTTATAAACCACTTTTCAAAAGTATGGGGGAAGTACGTTTTTTTTAGATGGGTCATGAACTGGCTTTTAAAAATTTTTTATACTGTTGTCTGAGGTCAACTTATGATGTTTGTGTGGTTTTTGCATTCAAAAACATCATAATGAATGAGTCCTTTTCTGCCCTGGTTTTGAGGCTCTCTCAAGAAACACTCGTTTTTTATGGGCGTGCCACACTGAAGACTTGGACGGCCTGGATTGGATAAGATTTGTGTAGATCTAGATCTAAGATAGACGTAGTGTCCGTGACGTCACCCATAGGATTCTGAAGAGCAGTTTTGAAGCGTAAAGTAGGGTCGAGCTGGCCGTTGCCATCTTGTCAGCGTGTCATCGTGCGTCACTCCCGGATAATAGAAAATGGGCAAAGAGGCGGGACGTGGGTGGAGCTGAGGTGCAGGATGACTCATGCTGCGTTCACACCAAATGTGAATAGAGCGTCAGGAGCGAGTGATTTCAATGTTCAATGGAAAGGATGACGCGAATTGGACGCGAATTGAGCGTCTTGCGCGATACGCGCGTTACACGCGAATGGTGCTTTTTGTGCATTCACGCGTTTGAAGCGAATTGGTGTCTGACGCCCAAGTTGAAAAATTGGAACTTTGGCGTCAATTCGCGCCACGTTAACCAATCAGGAGCCTGCTTGCTGCTGTCACGTGGTAAAGTGACGTGATGAGAAACCCTGCATAATTTAAAAATACTACTATTGTGTCACAAAATGAGGTTTTAAGACTTTTTCAGGTGAGAATAAAATGATTTATTTAGTATTATTTATAAATAAACCAATGGTTTATTTATAAAGAGAGCGTCTATTTAAAACAATTAATAATAATCTTACGTTTTTGGAGTTGTGAGATCCAGGCGATCAAACGCTCAATTTCTCTGTGCGTCCAATTCGCTCTATTCGCGTTTGGTGTGAACGCAGCATAACAGACAGCAGATAAATGGCTATCCACCTGTCACTCAAAGTGGCCACGCCCTTACTTATGCAGAACTTTAAGGCTTTATATAATGTAAACGAATAAGTTATAAAAAAATTCACCCCCTCACAGTTGTCATGAAGGGCAAAATTAGCCGTATAGACCAAAACCACAATTTGTACCAGGCTGTAAACATGTTTTTTTCTGCTGTAAAGTCGGGCACTTTAACATGAGGCTCAATGAGATTCTGCTCCCTTCTGGAGCCTGTCTCTAGTGGCCAGTCGATGAATTGCAGTTTAAGTCACTTCCTTATTGGCTTCAAGAGAAAATGCGGGAGGTTGCCGCTTGGAGTACACGTGAGGGATTGTTTTGAAAGCGTGTGGAGGGCAACCGGAATGATTTGCTCACAGGGCTTGCGAAATGTCTTTATCAAACAAACACAAAGATTCATCTCTCATCCACCCACGATTGACAGCGTGCTAAGGTATGTTCAGTTAGACACGTACACATAATCAATACGATCTGTAACAATGCAATACTATCACATATATAAAACATGTTTTACTCACATAAGTGTGTGTTGCACCGTTCCTGTCGGATCCAATACAGGAGGCACAGCATTGTGTTTTAATCTCAATATGTCTGCAAATCCAGTCTCGACCTGTATCTTGTTTACGAACGATTCTGTGGTGAAATGAAGCGAACAAACGCGCAATGTCTTACACACGTGAGCTGGAACTGTATTAAAAGAATTCCTATTATTAGAATCCGAAGGAAACTTATGCAGGGACTGTGTATCTCCACAACCAGGCACAGGGCAATATATTACTCTCTTCGGCATGTTTATTGCTCGGTACTAGCATGATCCGTTTAGCTCCACGAGATGGTGGGCGGGGCTACAGAAGCAGGCGTTCTTCTTCTTCTTCTGTTGAGGCGGCGTTTCAGCATGATGACGTCAAGGGTCGACATATTCTGAGAGCTCTCGTTTTCTGGGCTTGGTGCTAATAAAAGCTTTTCTTTGACTAACAAGGAAGTTTTCAGCTCCGAAACTTACAGGATATTCTTATATCACGATGTTCTTTTATATATCAAAGACTCAAGGGAAAGTTGATTTCTCAATTCATCACCCCTTTAAATATATTTTAAAAATGTAATTTATTCCTGTGATGGCAAAGCTGTATTTTTAGCATCATCACTCCGGTGTTCAGAGTCCATGATCCTTCGCAAAACATTCTAACTGGCTGATTTGGTACTCAAGAAACATTTCTCATTATTATAAATGTTGAAAACAGTTGTGCTTCTTCATATGTTTGTGGAATAGAAAATTCAAAACAACAGCATTTATTTGAAACAGAAATTATAAATGTCTTTACTGACACTTTTAATGCATCCTTACGGAATAAAAGTCTTAGTGACCGCAAACTTTGAACAGTAGTGTGTTTTATGGCCAATATCTAATATTAATACTTATCTATTAAAGACGCTGCATGTGTTTAAGTAGCATTAAATTGTGTTTTTATGTAATTTCAGGCCCACAATATTCATAATTATAGCCTTGGTGGTAGCGCAGATTATTCTGGTCCAAGTGTTTTTCCTGCAGGACAAAGTCTCCCCTGAAGACAAAGAAAAGCCTCTTGCAATCAACAACAGGTTGGACCATTTTATAAAAAGAAATAGATGAGGCTATAAATGACAGTCGTGATTCTAGGGTGTCCTGAGTGATAAATATATTTATAAATATGAAACATAGCCTTTTTTAAAATATATTTCTGAAATTACCCTTCTCTGTTTTGTCCTTCCACAGAAAAGCGTTCCACTGCTTCAACTACTTTTTCTTTTTCTATAATGTGATTATGGGGTTGAGCAACTGTATTTTGCGCCTTTTAAGCAGCTGCATTGTGGGTACTTGGCTGGTGTCACGCATTGATCGGACCATCATGCAGCGCGGCTATGAGTCCATGGATCCAGGTAATAATGGCATATGCAGGGCTGTGCAGTGATCATTTTCAAATATAATTTTAGTCTTAAAGGGTTAGTTCACCCAAAAATGAAAATTCTGTCATTAATTACTTACCCTCATGTTGTTCCAAACCTGTAAGACCTCTGTTCATCTTCGAAACACAAATGAAGATCTCTTTGATGAAATCTGAGAGCTTTCTGTGCCTCCATATTCAGCTACACAACTACCACTTTGACCCTTCAAAAAGTTAATAAAGAGATCGTAAAACTAATCCATATGAATTGAGTGGCTTTTATTCACATATACCAGAGGTGGCGAACTCCGGTCCTGGAGAGCCACAGTCCTGCAGAGTTTTGCTTAAACCCTAATCAAACACACCTGAACAAGTTAATCAAGGTCTGAAGGGTTACAAGGAAGCTACAGGCAGGTGAGTTTTATCAGGGTTGGAGCTGAACTCTGCTGGAGTAAGGCTCTCCAGGACCGGAGTTCGCCACCCCCGACCTATACAGTAAACTTTCATTAACTCAACAGAAGCTCAAGCATGTTCCCTTGATGTGCGAGAACCAATGAGGTTCGTTCTCGTGTTACACAGCACATTTGAGCATCAGCAACAACCAATGAGGTTCATTCTCGTGTGTTACGCAGCACGTTTGAGCTTCAGCAACAACCAATGAGGTTCATTCTCATGTTACGCAGGACATTTGAGCATCAGCAGCAACCAATGAGGTTCATTCTCGTGTTACGCAGCACGTTTGAGCTTCAGCAACAACCAATGAGGTTCATTCTTGTGTTACGCAGCACATTTGAGCTTCAGCAACAACCAATGAGGTTCATTCTCGTGTTACGCAGCACATTTGAGCTTCCGCAACAACCAATGAGGTTCATTCTCGTGTTACGCAGCACATTTGAGCTTCAGCAACAACCAATGAGGTTCATTCTCGTGTTACGCAGCACGTTTGAGCTTCAGCAACAACCAATGAGGTTCATTCTCGTGTTACGCAGCACATTTGAGCTTCAGCAACAACCAATGAGGTTCATTCTCGTGTTACGCAGCACATTTGAGCTTCAGCAACAACCAATGAGGTTCATTCTTGTGTTACTCAGCACGTTTGAGCTTCAGCAACAACCAATGAGGTTCATTCTCGTGTTACGCAGCACATTTGAGCTTCAGCAACAACCAATGAGGTTCATTCTCGTGTTACTCAGCACGTTTGAGCTTCAGCAACAACCAATGAGGTTCATTCTCGTGTTACGCAGCACATTTGAGCTTCAGCAACAACCAATGAGGTTCATTCTTGTGTTACGCAGCACATTTGAGCTTCAGCAACAACCAATGAGGTTCATTCTTGTGTTACGCAGCACATTTGAGCTTCCGCAACAACCAATGAGGTTCATTCTTGTGTTACGCAGCACATTTGAGCTTCAGCAACAACCAATGAGGTTCATTCTCGTGTTACGCAGCACGTTTGAGCTTCAGCAACAACCAATGAGGTTCATTCTCGTGTTACGCAGCACATTTGAGCTTCAGCAACAACCAATGAGGTTCATTCTCGTGTTACGCAGCACGTTTGAGCTTCAGCAACAACCAATGAGGTTCATTCTTGTGTTACGCAGCACATTTGAGCTTCCGCAACAACCAATGAGGTTCATTCTCGTGTTACGCAGCACATTTGAGCTTCAGCAACAACCAATGAGGTTCATTCTCGTGTTACTCAGCACGTTTGAGCTTCAGCAACAACCAATGAGGTTCATTCTCGTGTTACGCAGCACATTTGAGCTTCAGCAACAACCAATGAGGTTCATTCTCGTGTTACGCAGCACGTTTGAGCTTCAGCAACAACCAATGAGGTTCATTCTTGTGTTACGCAGCACATTTGAGCTTCCGCAACAACCAATGAGGTTCATTCTCGTGTTACGCAGCACATTTGAGCTTCAGCAACAACCAATGAGGTTCATTCTCGTGTTACGCAGCACGTTTGAGCTTCAGCAACCACCAATGAGGTTCATTCTCGTGTTACGCAGCACGTTTGAGCTTCAGCAACAACCAATGAGGTTCATTCTCGTGTTACGCAGCACATTTGAGCTTCAGCAACAACCAATGAGGTTCATTCTTGTGTTACGCAGCACATTTGAGCTTCAGCAACAACCAATGAGGTTCATTCTCGTGTTACGCAGCACGTTTGAGCTTCAGCAACAACCAATGAGGTTCATTCTCGTGTTACGCAGCACATTTGAGCTTCAGCAACAACCAATGAGGTTCATTCTCGTGTTACGCAGCACGTTTGAGCTTCAGCAACAACCAATGAGGTTCATTCTTGTGTTACGCAGCACATTTGAGCTTCCGCAACAACCAATGAGGTTCATTCTCGTGTTACGCAGCACATTTGAGCTTCAGCAACAACCAATGAGGTTCATTCTCGTGTTACTCAGCACGTTTGAGCTTCAGCAACAACCAATGAGGTTCATTCTCGTGTTACGCAGCACATTTGAGCTTCAGCAACAACCAATGAGGTTCATTCTCGTGTTACGCAGCACGTTTGAGCTTCAGCAACAACCAATGAGGTTCATTCTTGTGTTACGCAGCACATTTGAGCTTCCGCAACAACCAATGAGGTTCATTCTCGTGTTACGCAGCACATTTGAGCTTCAGCAACAACCAATGAGGTTCATTCTCGTGTTACGCAGCACGTTTGAGCTTCAGCAACCACCAATGAGGTTCATTCTCGTGTTACGCAGCACGTTTGAGCTTCAGCAACAACCAATGAGGTTCATTCTCGTGTTACGCAGCACATTTGAGCTTCAGCAACAACCAATGAGGTTCATTCTCGTGTTACGCAGCACGTTTGAGCTTCAGCAACAACCAATGAGGTTCATTCTTGTGTTACGCAGCACATTTGAGCTTCCGCAACAACCAATGAGGTTCATTCTCGTGTTACGCAGCACATTTGAGCTTCAGCAACAACCAATGAGGTTCATTCTCGTGTTACGCAGCACGTTTGAGCTTCAGCAACCACCAATGAGGTTCATTCTCGTGTTACGCAGCACGTTTGAGCTTCAGCAACAACCAATGAGGTTCATTCTCGTGTTACGCAGCACGTTTGAGCTTCAGCAACCACCAATGAGGTTCATTCTCGTGTTACGCAGCACGTTTGAGCTTCAGCAACAACCAATGAGGTTCATTCTCGTGTTACGCAGCACGTTTGAGCTTCAGCAACAACCAATGAGGTTCATTCTCACGCGTCAAGCAGGCTTAGTTGAGCTTCAGTTTATGTATGCTCATCAATGTTTATATGTGAATAAAAGTCTAAAAACTGTAACCTGTTCATCATATAAAGTGATCAAG
Source organism: Romanogobio albipinnatus (assembly GCA_023566225.1). NCBI lineage: Eukaryota > Metazoa > Chordata > Actinopteri > Cypriniformes > Gobionidae > Romanogobio > Romanogobio albipinnatus. Next base: position 18,824,765 of record CM042241.1, read on the forward strand.
TCTCTTCAGAAAATGTTAACAAAACCATTCAATTGGGATATGGATTAGTTTTACAATCTCTTTATGAATATCTGTATTCAATGGAGATTCAGAAAGCTTTTTTTCATTAAAAAGATCTTCATTTGTGTTCCGTTGATGAATAAAGTTTGTACGGGTTAGTAACCACATGAGGGTGAGTAATTAATGACAGAATTTTAATTTTTGGGTGAACTATCCCTTTAAAGTCGATAATGGGAACATGATTATTATGATAATTATTTCATTAATATTTTATCAATTCATTATAATTGGGTGATTAAATATTTTACCTTTACAGGCTCTAAAATGTAAGATTAATGGAAGTATTTCTGCACAATGGTTATAATTGACTTTTTTTGGGCAGGATATAGCACATGGATAGGGATGATATTTGCTGATCATTACCACAGCAACCCAGTTATGGTGTCTTTCTGCCATCTACTGCTTGGTAGAACACTGGAAAAACAGGGACCTGCAGTGCCCTCTTATGCAACTTTTAGCAATAACACAGGTAATAATGACAGATATATGAAAGCACACGTTTCTTTAAACAGACATCAAATTAAATAACATTGCCTGTCTGCTGTTTAACAGGATGTTCAGCAGGGGGCAGAGTACGTGTGCGTTGGCTGCTGCTGTACACACTGCTGAGGAACCCGGCACTCATCCTGCTGAGAAAGAGACAAAAACTGACACAGAACGACAATCAAGACCCACTTCTCTTGGCCCGCACCATCACCTCACAGGCTCAACAAGCAGACGAACTGGTCAAAAACAAAACTGCCGAAACAGAACCAACACAGTTTGACATCTAAAAGAGCTAGAGCTCTTGAAACTGGTTCCTGTAAAGCAGAGCAGTGTCAGGGTGTCTATCTGTGTGAAGACAGACAACATGTTTCAAAATTTAAGGCTGTGTTTGAAACGTTGAGGTCATCTACTGTATATGCTGTTGCACTACTGACAAAAGAGACGTCTGTCTTCCTTTTTGATACAAAGAACTAAAATGATTGAGGAGTCATCTTCATGTCCAATTTTTTTTTGACCAATAAAATGTTCTCTATAGAAGGTTCCCTTTCATTTGTAACTTCACTCATCAAAGCTATTAAATGGAGCCTTGAAGACTGAATTTCTTCAGCGAACCGGACTGAGAAAATGGTGGATTCAGTATTTTTCAATATTTAAAGAGCGCAGAAGCAATGCAGGGTTAATGCTTTTCATGAACTTCTGAAACAAAGTTGAATGTTTGATTTGTTCAGTGGTATTGGTGAAATTGTATTTTGTAATAAAATGTGAAATATTTGTTTGGGTGAATTAACTTCATGGTCTAGCCCCCAAATAAATAAATACAAATAAAACACAACCATATAACTTTTTGGCACGTTTTGAAAGTGTAAGACCATGAATATTGTTTTACTATAATTAGAATTCACTTATTTGAATATATTTTCTGAAGCTTTAGCTTTTCCTCCACTGATTCCTTAGTGAATAGTTTTAAACTAATGGCACTGGTGTGTGAGCACATGACCGTCATCACCCTGAATTCTCACAGCCATGAGTTTTATTTATCGCGTTTTGCCTTCAGCACCATTACAGAGCAAGATTACCCATTTGAATAAGTGTTTACAATGTTAAATGCCGCAGAAGAATATTCTCATATAAAAGGGGATGTCTGGATGGCCCTTCAATCTAGACTAGTCAGGGTTGGGATTTATTTATATAATTTAATTTATTTGTTAAGTAAATATCATAGAATAGTAAATAACGTACTTGGATTCAGCTTAATTAATTAATTAATTATTTATTTGGCTTTTTGACATTTGACCTCGGTCCTTTTTTCAGATGACGTGTGACGTAGCAGGAGTGATAGCCATGGTGATAGCAAATGCACGTGCGTATGCGCGCGATATTAAACGGCTAGATTAGTGTGAAGAGAAAAAGCAATCAGGTGAGTTTAATTAGCAATGCTTCCTTTATTAATGTTTTGTTGATATTTTTATGATGTGGGAATAAAGATGTTGCTTTCCAGGTTAAAAGAAACGGAATAATAAAGTTAAATTAGTTCCAAATTGGTTGCTTAGCTAGTTAACGTTAATTACTGATGAAAGTTAGCTTCCTCTCTTCCCGCCTGTCTTTCTGATATTTTAGTTATTAATGCTAATGTTTTACGTAAGTGTAAGGTTATCTTGGCTGATATATATATATATATATATATATATATATATATATATATATATATATATATATATATATATATATATTAGACTGTATTTTTGATGGGGATGTTTGTAACATTAATATACGACATTCTAACAAGCATTACTTTTTCTGTATAAGGGTCGATGACATACGTTTATAAGATTTTATACAGTTAGTTTTATAAGTTCATAATATAAAAAGACATTTTAAAACGTTCATATGTGAAATGTTATGTAATATAAAGTTTAATATGTGTATTTATGTATGCGTATACATTATGTATACCTTTTTCAACAACAATAAAATGAAATTAACGTGTGCAAGTTGCATCGCTTAATTGTTGTTTAATTTTTTTTTTAGTTAATCCATTTGACCTGAACTTTCCATTAAAAATATTGCCTTAGTTCTGTTATAGTGTGATGGGTTGCTATATTATGTAGGCTCGAAACATTCATGAATTACCATAGACATGACTAACTATAAACCTTTGCATGCCTCACAATAAAAGGCCTACCTAGCCAGTATTTTTGAGTAGCTCATAACTAATCTTACTCCGAATGTGCCTGTGATGTCCAAAAGTGCCATAGTGTCTTAATTCCTGCTTTGTGTTTGAGTGCAGGATGAGTGATGTGGAGTTGGTGAAAAAGATGCTGCGAGCTGTTCTTCAGAGCAGTAAGCATGGTGTGGCTATGACCCGTCTTCCGGGAGATTACCGGGCTCTGACAGGAGAGATGATCCCTTACCGGAAGTTTGGCCATGCCAATCTAGAGAGCTTTCTGCACAGCCTTCCCGGTGTGGTGCGACTTGAACGCTCCAGTTCTGGAGAGGTGATGCATTCACTTGATCTGTTAAAAGACCACCTGTATTATTATTATTTTCTTTTTTACAAATGCTGTAGACTTCAGGCTATGTGAGGTTTTATATAAATATAATATAACCTCATAGGTATGACCATGATATACAGATTTTAGATTTTGTGAATCAACAATTACATTTTTACTCCTCCGCCAACTGGGAATTTGTGTGGTTGTGATCAGGGCTTGACATTAACACCTGCCAAATGCGGGTGGATTTTAGCAGTTGTCACGTAATGCAGTCACTCCTACTAGCCACTTTGGTGGGTTGTATTTTATATAATATAAATTTTTCAATTGTAGTCTTTTAAAAAGACATCTGCAATAATAAACTAAGTGCAATGTAGTGTTGTCAAAAATGTAGATTTTTCTATACCTTAGAATATAGACCAGAAATGCTTCCCATACTAATTTTTCCACTGAATAGATACACGATACCAGCTGCACTTTTTCTCTGTCTCCGACAGTGAGTTGACACACGCCCCTACTGCCCTGGTCCAGCTCTCATTCACCTTATGCCACAACAGTTTTTTTTTCTTCCTTGACATTAGATTAAATAGTAATTAATACACTTAACAAATAGTGCTGGGCAGTATGACCAAAAATGTATATCACTGCAGTGTTTCCCACAGAATTAGATTTGATCTGTGGTGGTGTGGGTTGGGGGGGGGGGGGTATTATTTAGTAATATTTAGTAATTTTTATTGACACGCACATATTTAATTTGCAAAACAGAGTCAGATAACTTAACAGGCATTGCTACGCTGACTGCTCCACAGACTAGCGACAAATCTAACCCTAACCCTCACCCACAGCAGCAGCATGTTGGCTGCAGTCCTCCTCTCCTACATCTCTCTCTACAGCTAACGTTCCCTGCGCCTCTCTTGCTGCTTCAGCAGCGCTGTATGAAGCCTGGAAATATTCAAAATAAATTAACCGAATAGCTTATCACAAAGGTCGGAATAATGATCTTCCACATGTGTTTCTCTGCTTTGCTATTACCTCTGGTCCAGACTGTATTTGCTCCTCTGGACGAGCCTTTTTAAATCGTTTAAAATATTTTTCAATATTCATCTGGATTGAGGGAGCAAACAGTCTGCGTTATGATTAAATACTTAAACATTAACGTTATGTAGTAAGGGCAGTCGATATTAACAGCTTACAGCATGTTGTGTATAACTTATATGCTTTAACTGTTATTCTCATGTAAACATAGCATAATTATTAACTAGCCTCCTTAATGCTTGCTAATGCGTTTCCATTACCCTTCAAATCGCGCAAATTGAAAATTAAGCTCAATGGAAACACGCCAATTTCGCATAAAAGACTCCCAATTTTTTGCAAAAAAAAAAAAAGGTTTTACGCTCTCGTGAGGTGGAAATATTTTGCAAACCTGCAATGGAAACACATTTACAGTGCACATTTACAGTGAACTGACTTAGAAAGCGTGGTGTGTTTGAACAGATTACAAGACTTCTTTAATTCATAAAAGACAAAATAATTAGAGGAATAATGTTACTGAATTCTAAACCTTAAAGAAATGCCACAATCAAGACCTCGGAGCAGAAATGAGCGAGAAAATACCTCATATGTGCCGCTCACAGTATAAGGGTCTTTCCTTGTCATTAATTAACCTCTTAACCTGCGCCCCATTTTTTGAGAATTCTTTGAAAACGACATACCCAAATGAAAATGTCTGCAGCTCTTAAACCCTATGGTCTATATTCATAAATCTGGTCTTATTTTAAACTAGACACTTGAAATGTTGCTACCCAAGAGTCATAATAACTCAAAGTAATATGGGAACAGAGTAATATACATGTAAATATACATGTAAGTGACTCGCGTTTTTTTTTTTTTTTTTTTTTTTTTTACTTAGGGAAAAAAATATTATAATTTAATGTTAAGAGCCTGAAAATAACTTAAATATAAAACTGAATGTCTAATCATGTCATGATTCAAATATGAGGATGATTCTCTCAGTAATGTAGCTTCTGTGAGCTTTTATGTCAAGAAAAGTCTAGGCGAATTTCAAAAAGGCCATTTATTTCAGAACATTTGCTATTGTAAAGAGTAGTTTTTCATTCAAATAAATCTTCAATAAACTGCTAATTATAATGGATAAACAGTTACTGAAAAACTAAAGCAACTATTTACAGAGATTACAACGTGTAAAAAACTCATTTAGCTGATGGGAAGCGTCAGTAAGAGTCTGTGCGCTCCTCCACTGCAGTTGCGCCATGGAGAGCGCGCAGACTGCGCACAAACAGTATTCACCAAAGCCTACTTACGTAAACTGCGCAAGATAATGCCTTTTGATTGGTTACTAAGTCCATCAATCAAACCTTTGTTGGAAAGGCATTGGCTGGGCACCGAGTGCCTTTATCCAACGAAAACCATGGGCGCAATGATTGACAGCTCACCAAGCCTGTAAAGCGCTTCCTCTATATGATGCATCCCAGGAGAGTCTCTGATTGAAGGAGAGAGACGAGGGAGGGTTTATAATACGTGGGAGAGACTATTCTAGCAGGGGGAGTTTGCCAGAAAAGGATTAGAATCGATATTTCATTGAAAATGGACATGATTGATTACGCTAACTCAAAACTCCCTTGCAAACAACGAAGGATTTTTAGTTTTTTCCCTATTTTTTCGTTGTTTTGGATTAAAAAGTGGGATGCATTTTGAAGAGTGGACTCTTACACAGAGATGTATGCGGGTGTTTATTGGATTCGTCCGATCTGATCCGAACGACAGGAGATGAAAGATGAGTACCGCTAATATTATGCTAATGTTTACATTTCCGGTCCTTTAGCGTTTCATTTAACCATTTCCTCTCTGGTTTATTTATTGCAAAAACAAGTTCAGAACATGAATCTTGAGTGTTTTAGCTTTCAAATGATGCATAGTTTGTGATAGTTGATTGAATATTTTGTATAAAACAAAAGTAAATAAAAGTACACACACGCCCACTTCACGCTTCTTCTTTGGACGCTCGTGTTTTGATTCAGATCGTGCTCGAAGAGGAGGGGCTATTAGCTGCTCCTCCTCCGTTTGTCACTTGTCAGTTTGTGAGAGAGGGAGAGAAGGGAGCAAGCTGCGCGCAGATCTACAATAAAATACAACTTTACCCATATTAAATAGTAAAAAAAAACTGAAAATCAATCCGTGGCGGCCGCGTCGATATTGTGGCGGGCCGCCACAAATTAATGAACATATGGGAAACCCTGCTAGAGTATATGAAATCTGTCCATAAAAAACGTAAACACGCTCGCTCCGGTCTTTATGTGCTATAATATGATCCATGTGGAGGACGTTAATCTCAGCTGTGTGCAGAAACCGCTCTCTCGTGTGCTGTGTGTAGTTTGAATTATCCGGTGTAATCAAGGTCTGAATTCGAAATTGCCCCCTATAACCTTAAATAGGGCATTATTTGAGGGGACAGCCACCTGTAGTGGTGTCCGAAACCATAGTGGACGTTATTGAGTGCACTCATTCAATCTCACATTGCACCGCAATAACGAGTAGTATAAGCCGATGTACACGCAACGGCTGTCTGAATTCACTCACTCGTTTTCATTCACTCTTTCAAGTGAACAATATAAGTGGATAATGTAGGGAATAATAGTGAAAGAGGCTTAAGGGGGTGATTTCAGACTTACCATAGGCTGTGTTGCGATCTCAGCTGTGCTCCACACTACAGTGCAACAGTGAAACGTGACCCCTCGAACAGTGATGCGCTGTGCCGCGCTCCGAATCAAAATTCATAATTCACCGGTATTCGGTATGAACCTGTATACCGCCCAGCACTACTTAACAACTAATAAGAGCTGTATTTTTACAAAAAATTTACTAATAATATTATTTACTAAGTATACACTAACTTTTGTCTTCCAACTGCCCGTCACATCACTTTCGCACAAGCTTCATGGTGACAAAAAGAGCCAGTTTCCCCATTTAGCCAGGTAGGCAAAATGCTACCTGGAGTCCCAGCAACATCGTCAATTTCGTAGCTTGTTACAAAATAAAAAATCTCTCGCCTCAGAAAACCGCTTTCCTGTCCTGTAAGCCGTTATACTGTGCTCGTAGCACACACTCTTTAGTTACACGCATGCAACCTATCACGCCGTATATTATAAGCACGAGAGAAACTATGAGCATGCAACACGATGCCAGTTTGTAAGCCATGAAGTAAAAGTAAAGTACCAATAAATCACGTAACTGGTTCGACGTTTGTGAGCTGGGAATGATTTGCATGCAGTTATGATGTGCATTCTGTTTATCAGGAGCAGTTTTCATGTTTCATTAGCAGTTCATGATGTAGGCTATTGTGTTTTCGCCATGGTAACTGTTGTTTCCATAACCACAAAATGCCACTTTATTTTCACTTTGTTATTTTGTTAGTGTGGTGGCTACTTTATAGTATTAACCAAAACTGCTATTTAATATCTTTAACTTGTAGGCCTATTTATTCATCAGTAGCCTATGAGTCATATTCATACTGTGTTTGTTAAGTAGGCTACTGTGGGACATTGCTTCTGTGTGTAATCAATTTTTATGTAATAAATGTGCTTTAAAAAAAAAAAAAAAACATTATGGTAAATGGTAAAATGAGTAGATTATTTCTGACTAGTCTACAGTGTAGACATTTATTTCATTTTAGTTTACTCGGCTATGCTAACTGCTCTAAAGAAAACGTGAAGCCAATGTATAAAGTTAAATTATTGCTGTTGTTATTATTAAGTTAAAAGTGAATCTAGTGTTATTATTGCTGGTGCCCGCCATGAACCATGACTTCACAGCAAACAGAACTGAACCGAACCGAACCGAACCGTGGCTCCAAAACCGTGACATGAACCGAACCGTGGCATAGGTGTACCTATGATTAGTTTATGTACCATAATGTCGGAACCAAACTATAATGTGACAGACTTTATGTGTATATTTGTAGGTCATGTGTTTTGCTGGTGTGTGTGAGGAGACGGCACACATTGCACAGCTGGTCGCCCGGCAGAAGAATGTGAAGAAGTCCGGCTGCTCTAAATTACTGAACTTCCAAATGAGAGCAAAGTCTTCCTCTTTGTTTTCATATAACGGTAACACGCATGCACAGACAAACGAAAGACTGCAATGAGAGATTCTGTTTGGCTAATATAATGTCACTTTTGTGGGTAATTCAAATTAAGTTTTGCATTTCATAATGATTTTCTAATCACATACTAGTTAGTACTTGCTTGTACTATTCTAGGCGATGTTTGAAGTGAAATTTGTATTGCAAGCACCTCTTGTCTCCTTAGTCCTCATTTCTAAGTTGCCTGGAGAAAAGCATCTGCTAGATGATAAAATTAACCTCTGTATTATTTTGCCATATATAAATGAATGTTGTACATCTTAAAGGTCCCATGGCATTGCATTTTTCTATTATTTTATAGTGTTTTCTGAGGTGTACTTATATTGTTAGTATGATTTTTACATCATAAAATGTCATAATTTAGAAATAAAAGGCATTTTTTCAATACTAATGTTTGCCCTGTGGCTGAATGCCCTGCTTCAAGAGGCGTGTCTGCTGTGAGACTTCAGTAAAAACGCCCACTGTTGTGATTGGCTGACATCTTTGTATTTTAAATGAGCGGAGGGGGCGTGGTTTAACGAGGCACGAGCAGGCACGAGTCTGCCAGAGACGGATGGACCTGTGTTCACTTCTCATCAGTTCTCAGTCTCAGTTCAGGGTGAACTGTTGTAGTTACTAGAATATACTTCAGGTTATTAGTTTATTTCTAGTCGGAGGGACTGTCACTCATGTCAGAAAGTTAGTAACTTTAGTAAATTATGGATCAGCGCTGACTCGAGACGCGAACCGTTTAGAACGATTCAGTCCGATTTGGTGAACTGGTTCGGTTCACTAAAAAGAACCGATTCAAAAGAATGATTCGTTCGCGAACCGGACATCATGGAGACGGAGCGATTGCTAACAAAGTTATTTATAGTACCTACTGAGTTATGAGAGCGCTGTCAGTCAGCGCGAGTTTATTGTGTTTGTATCTGAGAGTTCTGAATAAACACGAGTCCCAGTCACACCGAGTCCGTCTTCATCATTATTACCAACTTTGTAACACATGCAATGTACCATTACAGCTGTCGAGATGAACGAGTTAGTAAGTGTTGAGTATAGCATTATTTCTAGATATGTTCCAATCATATGAATAGCATCAGTGACGCGCATTGAGTAACGTTACACAGCGCAAACAAAGACACAACAACAGTAATCGAATGTAATCCAGTTTATTGTGGGGAAAGATGGCTAGCCTAGCCCAGATATGCTCACGCTTACCCCCCTTCTGCTTAATCTCACGCCGCGTTTGGTGCCTCCGCTGTGGGCCAGATGCAGTACTGGGGGTCGGGGATGTTGGAGGCCGAGCTTCGGCGTGTGTGAAGTTTATCTCTAAAGATGTGACTGCTGATGTTAAACAGAAAAGACTGTATGCACATTTTAGAACCGGTAGACGCGACGAGGACGTACAAAAACACTGACTCACAAGATAGAAAACACGAAAACACCGTTCTGTCTGGAGAGAGAGAAGCCGCAGCGTGTGCACGAATAATAAATAATTAGCTACACATCAGAAATTACTGATCACAGATCAGAAGGAACTGAAGAAAGACTTCTGTTTTCATTTGTACATCCAAACACTGAGAAACTGCCAGCATTCACTCGTTCACAAGGAATGATCTCTCGAGCGTTTGCATGGGCGTGCCAGATTCTCTGGGCGGAGGAAAGGGAGGTAACCGTTCCTGCTTGGACGTCAAAACAGGAGACTTCAGGATTGGCTCGTCTGGCCTGTCATTTTCTCAAAGGCAGAGAGAGACAGCCAGAACTCGGGTTTACACCGATCAACATTTCTATCCACTTGGGGACAATATTCAGGCTAGGGGAACTCATATTAATGTTTAAATACCTCATAAAATGAAAATGTCATGCCATGGACCTTTAAACTAAACTTAACCTTAAATTGTGTGAGGTGCAAAACCTTAAATGGATTTTTTTTTTTTTTTCGTCTGTGTGTTAGTCAAATGATTTTCTTTAGTTGTAAAACAGGAAAAGTGTTTAAATACACATCACCTTTAAATAGCATGTCAACCACGTAAATCAAGTTAATGGGATTAACAACATTTGAAAATCCTAGTTTGTGTGCCCATGTCCCAAGAGAGATCTTTATTAAAGGGTTTAATGCATTGTCTTTGCCCACCAAGCTATACTCAAATTCATGTGTGCTGACTATATCTGTGCCAGTCGGTCACCGTTGCACACTAATGACACAAACTGTTTAGCATCCTGCAGTCCGTCATGTAGCCCTTCGAGGTATGTGCTTGTTTATTGATGTCATTTAACTGTTTTGGTCTTCGCAGTCAAACCTCGTTTGTCTCTGCGGCAACCGGGCCACATGACTCATCCCGCTCGAGGCACCGCGTCCAAATCTAGTTTTTACCCTAACCAGCGGCAGCTTTACAGTACTGACCTCCCCTCCTCCCGGGCTCCTTCCCGGCAACCGAACTGGAGATCTCCAGGGTGAGTGACGTGAGACGAAACACTTGTGAGCATGAATACGTTCTCAAAATATTCATCCCAACACTTATGTGATTTTAGGTTAGGGGGGACTACATTTGTACCCAGCAAGATCAATACAGAAATAAAGACTCCCTCTAATAAGACCAGTGGGAAACCAGGTAAACCTCATGTTTTGCCCTATTAAAAAATGTTTGTATTTTCTTTATGACAACAGCTAAGTTTATGTTGGCTCGGGTACAATGTTTTATTTAGACTAAGCCTAAAATAGAGCTGCATGATTCTGGATACATTGAGCATCACTATGTTTTTTGTTTAAAATGGATTCTCCCACGAATCTCAATAGACAACTAAACAAAAATAACATGTAATTTACTAGAGGTTCAGACAAAATGTTAATTGTCTATTTAAAATTTTGAATGAATTATTTAAAAAAATTGGTTTGAATGAATGATTCAATGACTTCACATAAATACTTCACTTGTTTCAATATTGTTCAGCATTTCTGAACTAATCTCTTGAATGATTCAATCAGAAAACATGCAAGTCATTTGTCGCCACTTACTGGTGTAACAATGTAATCGATGCAATTGTTATTTGAAGCACCAAGATACTTTCAAAAGGTGATTTGCTCTGTTTTGATCGCTTCTGTAGACATCAGTGTTCATATCCAAAATATAAACTTTTATCGCAGTACTTCTGTGATAATTTGATTATTTATAACACAGAAATTAGTTTGGGGTGTGATGAGCTCTCGTGCCACGAAATCTCGTGAGACTAAACTGTGACGAGATTTCTCGTCGTGGTGAAAAGCTGTCTTGTCTTATTGTCGTGACCTGGTCATGACAGAGTGTGAGGGTGAGGTTAGGATAGAATATGCCAACACTACATTTACATTACGCCTCCACTCTAGTTTAGCAGTAAATTAACTATTTAATTTAGGAAGATAACAGTCGCTTCAATTCCATCAGCTCATCCAACACGAGCATTGATCACGTGACGAGAAGACATCGAGCGTGTTATGAGTGTGTTACATTTTAGTGAAGCACTCGCATTCAGCGTGTTGAGCGCTATTCACAGAGTACGCACGATCGCGAAATTGAAATTGGAAGTAAACGGGAGTGTGCATTCAAATGTGATTTCAATATGTTACCATTGTTTGAAAGTTGCTCCCTGAGGGGAGAAGTAACCATCGTAACTAACCTCATTATAATATTGAGTACGAAAGAAGCCAGTCAGTTGAGTTTTTGTTAAAACCTTTACAGTGCTTGTTGTCTTTTACTGCATATGATTATTCATACTCAGAAAGTAGAACTGAAATGACATTCATTACAAGATGATGAGTTAAAACATTTCAAATGCACCTGCAAACAATTTTTCTAGTCATGCGTTTCATCAGTGAGGATTTCTTAAAAATACTATGTAAAAATCTTGTCTCGTTCTCGTGAACCCAATCTAGTGTTTCGTCTCCTGAGGTGTCTCGTCACACCCCTAGAAATTGCCCTAGAAATGTTTGTTAAAGCGGTTTCATAACTATATAGCTGTACCTGTAAGCGCTATCAAATTTAGCTTGTCATAGAGACTATTTTCTCCAATAATCCAAACACCAAAGGGAAAATCCTGTTGGCTTTTTGTCTAGGGAACCAGGGTAAAGGTATCTTCTGGGTTGACCTACAAAAATGTCATAACTGCAGCAGTGTATTTTCAGGATTTGCTAACTTAGTTTTATAATCTCTTTTTGATGTATTCAATCAGTTTGCGTTTCTGTGTTGCATTCTTCAGCTCAGCAAAAGCCTGTAAACCGTGCTGATGTTCAGGTGGTTCAGGGTCGGATCAAACAGCTCTTGCAGAAATACTCCAGTGGAGTGTGGCTGTCCAAAATCCCTCAGCTCTATAAGGATATGTTCCAGGAAGAGCTCCACATGCACAAAGAAGTGGAGACGTGGACGCACATCTGCACTGTGAGAGAACTGAAATACACAAAAACATGCTGCTGACTATTAAAATAACCCATTAATCTATATGATCAAACAACGATAATAACCCTGATCAAAAACGTATTGTATTGTAAACTAAAACTATTAAAATAAATGTGTTAATTGAAATAAAGCTGAAATGAAAATATAAGTATTCGATGGAAAAGCTCAAACTAAACAAAAATGAGAAATGTTGCCTTGGCACAAGGTTTCTGTGGGTCTTAAACAGGTTTTAAAAGTCTTAATTCACCCTTAAACAAATTAAGGCCTTAAAAAGGTTGTAAATCAAGAGCAGAAAGTCTTAAATTCATAAAGTCATGGCATTAAATGATACATGCACTACAAGAAAATTAATGTCATCAGTATTTTTGTCCGGTTTTCCAATACAGATATCTAAACATCTTTGATACATTTACCTGAGGTGCAAATGTAAAATATAGTCTTGAAATTTAACAAAATTGAGTTTGATTAAAACAAGAACAAATATTGGTCAATGAGTTTATGAAAACTTGACCTTATTTTAATCATAAACTCATTTTGATCAATTTCAAGGAAAACAAGCCTAGTCCCAGACTCCAATGTATGTTTGAGCCGATTTACCTGAAAACTTGTTTTGGCTCAATGCACTCATGCACCCCAGTATTGTTTTTTTTTCTAAGCATAGTTTAAAAAAGCTACTTAAATGTCCTTATTAAACTATGGCCTAATCCTGGCTTAAAATATAGGCCTGGTTTCACAGACATGGCTTAGATTTTACATCTCATGTAAATGTGTCTTGATTTTAAAAGTCTTTAAACAACTGCACTGGAAAACAAGACAAAAAAACAAAAAAAAATTTTTTGCAGTATGATCAGAAAGTACAGTAAGAGTTATTTCCATATTCTAGTGGTTGGGAGTGATTTCAAGCTGCTTTTTATTTGTAAAATGAATTAAAAAGTAATGGGTATATGTTGAAAGTTTTGTTTTCCAACTCTGAAGTGTAAAATTAAAATGTTAACTAAAATGAAGAATATATATATATATATATATTTATATTTATTAAACTCTTGCATTGTGTTCATGCATTTTGGGGGCGGAGCAAGGTGTTTGTGTTGACAGTGTTTTCAGAAATCACTTACTGAACTTTTAATGCAATAAAGTTGGTGACTGTTACATGATAAATTATCATTTTGTTTATCTCTCTGCTGTCCTTTAGGTTGAAAAGCCAGGCAGTAATAACATAGTTGACCGCCTGGTGTACCCTTTCTTGGACCCTGCCCCAAAACCAAGCACTGTGCCTGCTGTATCTCCATGCAAACGGTCTCCTAACACAAAGCCTAGGAAACCGCCAACACCTGCCCAGCAAACTACCCGCATCCTCAGAACACTTGCCATTAACATTCCTCCTTCAACCCAGAAATCCCCAGCACCCTTAAGCCCAACATCACCCAACTCCACTATGCTGGATTTGACTCTCACTGAAACACCCAAAGCTCACCCCAACTCGATCATCACCCCTCCCTCCACTCCACCCTCTCACCAGCCTCTGACTCCAGAGATCAAGCAGAAGCTGCGGCAGCTGCTCAATAAATACAGCCACGGCCTGTGGGCTCATGCACTTCCACAACTTTTCCAAGAGGCGTTTGGGTAGGATGCTATGCTGTATACATATTTTGTAAGGTGCATACTTTTTTAGCAATTTCAAACCGAAGTATGCTAACTGATCACACAACCATATTCAGTAAGTCCATTAATCATTAAAATACTATAATTTACATTGTTTACATTTTGTAAAAACATGGTCACTTTTGGCTATCCAAACAAAAATAAATCAAGATAGAGATGACAAAAAAATTGCATACTGCTAAACATACTATTTAGCAGTATGCAATTTTTTTGTCATTGTAGGTAATTTTTTTTTGTAATTTTTATAGGTAGTTTTATTAGCATGCTATTCTTAACTGCAACTGTATTTCAAAATATGCAGAGATATCACTGAACATTCAACCTTGGCCAAATAATAATACTAAATAATACTGAAATTACTAGTGTGTAAAACATTTAGAAAAAACTTAGGTTGGTTAGTTTTTAAAAAAGTTTTTTTTAGTATCTTATGCTCACCAAGTCTGCATTTAATTGAGTTAAAATACAGTAAAAAGAGTAGTACTGTGAAATATTAATTTATAATAACTTTTAAAGTTTCTATTTTAAAATATTAAAGTTTTATTTCTTCCTGTGGTGGCAAAGCGGAATTTTCAGCATCATTATTCCAGTCTTCATTGTCACATGATCCTTTAAATAATCTAATATGCTGATTTGTTGCACAAGTGACATTTCTGCCTAACATTTTTGTGGAAACCGTAATACATTTTTTGCCTGGATTCTTTAAGTAGAAAATAACCGAATTTATTTGCAATAGAAACCTTTTGTAACAAATGTCTTTACGATCTCTTGATCAATTATTTAATGCTTTATTGCTGAATAAATGTACTGTACTTATTAGGTGTGTAACGATACACCTATGCCACAGTTCGATTCATATCACGGTTTTAGAGCCTTGGTTTGGTTCTGTTTGCTGTGGAGGCAGGGCTCCAGCAATATAATAACACTAGATTCACTTTTAACTCCATAATAATAACAACAACAACAATAATTTAAATTATTAACTTTATCTTTATTAACTTTATACATTGGCTTCACGTTTTCTTTAGAGCAGTTAGCATACCGGAGTAAACTAAAAGGAAAAAAATACCTCCGCTGTAGACTAGTCAGAAATAATCTACTCATTTTTTTTTGTTAATACTATAAAGTAGCCACCACACAATTTTAAAAATAAACTAAATGCCATGGCAAATACACAATATCAACATGAACTGTTAATGAAACATGAAAACTGCTCCTTATGACATGTCTAACGAGTTACGTGATTTATTGGTACCTTTCTTGAATTGACAACATAATGTTGCATGCTCGTAGTTTCTCTTGCGCTATGAAGTGATATACAGCGTGCGCTGTCGCATTTGTGAGTGTAATTAGAGTGTGTGCTACGAGCACAGTATAACAGCTGACAGGACATGAAAGAGGTTTTCTGAGGTGAGAGTGTTATATATATATATTTTTTTTAGCATTTATCATTACAAATTCTGGCTCTTTGTCCTTCCACCATGGAACTTGAGCGATCACCCAAGTCGCGTGACAGGCAGTTGGAAGACAAAAGTTAGTGTAAAATTTGTAAATAATATTATTAGAATAATATTTAGTAAAATACAGCTCGTATTAGTTGTTAAAAGTGTATTAATTACTATTTAATCAAATGTCATGGAAGAAAAAAATAATTTTGTGGCATAAGGTAAAGTTGAGAGCTTGGCCGGGGCAGCAGGGGACAGGGCCTGTTCGGTTCGACATGAGTATCGCGGTTCATACCGTGGGTGGTGTGTCGTGGTTTTTTTTGGTTCAGTTTGAGTATTGTTACACCCCTACGATTAGTGAATGCACAAGATACATTCATACACTGTGACAGACATGCTTTTGTACTTTTTTGTTGTTGCTAAATTTGTATTATGTACAAGAGAGTAGCACAGTGACCTTATTTTATTTCCAGTGACCATGATATTTAAAGGATATTCTTCTTGTTTCACAGGTGTGAGTTTCCACAGTACGTGTTGCAGGATCTGTCTTTGTTGGCAGATGCGTGTATGGTAGAATACCCCATGCCGGACAATCGAAAGAGAGCCATACTGTACGCACTACCATGCCAGGTGCAGACACAGCCCCGTCCTCGCCCACCCCCACTGGTTATGCTCTGTGACAGCAATCCACACGTGCCGCCTCTGATTATCCCAGCGGTAGAGTATCTATCTGTTTTGGTGATGGCGGTCAGCAGCACAAACAACGTTGTTCTCCGGTAACGCTCAAAAAAACATTTTACTATTGGATGTGATTTTTACTATTGGATTCTACTATTAATACAATGAATCTCTAGTTTTATTATTTGCATTATTTTTGGTTGTGGATTTATGATGGCATCCAATTTGTCAGGTTTGTGGGGGAAGGCTACTCTAAAGCTCTGGAAGTGATGGAGGAGGCTATGCTTCAATTCTATAATACAGTTGGAGCTGGACTTCGTCTTCTCTCCCCAAAAATCGGACAACTGGTGGCAGTTGCTATGGCGGAAGATGCAATACTAAGAGCTCAGGTTCACCAGGTCACAGAGGACAATGTGAAGGTACCAGAAACTTCTGTATCCACTTTTTTATAACTTAAGAGTAGATATGGCCATATCATCATGCTTCCAGTTATTTTAGCTGTACAAAAACTGTTATGCTGCTTGATATTAAAATGGTATTTATCATATTATTTTAATTTATTAGCGTAATCATAAATACATTTTGTAGCTTAAATAGTTTTACCATTTACTACACTTCATCTAGTGATGCATCGTTATTGTTTTTTCATGACTGATTCCTACTGTTTTTTTTTAAAGCTAATTTATTTGTACTTAATTTGCTCTATAACAGGCAAACTGGCCTTAAACAAAAAAAATCTATCGCCATTTGAATTTAGAGGCAACCACTGCATTTTGATCATGATCCAAACTAAATTAAATGAACTCTGTTACAGTAGGTGGCACTCATGGAACAGTAGTGGTTTCTTTGGGTACTAGGGGTGTGGGATATATATCGTCTAGGGGTGGCACGGTACATGGAAAAAAAACGAACCGTTCGGTTCACTTGTCTCGGTTCTTCGGTGTGTGTGCGTCGCACTTTTTGCGCATGCGAAATGTATCCTTGTGCCCGTATGTTACCTCAGAGAGTGGGTGTTCTTTTTGCGCGAAATAAGAGGTGTGTGTGGACATACAGTAAAGTAAAAGTGGAGTGCTGCAGGTCACATCACATGTAGAAATGAAAGTGGGAGAGATAAGGAAGGCTGCCCGGAGTTGGAGGATGCGCATCGTATAGCAGGGCAGATGCAGTGCGAGAGCGGGTGCCGTGCCGCGCGTGCCCGTTGAGCAGACATACACTGGCAGGTTTGTCTCGCGAGTCGCGCATCTGAACCGCGGCTCATGTATTGCAAATACAGGCAAATATAGTCCATTCTGTCACATTTTCCGGTGTTCTCCTCCGACCCCTGTCTGTCTCGTGCTTTGATTTATGATGGGCAACATATATATATCTGCTGCAAGACCGTGTTCTCCTCTGTCTCATACACACATTCATATGTTGTATATAAGTAATTCACATGATAAATGTAACATTTAAAAGTTAAGATATGCTTCTAGTTTTAATA
This sequence comes from Romanogobio albipinnatus, assembly GCA_023566225.1. Classification (NCBI taxonomy): domain Eukaryota; kingdom Metazoa; phylum Chordata; class Actinopteri; order Cypriniformes; family Gobionidae; genus Romanogobio; species Romanogobio albipinnatus. The sequence continues at coordinate 18,842,635 of CM042241.1, forward strand.
ATTTAAACATGCCTTTGAAGTTTGGGCAAAAACTTCTGGCAGTGTTGTGTTTTCGTGTATTTTATGTTATTTCTTCACAGCGCTGGATGTCATATGGTGATTGTGAAACACACGGGACACTTCATGGTGAAATGTGTTAATCAGGTCAGCTGATTTAAAGCCACAGTGCATTGTTCAGATCAAAATTGATATGATTAACATGAAAAATGTTACGCCAATGTGTCGGACTCGGTAGACAACCAGTTAGGAAACAACTTGATATAACAATTTTTAATACTGTATCCTAATTAGATTAGATTAGATTCAACTTTATTGTCATTACACAAGTACAAGTACAAGGCAACGAAATGCAGTTTAGGTCTAACCAGAAGTGCAATAGCAGCAAGTGCAGGATATACAGTGGTTGCGTAAGTGCAGGACATGGAAATGTACTGAATATATATATAAATATGTATAAATAGAGAGACGGTTATTACTATAAACATAATTGTGGATTATTAAGCTATATATCATATGCTGAAGTAAATAAAAAAAACAACAACAAGAACCGTACAGAACCGAAAACCGTGACCCTAAAACTGTGATACGAACCGAACCGTGGGGTTTGAAGTAGGGGTTTGCACGAATAGTCAAATATTTTTCCACCGAACGGAACCCTAGGCTGGCACTGCGCACGCTACGCTGGTCGATGTAATGACGCTGTCGTTGATTACGGGAAGGTAGGGGTGTAACGGTACACGTATTCATTCCGAACCGTTTCGGTGCAGGGCTTTCGGTTTGGTGCACGCATACACGGTTGCACGGTTTCCAACAGTAGGTTTGTTTTAAGAGCGGAACACACTTCAATCCGAGTTCCCACACAAACATATTAAGTATTCAGTCCATTTCATCACGAAATTTAAACAATAAATGCCGTTTTGATGATCTTTAATGTGGCGTGTCTGATCACTGATCACAGTTCAAGCGGCTGCGTGACGCGCACGATCATCTGTGAACGCGATCGATCATCTCGTCCTATAGAATAAACATGAATGAACATCTGAAGGTATGTTGAGGATACATTACAACTGTCACGTATCACGTATATGTGGTGTAATCGCTCAATCAGTGTTTCAACGGTGGAAAGACCTCAATATAACTGCTTGTAAACAAAACAATGTCATGTAGCATCACATTTACCTCAGAAGTCATTCAGTGTCCACAGAATTGTATTCACTAGAGAAATCAACTCTTTCACTAAATATATGCACTATATTAGCCTATATATTCATTATATTCTACTTAAAGGTCCCGTTCTTCGTGATCCCACTGTTCAAACTTTAGTTAGTGTGTAATGTTGCTGTTAGAGCATAAATAATACCTGTAAAATTATAAAGCTCAAAGTTCAATGCCAAGCGAGATATTTTATTTAACAGAAGTTCCCTTTCAAAGCCTACAGCGAACGGCTGGCTTGGACTACATCCTGGTACTTCCTACATAAATGACGTCAGTAGAACAGACTAACCTCCGCCCACAAGGCTACGCGAAAAAAGGGGGCGTGGTCTTGTTGCTGTCCCACGTGGAGAAGAGGACGTGTCGCGTGGAGAAAAGGAAGTGCTGCGTTTCAGTGTGTTTGTCGCCATGTCGTCGAGACGCTGTTATTTTCATCCCGGAGTCAAATCACCTTTGTTTGGCTTTCCCAGGGACGCTGTAGAGCTCATTAAGCGCATATATATCTCCCGTTAAGAGGCGTGACCTTTCCACGTGCGCTAAGCTGCTGTCGAATCACAACACAGGAACCGTGACACGTTCGCTAAAGTGCGGTCAAATCCCAACACGGGAACCGCTGGCACAATCAGAACTCGTTACGTATTTCTGAAGGAGGGACTTCATAGAATAAAGGAACTCATCAGCCGTTTTCAGGACAGTGAAAACAGCGGTGTACAGATAAGTAAATTGTGTTAAAAATACAGTTTTTTTTTTTTACACACGAAACATGAACACATGTTATATTGCACACTGTAAACACAATCAAAGCTTCAAAAAAAACACGAAGAATGGGACCTTTAACTGTATTCTACTTTGTGATGTCTTGATTATTACATGTTTAAACAAACCTGTTGTGAAAATGACAGACACTGTGTATAAATGATTATATTTCAACAATAAATTGGAGAAAAAAATATTTTATAATTAGATTTAGAAGTTAATACAAAACTGCCTAATGTGAAGTTTACATTAGGGGTGCACCGATCCAACTTTTTCAGTCCCGATACCGATGCCTGGGCTTTGTGTATCTGTCGATACCCGATACCGATCCGATACTATTGTTGAATTAATAATAAACTGTATATCTTCCACTTTATACCTTCCTTGAAGAGACTAAAGGCACCAGACTTTACTAACTAAACATAACTAAGACAAAATAACAGATGTATGTAAAGTGTTGAATTCTTATTTATTTAAAAAACAATTGTGTATTCAAATCTAAAATATAATGTAATCAAACTTCTTTAAATAAATTAAACGTAGCAGTGGAAACAAAAAACAGTCAAACATACAATAGTAATCTGACAGTTACCAAACATTTTTTACACTACAGATAATTGTTTTGGTATATAATCATATCAATATTAAAAAGTAGCGTTACAAATGAACAAATAGTCTTAATTTTCTGCCATATGCAATTTAATAAAAATGATCAGCTAGCTAATAACAACTTTGTTCTGGTTTCACCAGATAACTTGTTCAGCTTTTTTGTTCAGCTTTTCACCAAATAAGCTGAAATTCTGTTGATAATTAAAAATAATTCTTACTACCCACTCTTGCTAAATTGGGTAAGCACACTTGTGTTCTCATTTCAGATGCGTTCTGAGTAAATTAATAAATTGATTCATGAGTTCAGTGTTGGACAGATCAGTTGTTCTAACCAGTCGTTAAAATGATTCGGTTCAAAGGAATCATTAGGTCGCGAATCGGACATTAGCAGACGCGTTGTGCGAATCCCGTCTGTTAGAACATCGCGAAAGATGTCAACACACAGAAAACACTTCATAACTGGATATGATTTGTTTCCCGTTGATTGAAAGTATGCTTTATGTCAGCTGATCAGAGAAGAGTCAATGTTTTTTGAGCGCAATTCACACCCAGCGGTAATTCAAGGACAAAATGGTCCGAATGTGTCACGTGCAACATGGTTTCGGTCTTCCGACCTTTTGATTTGGATTATGTGAAATATGAGAGAGCTAACACAGTGATTTATTTTGAAGACCCAGAGAGTGTGCGTGGGGGAGGAGCTCTGATCGTTCTCTCTGTCACTCAGAGTGCGTCTCAATCCGCTCCCTAGTTCAGTAGTCAGGGCACTGATCAGGACATAAGTCAATGGGCTGACTCCCTGATCAATGCCCTCACTACTGAACTAGGGAGCTGATTGAGACGCACCCAGTCACAAGCGCAGCATCTATTCTACATCACTCATAAATCACAATAACTCATCAAATTAGGCTTTGGCGGGACAAAAATTAGTTTTGGCGGCCGCCAAAAAACATGTGTGTTTTCTTTATTTAGCAAAAAGCACAACAATTTGTTTTTATTGTGACTACACAAAAAAATAGAAACGTAGCAGATTATAATGATGTATATCGAGTTATTTGAGTCTCTTTGGCACTGATAAGAAAAAAAGCGAGCAGATTGCGCCGGCGCAACCGCCAACTCGAGAGGGTTAAGATGGTCAAATAATTTGTTCCTCAGCACCCGTGCAGGACTCTGCCACCTGCCACAAATCTTGTGTGCCTGGTACAGTATTTGATCTGCTGGCACAAGGTTTTTAGTTTCTTTGTGTCTTCTCTCCATCTTCAGCCTGTCCCGTCTCTTGCCTGTGTTAACGACTACGTCATTTTCCATACAAATTGCACTTTGGGAAATTATTGCAAACTAAAAACCAGCCATTATGTGTTTGGAGCAAAAAACGTCTGTTTCTGATTTATGGCCAACTTCATCTTTCCTGTCTGTAGGTGTATTGTATGGATCATGGGTTCTTTGAGGTGGTCAGCAGAAGGAAGATATTCCAGCTGAGGGATCAATTCCTGACTCTTCCCTTCCAGGCAACCACATGCCAACTTGCCGGTAGCATTTATCAGAGGCCTTTGTGTATATGTGTGAGAGAGTAATATGTTATGTAATTCCTTTTTGTGTTCACATTCACTTGCTTGTTAGGTCTGGAGCCATTCAGTACAGATGCGGTAGTTCTGAAAACTCTGAAGTCAATAGCTAATAGCCGTACGCTATTGGCTGAGATTCTGGAGCGAGAGGACACACCGCTTATTGTGCTGTATGACACTTCTCATACTGAAGATGTCAATGTGAACGCTGTATGCTTGAGAGCCCTGCAGGATAAGTCCATGGAGAATCCTCTACAGGTCAATCATAAAGAAAATCACTAAATTATTAAATTGGACTTTTCCAAAAAAAAAAAATATAAATAATTTATACATTTACAAAATTACTGAATGATAATGTGCTTTTCTTCCTCTTGTCTTTTCAGGTGAACAGCGTGTACACACATGTGTGTGTAACGAATGTGCATTCTGATGGCAGTATTTACTGTCAGCTGCCTTCTCGAGGCCAGGCCAAACTCAAAGACATCATGGACAAGATTGAGGCACATTTCGTCTCTCAGGTAAAACAATTAAATTCAGTGTATTTTTGGTTTTAGGCTTCTGTTAGGTGTATATTATCGTGCGAGCATTAAATGTCACTTATGTGTTTCTAAGTTAACATGGGAGCTGTTGGTGTCCAAACCGTTCTGCGGGAAGGTGTGTCTAGCTAAATACAAGGGCAAATGGGCAAGAGCAGAGGTGAGAAGACATTTTTTTTCCCTTTCATCACTCATGTCATGTTCTAGCTCTGGAGTTGGCTGTCCTCCACACATTCAGAAAAACGAAATATTGCAATGTCAGATTTTTTTCCAGTATTGTGCAGGCCTAGTGAAAATTAAATTAATTCTATTGGTTATATGAATGCGTTTCATCTGTGTGTAGATCGTTACCCTTCATGGCAGTCAAGTGTTGGACATCAAGTTTTTGGATCTGGGACTTCCTGCTTCTCTGGAGGTTAGCGAGCTCAGAGAGATCCCGCCAATCTATCTCAGAGAGCTCATCACCATACCAGCTCAGGTACACGTCTCAGTCATTTTTGTTTCTCACTTGTGTGTATTGAGTGCTATAATTGAATTAGTCTGCTTCATGAATTAAAGTAATTCTTATATAATTCTGCCCCTGTAGGCTATAAAGTGCCTCCTGGAGGATCTGAATGCAGATGGGGGTGTTTGGCCTCCTGAAGCTGTTCTGTGGTTGAGAGAGACGGTCCAAAGCAAAGTTCCCAGTTGCATGAAGGTCTTGTACATTCACTTATTGTTTACGGAAGAAGATAAAAAGATTTACATTTTTGATTAATGATGCAGTGAATATATTTAAATCGCATTAAGGATTAGTGCGACTATCACATTGCAAAGGCTGTGATTTCATTGAAACATAACATGCACCAGCAGTGCCACCCAATTCATCAGATTTGTAAGCGTTTATAAATCTGCTGCCAACAAAGAAGTTCTAGGCTCCCTGCATTTATTCCACCAAAATAAAAGCTGGTTTTACGTTTGAAATGAAGAAACTACAATGTAAATATTATAAGTTTACAGTTGTACTAATAAAATATTATAACTATATATAACTATAATATTTTTAACTTTTGAATTTACAGTACAATATTACATTATATTACCCATTTTATTTTTATTATATATTAATCATAACAATTCTTAGTTATGGTGAATGTGTCAAAAACAGTGGGAATATATCAGAGATGGAAACTCGAGTCTGCATCTTGGACTTGAGTCGCACTTAAGTCACCAAAAAAATGACCTGAGACTTGACATGGACTTGAAGACTAAGATTTGTGGAAAAAATGCAAGTCTTGGCACGGCATTCCCGATCATGTTCTCTATTTACTACCCCACATGACCGCACGAAACGCCACCTTTTACTATTCATTCATTCATTCATTCACAAATATGTGCTGTAGCAGCGAATATCACAAAACATTTCTAAACACACCAAGCGTGACGCATCTGAAGGCATGCAAATTCATCACCATTAGAAAACTGCTGTTAAATAAAATAACAACAAATGGTAACAATATAGTCAAGCCTTGCCTTACAAAACTTTGTCATTTAATTTGAAAAGCAATCAATGAATCCAAAGGGAAGCTGCGGTGTTCACAGCAGCAGAGGCTTGTTTGCGGTCCATTTTCAAGAAGTACATCCTTTTCATGTTTTTTCCGAAGGTAGGCTATTTGCTAACATATGCATATAATCCAGATTTCCCAAGTTAATTTGCATCTGGATTGCACGAACACTTTCATATGCAATTTATGACCCTGTCCGGCTCATTTCCACGAATGAGACGCGCAGATGGAAATGTTGTTCATTGTGTCGTTTGCTGTAACGCTTGTGATACACAGGTTTTGTTACTGCCGGCGCTCACTGGAAGACTACATTATCCAGCATTGCTTGAGATCTACAGCAAACTACGGCAACTCAAATAGCTCAAAATACACAGCACTTTTTTTCCCCTTGTGGTGGTTCTAAATGGTATAATTTTGTACAAAGTTGGAAAGTAATAGTAATGATTTAAATAGTATTTTGTGTGCTTTATTGTGCAATTTTAAAGTAAAAGTAATCTGTTTTGATAGTTAAATATACTGTTAATTATAACAACTAGCTGAAAAAAATATTGCTAAAAATAAAACAAAGACTTTACTTGAGACTTGACTTGGACCTCAGCGACTTGAGACTTGACTTGACTTGGACTGCAGGGACTTGTCTGGAATATATATCCTTTGATTAATCAAATTCAGGGCTTTATCTATTGATTTTATTTCGTTTTTCTTCTTTTTTTCAAAATGTTCAGTTATTGGCATGTTTTCCCAAATTGTTAAAAACAAAAAGGATAGTTTGCACTAAAAAAGTTTTTTTTTTTACTATCTTATGTAGATGCACTCCTCTGCAAAATCAATCCAATAGTTCTTTATTATTCTTATTCTAATAATTCTTTAGTAGAGCTATTCAGGCCATCCAGTGAAAGTTCCTGTATTTTCATGTTGCAGAAAAACAAAATATTGCAATGTCCATTTATTGGCATGTTTGTTGTGTGTTTAGATAGTCAAGCTCGATGAGACCAGGACTGTGCATGTCTACCTCTTCAGTGGCAATGGAGCTCATGACCTTCAGAGCAGCATTAACCACCAGCTAGCCTTATGTCCATTCTGGCAAAAGGATGCCTACTTCAGCAAGATCGCCAGGGTTTCCGAACCTACCCTTCCAATGGCAGGGGACAGCCCCAATGCATCTCTCCCACAGTCTAATGCCCTCACACTGCCCCCTCCGATGGACTTACCACTGGTCGGGCAAAATATGGATGTGTTTGTGTCGGTTGCATGCCACCCTGGGCACTTTGTGCTGCAGCCATGGCAGGAACTGTACAAGCTAGTAGTGCTGATGGGAGAGATGATCCTGTTCTACAACAAACAGGAAGTAACCCACATTAACATCCAGAAAAATAACGTCTACGCTGCCAAGATTGACAACAAGTGAGATCCGAATAGCATCTCTGATGATTATTCCTCACCTAAATAACAACTAAATCATTTTCTGGTTTTTATATTTCTTTCACACTACCTTCGTCTTGTCACCTCTCTTTCTCTTTATCTGTAGTTGGCATCGTGTTTTGGTAAAGGGCATCCTGACCAATGGCTTAGTGTCTGTGTATGAACTGGATTATGGGAAGTACGAGTTGATCAACTACTCCCAGCTCCAACCTCTCATCGATGAGTTCAGGCAGCTGCCATTCCAGAGCATTTCTGCTCAGCTGGCTGGTAAGAAAGAAGCTGGAGCTAATACAAAATTTGATATGCATTATTTTTCAGCCTTTTACTAATATTTGATAAACATACTGTATTTGCTCTGAAATAGTTTATTTGCTCTGAAATAGTTGCTATTTGCTCTGAAATTATGTATCTTTCAGAGGAGCCGTATATTTTAGACAAACACAATTTCAAAATTTAATCAAAAATATTTACAGGAAGTATGCAAAACAAAATCTGCACCAGTATAATAAATAGTACTGTATTTTTCCGAATACAAAACAAAAAAACGTGTTTGTCTTATATTCAAGGTCTAGACTTTTACATGTCAGTAATACACCCGCAACGATAGGTGGTGCCGAATACTCGTACGAGTGTGCCAACAAATATGGTGTGTCAGAGTGTAATGTTAGAAGATCGTGAGCGCAAAAAGATGCAAACGGTCAAAGAAAAGCTTACCATCTAAGAGCTTTTTTGACTGTCATGTTTGCATGCCTCGCTGACGGGACTAAACATCCCCCGTACGTGTTTTAAAATGTACCCAGATTTCACTTCTACTGTTAATGAAATTTTGGTAGGCTACATGGTTTTCATTATCACAGTTTTGAATGAATGTACAAATGAAGTGTTGAATCAGTGATGTAATAACGTCTCTGATTTAAATTGAATCAATTCATAAAGTAAATTTAAACAAGTTGTGACAAAAGGCTGCTTCTTTTGGAAAATTAACAACCAAATAAAAATTAAAAAATTCCAGTAAACCAAATAAAAATATTAAAATCATCACAATACTGATGTTGTCAGTATTGATGTTTAAAGGTCCCGTTCTTCGTGATCCCACTGTTCAAACTTTAGTTAGTGTGTAATGTTGCTGTTAGAGCATAAATAATACCTGTAAAATTATAAAGCTCAAAGTTCAATGCCAAGCGAGATATTTTATACTGAAGTTCCCTTTCAAAGCCTACAGCTAACGGCTGGCTTGGACTACATCCTGGTACTTCCTTCATAAATGACGTCAGAAGAACAGTAGAACAGACTAACCTCCGCCCACAAGACTACGTGAAAAAAGGGGGCGTGGTCTTGTTGCTGTCCCACGTAGAGAAGAGGACGTGTCGTGTGGAGAAAAGGAAGTGTTGCGTTTGAGTGTGTTTGTCGCCATGTCGTCGAGACGCTGTTATTTTCATCCCGGAGTCAAATCACCTTTGTTTGGCTTTCCCAGGGACGCTGTAGAGATCATTGAGCGCATACATCACCCCGTTAAGAGGCGTGACCTTTCCACGTGCGCTAAGCTGCTGTCGAATCACAACACAGGAACCGTGCCACGTTCGCTAAGCTGCTGTCAAATCACAACACGGGAACCGCTGGCACAATCAGAACTCGTTACGTATTTCTGAAGGAGGGACTTCATAGAATAAAGGAACTCATCAGCCATTTTTAGGACCGTGAAAACAGCGGTGTACAGATAAGTAAATTGTGTTAAAAATACTGTTTTTTTTTTTTTACACACGAAACATGAACACGTTATATTGCACACTGTAAACACAATCAAAGCTTCAAAAAACACGAAGAACGGGACCTTTAATGTTGTCAACAAAATGGCAAATATATTGTAAATATTTGCTCTATTGCAAGTTACCTCAAAACTAATGCGTGTGTTAAAGCTTCTGATTTAAGTGCAAAATATTTGTTTCCAGGTGTCAAGCAAGGGGTCTGGATTGAGGAAGCTTCTATGGTGTTCCGCAACCATGTTGAGAAAAAGCCTCTGGTGGCCCAGATCGAGTCAGTTGAGGAGGGGGAGTGGCCCTGGGAGCGCAAAATCTCTGTCTACCTAGTGGACACCACACAAGAGGACAATGACATCTGGATCCACAACATAATGGTGGAATTTTTAGATGAGATCAGCAGAGCTGCTTGAGACTGTCAAAATGACCCTTTCCCAGAACTATGCTGAAACCTTGAGCCTGAAGAAATCTAGATCCAGAATTCAAGAGCTTTGACTCTAAATGTGTTTGTTCGGCTCATTTTATTTACATGTTCACAATTGTTTCGGTTATCATTCCGAGTGCCATGGGAAAGTGATTTCTTTACCTGTTTTTGCTGTTATGATAAATAATAATAGTATATCATTGCCAAATTAATTCATTATAACGTGGACAGCTTCCCTTTCTGTGTCTTTACAATAGGGCCATTTGTCTTGGAGTAATTTATGTTTGTTTTGTGTGAGACACTACTAGTATTGTTTATACTCTTGATTTTGCACTTTGGTTTATTTGCTGTGGTCTTGTGTGTTTTTGAAAGGAAAATGGCCTAATTGTAAAAGAACATTTGTATTAAGGTTCTCGTGTTTGTTTGTTTTCCAAGTTAACATTTGTTTCGAACCATTAAACGAAAAGACGACAACACGACACTTGGGCGACTGTCATTTGTCTCTGCGCAACTTGATTGGTGGGCTGGATGAACGGCGTCAGTGATTGGCAGGGCTGCGCCGTGGGCGGGGCGAGGGTCTGCACTCAGGGTTTGTGTGGAAACTCTTTGATCGCTACCGACTACTTGACTTGCTGAAAGAAGGCTCGAGGCTGGAGCTGTGACAACTTATAATATTTGTTCTTTCTCCGTCGTGTCAAGCGTTGTTCTTCTATGAACTTTGGATTTGAGAAATCATTGCTTGAGGCAGCTGCACATTTGTGTGAATTAGCGGCTCCGAAAAGAAACCATATCTGGTCAAAGTATTCAGCTGTCACATGCGCTATATATAGTGTGGGATAAGCGCTGTCTGAAGTAAGTGAGAATGATAGACGCTTTGTTTTCATCATTGCATTGAGCCATGAAACATACAAATACGTATATTAACAGGGCAGATGAAGCTCGGAGAAAATCATCTGATTAATAGTTAAACTTTGTTTTAAATGTATTCTTTTTTATTTCTAATGTCAAAAGTTGTGTGTCTGAAGCAACACAACTTTACTCAGGCACAATTTATTGTAGTTTTATTAAGTGAAGTGGAAAAGCAATTCGTTTGGAGGAACTGCCTGGAAATGTGTATATAAAACTAGTTTATTGATTTGGCAAACCTAATCTAGAGGCAGTATGTTAATAATAAATTTGCATTATATAGTGTGATGGAGTTTGCTGGTCAATGTCCTTGTCTGTTGGATTTACCAAGGACAATGGAGATGGTCCAAAGAGCAGAGGCCAGCCTTCAGTTTGATTAGTTTTCTTCTTATAAGATTGTAAATTACTCAATTTATCTGTTGTTCAAGACCCTACTGTAGATATTTCTTTAAAACAAAATTGGCAGGCATTTGAAAAAAGCAGGCGTAAGACATTTTGCACATACAAGACATTCAAATGTTTAAGTTTGAAATAGTAAAGCAGATATTGTCCAAAGTTAAGACAAAAAATGTGTGCTTTTTCTGGTTGTCCAATGTTAGCGTAGCATGTCCTCAGTTAATGTGATGAAGTGCACCTGTGGTTACGCAGCACTCCATAACCCATATGATTTGTCTAGAATAATCCACTTAAATACTGTAGAAAATCCTAAACTTTGAATTTAGAATAGGCCTGATAATATATCTGTCTCTCTTGTCTTCACCAAGGTCCTGTAGTTGGGGGGCTGCCTTTTCTTTTCTTCTGTCCTCTTCCTCCCTTTTATCTTGTTAATCATGTTCCGTAAAGAGATGGAGAAGTACCGGGATGTGGATGAGGATGAGCTCTTGCAGAAGCTCAGTGAAGAGGAGCTCAGGAGACTTGAGGATGAACTTGAAGAGCTTGATCCTGATGTAAGTGCACTTAAAATAAGGTGAAACATCTCAAATTGGACCTTAACATCGGCATGAATTCACTCAATTCATAAATGTGCTCACACAGATCAGTTGGCATTTTGAAAGGTTTATAAACTTTTTTTTTTTTTTTTTTTTAATAACAAGCCCTCTCTTCTGTAAATTTTGCATTTAGACTTGTAAGTAGTGATTTGGCACTGAAAACTAAATTGATGGACTTTGTTGGACCAGACTGTTGCTACCTAGTTTAATTTTTGTGTCTGGACTGTGTTGCTTCCTAATGTTCTTTGTTTGGCTGGATTGGTTGTTTGTGTGCGTGCGTGCGTGTGTGTGTGTGTGTGTGTGTCTGTGTGTAATGGCGTTTATTTGACTTGACTGTTTTATATGGAAGTTTTCACCACAGAATAAAACAATTTGAAAGATAATTGCGACTTTTTACCTCACAATTGCAAGTTTATATCTCGCAATTCTGACTTTATTTCTTAGAATAGTGAGATATAAACTCGCAATTGCGAGTTATAAAGTCCAATTCTGAGGGGGAAAAAATACTTTTTTTTCCTCAGAATTACGACTTTATATCTCACTTTTCCTTTTTTTTTAGAACCCAAATTATCATTTTTTTGTGTGTGTGTTTTTGTTTGTCTTGTATTGTTTCATAGTCATGTTTGTTTGGCTAGACTTTTTTCTATTATGTGATTGTTTGAGTCTGTTACTACCTAGTCTGGTATGTTTGTCTGGACTTTATTTTATACTGGTGTTTGTTTTAGTTTTTTGCGTAATGGTGTTTGTTTGACTGGAATGTGTTGTGTCATAGTCGTGCTTGACTGGACTGGTTTGTATTATTATACTTATAGCCCATTATGTTTTGTTTGGTGTCGGACATTATTGTTTTAGTGCAATTTTTGTTTGAGAGAACCACTTTATTCCTGTGGTTTTTGTTTGTCTGGACTGTTGTATCATACTGACATATCATGGTGAAGACAGTCTTACTGAACTTTGTTGTTTTTCAGTGATTGGAGTGTGCTGAGTAGTGTTTTTAGGATATTCTCTGTCGAAAGGCTGTAGTTCTCTCTGTTGATAGTGTTCTTTTTCTTACTCAGACCACAGTTTTTTATTTGCTCTTCAGGAATTTGGTTTGACTCCAGCATCTAAGCACTTCTTGACAGATTTAGACACAGACGTAGAATAAATGTCCAGCAACAGAGAAGAGGGAAAAGAGAATTTCTTCTCCCTTACTGAGATGTTCAGCCAGAGGTCCAGAAGTTTACCATAAATACTGGTGCTGGAACAAAAGTTAATCTGCTCAAATGTAACAAAAATAAACATTCTCCACCAAAGCCGAGCCTTTTCCCGAAACACTAAATTCTGCTGTAAATTTAGCTGTGGAAATCTCTACTTTAATGATTTTAAATGTCACTTTAGAAAGAATTTGTCTCAATTTGATCTGCACTAAGAATAAACAGTACTAAGGTGCCGAATAAAGTTCTGTTCTCTCTGAGTTCTCTTTGAAATGCTATGTGTTCTGGATTCTGTCATCACATTTAACATGCACATACGTTGACAACCCCCCCGTTTGCTCTGCGGCCCTTTTATGTGGATATGCGCTGATAGGCCCTGACTTTGTAGAATGTTATCATTGCTCACTGTGTTTCAGGAGGTGGTGGAGTTTGCCTTTTCAGTATGTGGTTGCAAGTTAGAAAACCTGAGTTTGGTGGACACGTCATATATCTAATGTATCAAATAGTTGCAAAGGAAGGAAATTGGTGGAAAATGGCTCCTGTGACTATACCGTTGTATTAAAATCCATGGTATTTTAAGATATGGCAAATGCATCTTTTATTGTAATATTCTATCTTACATTCTATGTGCTTTTTATTAAAGTTTGCTGACTAAACTAATGTTTTATGAATTGTATTGTTTTCAGAACGCACTGTTGCCTGCAGGATACAGACAGAGGGATCAGACTAAGAAAACTCCAACCGGAACTTTTCAGAGAGATGACCTTCTAGCTCATCTGGAGAAACAAGCCAAAGAACACCCAGACCGAGATGATCTTGTTCCCTTCACTGGCGAGAAAAGAGGTGAGGAGCAACTTACATTTAGAACCATGGGACCCTGTGAACTCTTTTTATTCTTTCATTAGTTTGTAATTTGTCAACTAACAATGTCCAAACGTGTGCATACTGTACATCACAGAAGTAGTTCTGTCATATTTTTTTCTTTTTATCCTGAAAGTTATAAACATTGCCATTACTGGAACTTCCAGCTTTGTGTTTGGTATTTTGTAGTGAAATGACATTTAAAATAAATAAGAAACTACTTTGTCTAACTAATACAAATTGTATAGCACTTTTATGAAATTACAGCTTGAAATTATGCACATTGACATTCGGTTCACAGGTGGTATTTAATTTTAATTTGTCGTTTCATTTTCTTCCAATCTCTTCAATTTATTTCATGTCTCCTCATTTATGCATCATGCTTTTTCTTCGCTGAGAATGTTGTCTCGTTCTTAGTGTGTTTTTGAAGCTTTGATTGTGTTAACAGTGTGCAATATAACGTGTTCATGTTTCGCGTGTAAAAAAACACAGTATTTTTCACACAATTTACTTATCTGTACACCGCTGTTTTCACTCTCCTAAAAACGGGCTGACAAGTTCCTTGTTCTATGAAGTCCCTCCTTCAGAAATACGTAACGAGTTCTGATTGTGCCAGCGGTTCCTGTGTTGTGATTCGACAGCAGCTTAGCGCAAGTTGTACGGAAAGGTCACGCCTCTTAACGGGAGATGTATGCGGCTATGCGCTCAATGATCTCTACAGCGTCCCTGGGAAAGCCAAACAAAGGTGATTTTACTCCGGGATGAAAATAACAGCGTCTTGACGACATGGCGACAAACACACTGAAACGCAGCACTTCCTTTTCTCCACGTGGGACAGCAACAAGACCACGCCCCCTTTTTTCGCGTATTCTTGTGGGCAGAGGTTAGTCTGTTCTACTGACGTCATTTATGAAGGAAGTACCAGGATGTAGTCCAAGCCAGCCGTTCGCTGTAGGCTTTGAAAGGGAACTTCTGTTAAATAAAATATCTCGCTTGGCATTGAACTTTGAGCTTTATAATTTTACAGGTATTATTTATGCTCTAACAGCAACATTACACACTAACTAAAGTTTGAACAATGGGATCACAAAGAACGGGACCTTTAAAGGTACAGTGTGTACATTTTTAGTGGCGAGGTTGCGAATTGCAACCACCCACCGCTCATCTCTCCATTTCGAAGCACATAGAGAAACTACGGTGGCTGACACAGAACAAAGGCCCTGTCCCAAATGGCACACTACATATGCACTTTCGGTCTTGTGGACTTACAATGGCCACCGCGTGCATGTGTCCGTTAAGTCCATGAGACAGTAGGCTGTCCCATTTGTGATTTTGGGTATCAGAAGGGTGCTCGTGAGCGCCCCCTTTGTGGTCGATATGTGCCCTCGATGCGCACTGAGTCACTCTCTGTTTCTTTATTTGTGTGTATGTAGGAAAAGTGTGGGAGCCTAAGACAAAAGTTGACCCTATCCTGGAAGATGTCACTCTGGAGCCTGAACTAGAAGAAGCGCTATCTAGTGCTACTGATGCAGAATTGTGCGATATAGCAGGTACAGAATAATGTTACCAATTTAATTCCTGTATGTAGACTATGCATCTTTGATTCTTAGGATCCAAGACGTCATTTTATAATATAATTGTTAATATAAATATATAATTCTGACTTTATATGGGTATGCGCATAATCTGTAATGGATTTGAAAGAATCCAGTTTTTACTGTTGTTTTGTAACGACACTTAATCTTTATTAAGGCATAATTAAATTCCACCCTCTCTGTTCACTAATTGTAATTTTAATTCATATTCAAATGAGTGAATCCATCTGTAATTTCTTTGACTAATTTGAAATTCCTCTGTGTGTGTCTGTCTCACAATGTGCCTCTGTCTCTGTAGTCTTCTCCACTCCATTTTCACATCTCCATTCCTAATTCTCTCTGTCCACTTTCCTGCTCCACCGTTTCTAAGCCACGGATCACTCCAGTAGGTTAATCTGCAACATTGTATGCTGCTCTAACATTTCCATAATGTTTCTTATGCATTAGCTGAGTATTTGCATGGTATGTTCAGCATATTATGTTATCTGCATGATGATTTAAGTGTTATTTCAAGGTTGCTTTAACCAAAACAAATGAGAAACTCTGGCATCTTGTACTAGTCATGATGTTCCAAACTCATTTGACTGTCTTTCCTTTCCTCCTCTACTGTTATACTTCAGCTGTACTGGAAAGAGCAGCATGAACATTCTTCAAAATTTCTTGATTTGTGTTTCACGAAGAAACACAATCATACAGATTTAGAACGACAGGGTAAATAATAAATTTTTATTTTTTTAAGGGAACTAGTCCTTCACACGGTAGCATGCATATGTTAGTTTCTGAAACTGCGTATGCAAGGTTGAGTTTTTTTCTTTTCATAACAATGACTCATCCTTGTGCACTAAGGACACTTGGCTACCAAAAAAGGGTAACACAGTTTTTCTGCTGGCTAAAAAAAACCCTCTCAACTGTCAGCTACTTGCTTTACTCTCATTTAGCATGATGGAGTGGTTTCCCTAAAAATGAGGTCAATTGTTTTTTTCCCCCCTTCGGGATCATGTTTCAAAACAGCAGGATTTAAGGAGTTGATTTAACAGTCTGAACATCTTATATGTGCTGATAGATTAGAGCTTCATATGGGAATGAGGTTAGTTCAGTTGTCTTTGGCCCACAGTCAACTATCAGATGCAGTATACATGCCAGACTCATAAATTGCACTTTCCTCTTCACTTGCTTTTTAGATGTTTTGCTGTCCTTTTTTTCATTTTATTAGATTTTTTTTTGGTCTGCACTAGTTAATTTGATGCCATTACTGTTCTGCTTGAGATATTATTCATCAGGTAAATGTGAATGATTTTGAGTTGATCTTGGAAAACGAGTTTTCATATGATTTATATTAGGTGTAAATAGCAAATGCTGCCTTTTTAATTTAGAGGATCATATAGAGGGTGGATAATGGACATGTGAAACTTAGTTTTGAGACAAGAAAGTTTGACTAACATAAGCAGGGAAAATGTGTAATATATGAAGAGATGCATACATACATGCATTCATGCATGCATTCATACATTCATACATACATGCATTTCATTATTTCATTCATTCACATATATACATTCATAAATAATGTGAAAATCTTTTTCCCTTGCTGCAGCCATCTTAGGCATGCACACACTGATGAGCAATCAGCAGTATTATGAAGCACTGGCCAGCAGTACTATCGTCAACAAACAGGGTTTGAACAGTAAGTGAATACAGCAGTTATTCTGTAATGTTTTTGTCTTGTTTGAAGCTTTATATTTGTCTGATTGATTCTTTATGCCATGCTCACGAATTGCAAAAATAAAAAAACCCACACACTCCATAGACTTCATAGACATTATGATTCTTATACTGTACAAGCTCCATTACTCTATATAATTATACTTGTATTATTTCCCCTTACACTAAACCTACCCATAACAGAAAACTTTCTGCATTTTTACATTTTCAAAAAAAACCTCATACTGTATTATTTATAAACTTGTTTCCTCATGGGGACCAAAAATGTCCATACATCTAAGTGTGGCTTGGGGCCATTTTAACATTAGGTGTAAACAGTGTACTGTATGATATAGTATTGTGTTATATCTGGCACTGAACCATATGGTTTGTTGTAATTGAGTTGTATTATATACACAGGTGTAATCCAGTGTACTCAGTATAAGCCAGTGCCAGATGAACAGCCCAATGACACAGATGTCGAGGAAACACTACAGAGAATCAAAAGTAATGATCCAGATCTTATTGAGGTCAACCTAAATAACATCAAGGTGCCACTTTCACTCTTTTATTTATACTTTCTGTTGAATATTG
Source organism: Romanogobio albipinnatus (assembly GCA_023566225.1). Taxonomy (NCBI): domain Eukaryota; kingdom Metazoa; phylum Chordata; class Actinopteri; order Cypriniformes; family Gobionidae; genus Romanogobio; species Romanogobio albipinnatus. The sequence continues at coordinate 18,860,299 of CM042241.1, forward strand.
TCTCTTTATATGTCTACTTGCCTGCAGTTTTGATGGTTTGACCTGTCATGTGTTCTCTTTTTTTTCTGATGATATGTAGAATATTCCAGTCCCAACTTTGAAAGCATATGCTGAAGCTCTTAAAGGGAACAGAGTTGTGGAGCGCCTGAGCATCGTTGGCACCAGAAGTAACGATCCCGTAGCCTTTGTGAGTTAAAGAAGCACGCTTAATCTCAAAATTCTGATTTTTCAAATAAGAAATTATATTTTCCATAAAGACAATGTGTTTACAAATGTAATTTTTGGAATTGTGACTTATGACAATTATGCACATTACTGTTTTATATACACTATTGCCAAAAGTATTGGGACACCGCTCCAAATCATTGAATTCAGGTGTTCCAATTACTTCAATGGCCACAGGTGTATAAAATCAAGCACCTAGGCATGCAGATGTGGTACCGTGATAGGTTGCCAAATTGTGATGGCTAGACGACTGGGTCAGAGCACCTCCAAAACTGCAGCTCTTGTGGGGTGTTCCCAGTCTGCAGTGGTCAGTATCTATCAAAAGTGGTACAAAGAAGGAACAGTGGTGAACTGGCGACAGGGTCATGGCTTATTGATGTATGTGGGGAGCGAAGGCTGGCCTGTGTTGTCCGATCAAACAGACGAGCTACTGTAGCTTAAATTGCTCAAGAAGTTAATGCTGGTTCTGATAGAAAGGTGTCAGAATACACAGTGCATCGCAGTTTGTTGCGTATGGGGCTACATAGCCGCAGACCAGTCAGGGTGCCCATGCTGACCCCTGTCTACTGCCAAAAGCACCAACAGTGGCACGTGAGCATCAGAACTGGACCACGGAGCAATGGAAGAAGGTGGCCTAGTCTGAGGAATCACGTTTTCTTTTACATCACGTGGATGGCCGGGTGCGTGGCTTACCTGGGGAACACATGGCACCAGGATGCACTATGGGAAGAAGACAAGCCGGCAGAGGCAGTGTGATGCTTTGGGCAATGTTCTGCTGGAAAACCTTGGGTCCTGCCATCCATGTGGATTTTACTTTGACACGTACCACCTACCTAAGCATTGTTGCAGACCATGTACACCCTTTCATGGAAACGGTATACCCTGGTGGCTGTGGCTTCTTTCAGCAGGATAATGCGCCCTGCCACAAAGCAAAAAGGGTTCAGGAATGGTTTGAGGAGCACAACGAGTTTGAGGGGTTGACATGGCCTCCAAATTCCCCAGATCTCAATCCAATCGAGCATCTGTGGGTTGTGATGAAGTCCGATCCATGGAGACCCACCTCGCAACTTACAGGACTTAAAGATTCTGCTGCTAACATCTTGGTGCCAGATACTACAGCACACCTTCAGGGGTCTAGTGGAGTCCATGCCTCGACGGGTCAGGGCATATATGTATTTTTTTTTTTATTCATTGTTATTATTGATATTACTGTTATACATGCTATTACTATTTAAATACTTCCACTATTACTATTATTATCTGTCATTTCTGCTTATTTTTCATTGCTGTTATTATTACTTCTGTTTTATTGTTGTTTTTGTGTTTTGTTGTTGTTTTCTGTGTTCACCCTATGTTGTAAGTTTTGCACTCCTAAAAAAAAAAAAAAAATAATAATAATAATTTTATACAGAAAGAATTAATTAAAATTATTGTAAAGATGTCAATAACTTACTGTAAAGACATTACTAATTTAATGTTACAAAATATTTTTATTTCAAATAAATGCGTTCTTTTGGAATTTCTATCAAATAGTTTTATTTTTTTTTAATCATATTTTTTCTCAAAAATTTTAAGTAGTAAATTTAAGTAAAATGTGGTGATTGATATGTAATATTACCTGAGCACCAAATCAGCATATTAGAATTATTTGTATGAAGGATCATGTGTCACTGGAGTTATGATGCTGAAAATTCAGCTTTGTCATTTTAAAATGAATTGAGAGAAAAAAATGTACATTGTGATAATATTTTACAATTTTGCAGTTTTTACTATATTTTTGATCAAAATAAATGATCATAAAAGACTTTTTAAAAACAAAAATCTTTTTTTCTTTCCCAAACTTTCCAATGGTAGTGTAGATATTAAACAACATGTAACGTTTGGTTTCCAGGCACTAGCAGACATGCTGCAAGTGAACACCACTCTGAAGAGTCTAAACGTGGAGTCAAACTTCATTACTGGAGCTGGAATTCTGGCACTCGTGGAATCCTTAAAGAGCAACACTACACTGCATGAGCTAAAGATTGACAACCAGGTACGCACACAAACACATACACATACACTGAAGAAAGGTGTATAAAGGTCCGAGCCATAATCCATGAGGTCAGGGGTTTAGTCTGAAGGTAATGATGATGGAGAGACGAGTGAAGGCAAGGGGTATCTCTGGTCTAAAAGAGTTATTAAATTAAATCCCGTATTTATCTTGCATTTATATCATTTGTGTATGTGTGATACAGAGTCAGCCTTTGGGTAATAAGGTAGAGATGGAGATAGCTAACATTTTGGAGAAGAACACTACTCTGCTGAAGTTCGGATACCACTTCACCCAGCAGGGCCCACGCTTGCGTGGATCTAATGCCATGATGAGCAACAATGACCTTGGTAAGAACACATGCACTGATGCTGTCAGATTTGTTATTTGTATGTGTATTTTCAGAATTAACATTGATTGTTGTTGTTGTGTGTGTGTATTTGTGTGCTGAAATGGGTACACTACCTAATTCACCATCCAGTTTGATGTCAGGAACTTATGCTTACCGAAGCTGCATTTATTTGGTCGAACTGTAATGTTGTGAAATATTATTACAATTCATGGTAAAGCTGAATTTTCAGAAACATTTCATATCATTATCAATGTTGAAAACAGTTGTGCTGCTTAATATTTTTTTTGTGGAAACCATGATAAATGTTTTTCAGGATTCTTTGAGGAATAAAGTTCAACAGCATTTATTTGAAATACAAATGTCACGTTTGATCATTTTAATGCAGCCTTGCTTCTTTCAAAAATAGTCCTACTGGCTCCAATCTTGTGTGTGTATTGGTGTGTTCATGCCATGTATGTATTTACAGCACGTGTAGTTCGGTCGGACACAGATGGCGCGATCACATTCACTCTGTCGGTCCCTGAGCTGGAAAGAGCCTTCTGTAAAAAGTTCAAGTTCACGTCAAAACCCAAGTAAACAAAAGTCTTGCCCTCCTTCTCTCCCTCAGGGCACTACCTGCTGTCTTTTTGCTCTTATTTTAGCCTTCTTAGGCCTCAAGCCTCTGGATCGTTATGAGCTTTTATTCTTTTCCTCAAGCTCCCTTCTGCCGCTTCAGCATCTCCACTACTGCATTTCCCTCCATCAACGTGAATTCAAAACCTGTCTGTCTTCATTATCTAGGTGTTTCTTGGTTGTTTTGTTTGTCTGTGCTGTCTGTCCGACTGTCTGATGGGTTGTTTTCAGGTTTTCAGGTTTTAGTCTTTACTTTCTTCTCCACTGAGAGACTATTCTGATGCCAAATCCACAAAAACACGATTGAAAATGGCCTCTGGCTTGCTGTGCATGCAGAGCTTTTTCTTTAAGGAATAGTTCTCCCCAAATTTTTATTATTATTATTATTATTATTATTATTATTATTATTATTATTATTATTATTTTGCCAAGCACATATGACTTTCTTTCTTTAAAAGAAGAATTAACAGAATGTCTCAATAAAAGAGATTTTGAGCTCCAAAAACAAATAAATACAATAAAAGTAGCCCATTTGACTATATTTCTAGTCTTTTGAAGCCATATAAACTACTCTTTTAATTGATTGAACTATTCCTTTAATTGCAATTTCCAGTTTCTGTCTTTGGTATCTACAAATGCAATAAGGATTTCCCAATGTCTAACATAAAAGTTTTGTGAAAAATTGTTAGAATGTCCTTTAATAAATCAGAAATGTATTGTTTTTCAGCACCAACAAAAAAAAATCATAGCTTTAAGGCAGTTACATTATGGTTTTAATTGCCAGTTATTATAGCACATTATTTTATTTTTAATGTTTGAAAACATTTTGCATTTATTGAAATATTTTTATTTTGTTTATAAATAAACATTAAGAATTTAAAGGGATAGTTCACCTAAAAATGAAAATGATCCCATGATTTACTCACCCTCAAACCATATATTACATTCTTCTTTCAGATGAATACAAAGTTATATTAAAAAATGTCCTGGCTCTTCCAAGCTTTATAATGGCAGTAAATTACGTTGTAAGAGGTTTTTTGTTTTGTTTTTTAACTGCGAGAGGGCTTCACATTTTGGGCTGCCATTCACTGCTATTATAAAGCTTGGAAGAGCCACATTTTTTAAAAATATAACTCTGATTGTATTCATCTGAAAGAAGAATGTCATATACACCTAGGATGGCTCGAGGGTGATTAAATCATGGGATCATTTTCATTTTTGGGTGAACTATCCCTTTAAAGAAATGATGTGGGGCTAGTGAAAACATTTTTTTATGTTCTCAAAAGTAATCAACCCTTTTTTGTTTGTGTGTGCAGTAAGAAAGAGAAGGCTTGAAGGAGGGCCCATCTTTCCTAAATGTCGGACAAACGTGTAGCAGCAGTGGGAACCCTCTATGGCCTGGGACCTGCACCAGTATACTGTACATCACTTCACACCCATCTCATTCTCATCCCATATCCTCCCTCCATTTATGTCCCTTTCACAGGTAACTCACAGGGTCATCTAAAGAAAACATATTCAAATCAGAATGCTTTTTTCAAAGCCCCAGATCTGGAAACACGAAGGCACCATTCAGACACATAGTTACTCATGGCGGAGCGTTTTAAAAATGTGTACACTACCTGCCATAACATTGGTAGGGAAAAATCACCTACTTGTGTTGATGGAAGCAGTAAAGATGAAAATGGCGCTCAGTTTATCACAATGTTTCCCAGCTGACATAATCTTCTCGCTCTAAACAGTTTGACCTTAAAGCCAGCCATTTTGCTGTGTCTGGATGCACACCAAGAGCATCAAACTTGACTGATTGTAGCTGTGGTTTTGCCTTCTCCAGGGCAGTTTGAGTCTCACTATACTGGTAGTACAGCGTATAGACGCATGCTTTTACTGTGTGTTTTTGGGATATGCTGTAATTTTGACCTGTTCTTCTCTCTTTAAATGTTTAACAACTGGTAATTTTGTTGCTCTACAAATTAATTGTTGGAAAGTCATGCGCATTTGACTGCAGAATCAGATGAGCTCCGTTATGCGGCAAATACCAATGGAAGTGCATTGTTGGTGAATATTTGTCGCCCGCTCGCATTGAAAATGACTGCGAATTAATTTTGCTAAGTCAGTATGAATGTACCTTTATTGGTCACCTGATAACAGTACAAAAGTTCAATGTATTTGTACCGCTCCAACATATTTATGAAATTATTTATAGATTTTATATTATTCGTTTGATGAGGGAAAACCTCTTTTTCATGTTCAGGAAAAGCTGTATTTCATTTTCCACAATTAGCAATAATATCTCTTTTATTATACTAACAGTCTCTTTCTATGATAACCACTTATTATAAAATGAATGTGATTGAAATGTAAACCGTGATCTCTGTAGTAGTCTTCCTCATTAAATGCTTTTTACTCTCGAATGAGAATCATAACACACAATAGAAAAAGTCTCATAAAACAATATGTATTATTGCCTATGCCTGCTCTCACGAAGTAATGTCCAGGTTATTTTTCCGCCCAAAATTAAAAATATAAAATATGTGTGTGTGTGTGTGTGTGTGTGTGTGTGTGTATGTGTATATCCCTCTAGTGCTGTTTGATAATGTTTTGTTTTTTAAAATTTGTTTTAGTTCATTGAAATGGTATGAAACTTGGTAAAGGTTTTGGCACTTTCTGGTGTGAATAAAAAAAATTAATGGACATGATTCGAAAAGGTTAAATGGTCCTGAAAAAAATTATCACACTTTTTGTTTGTATTATTTGTGGTCAAAAATGAGTGGATTGGAAATGAATGGGAGATGAATTTCCTCTATTGGAAACATTTGGTACTGTGCACAAACAAATTCTTACTGAAAGCTCATTTTTTGACATATAAATTTCAAATTTGGAACACAGCCTGTTTAGATTTATGGCTACCACAGTTTTAGAGAAAAACGTGTTTTGGAAAATATGCATTTCATATAAAAATTGAAAATTGTATTTGTGCTTTTTTCATAACAATAAATGTTCACTTTTTTTTTTTTTCTTCTTCTTCTTCAGCAATTATCTGCCAAGTGTCGTCTTTAAAAAGAGACCAAACTTAAATCTGTGCTCCTAAAGCATTAAAGATTTATGACTGTTTAAGTTGGAAATTAAATTTTTAGGTCCATGCTCAAAAAATTACTGCATAAATATAATTTAAATATACAAATACAAAATATTAAATAAAACGTATATTAAACTAAAATATAGCACAATATAGTGCAACCAGCGGGGATATACATACTATTATCAAATGATCATGCAAGTATTGTAAAATTACTGTAAAAATCTAAAAACAAGTCAAAATTTTGTAAAATAAACACAACTGTACTTAACAATTTAAATAATATAATTATTTAGCAAAATTTTATTTTTTGAGATTAAATATGATCTGGTCATTTCTTGGCAGTTTTCGTGAGAATAGGCATTATTTGCAATCTTGCATGTGTGTGATTTTTAGCAGGGTGTGTGTGTTTCTCAGATATTTGTTGTCTGTGATCAGGCCTTACTCTTTTCGCTCTCTCCCAGCACAGTAAAAGTCAGTATGTTTTATGGATGTAAACATTTTCCTACTGTTTAAAGGACAGAACATTTATAGGACTTTGTCTTGTTCAGAACCAAAAAGGGAAAATTCACTGTTGATTGTCTTGTCCCGTGTTTGGAAGCAGGCCCATAATCATTGCAATAGAGTGCCTGGACTGGTGCACATATGTACATTTTGTTAGTGCACCTTACTGTATGTGGTTTATTGAGTTAATAAAGATTGAAAAAGTTGCGTGGGAATGTTGCCCTCAGCAGAAACTGTTTTTTGTTTAGTTTGTTACCACATTGCATCAAGAATACTATTTAAATATTTATGCTAGGAAGAGTAAAAACTGACTAACAGTGCCACTTTGTGGTTTAGTGTATTAATGGTGGCTGCACCTTGATAGAGAGAGACAGACAGACAGAGACAGACAGACAGAGACAGACAGACAGAGACAGACAGACAGAGACAGACAGACAGAGACAGACAGACAGAGACAGACAGACAGAGACAGACAGACAGAGACAGACAGACAGACAGAGACAGACAGACAGACAGAGACAGACAGACAGACAGAGACAGACAGACAGACAGAGACAGACAGACAGACAGAGACAGACAGACAGAGACAGACAGACAGAGACAGACAGACAGAGACAGACAGACAGAGACAGACAGACAGAGCGACAGAGAGAGCGACAGAGAGAGCGACAGAGAGAGCGACAGAGAGAGCGACAGAGAGAGCGACAGAGAGAGCGACAGAGAGAGCGACAGAGAGAGCGACAGAGAGAGCGACAGAGAGAGCGACAGAGAGAGCGACAGAGAGAGCGACAGAGAGAGCGACAGAGAGAGCGACAGAGAGAGCGACAGAGAGAGCGACAGAGAGAGCGACAGAGAGAGCGACAGAGAGAGCGACAGAGAGAGCGACAGAGAGAGCGACAGACAGAGAGCGACAGACAGAGAGCGACAGACAGAGAGCGACAGACAGAGAGCGACAGACAGAGAGCGACAGACAGAGAGCGAGAGAGCGACAGACAGAGAGCGAGAGAGCGACAGACAGAGAGCGAGAGAGCGACAGACAGAGAGCGAGAGAGCGACAGACAGAGAGCGAGAGAGAGACAGACAGAGAGACAGAGAGAGAGACAGAGAGAGAGACAGAGAGAGAGACAGAGAGAGAGACAGAGAGACAGACAGACAGACAGACAGACAGACAGACAGACAGACAGACAGACAGACAGACAGACAGACAGACAGACAGACAGACAGACAGACAGACAGACAGAGAGAGAGAGAGACAGACAGACAGACAGACAGACAGAGAGAGACAGATAGATGAATGTTAACATCATTTGAGGCTTTGTGCATTCTTTAAAAGTTAAAAATGTCTGTGAATGTTTAATGTAAACTGTATTTTTATGTTTTTTTAACCGTTTACTGCAGTGTGAAATTTGGATTAACATGCAAATACATAACATATACACTACTATTCAAAAGTTTGAGGTCAGCCAGATTTTAAACGTTTTTGAAAGATGTCACGCCAAGGCTGAAAATACAGTAAAACCGTAATATTGTGAATATTATTACAATTTAAAATAACATTTTAATTCAAGTGTAATTTATTCCTTTGATGCAAAGCTGATTTTTCAGCATCATTCAGTCTTCATGGTCACATGATCCTTCAGAAATCATATGCTCATATATAATATGCTGATTCAGCCTCACAGGGCTCCAGGCTTACATTTGAGGGCAGCAGCACCGGTGCCACTTAGCTCTTACCAAGCAGCAACCTTAGGGTCTCTCTCTTGGATCCAACACGGAAGTGACTTAAACTGTAATTCATCGACTCACTTAAGTGACAGGTGGATTGCCGCCGTCACTACTTTTGTCTGTTAGTCCTCCCACATCCCGCCTCTTTGCCCATTTTCAGTTATCCGGGAGTGGCGCGCGGTGATGACGAGGTCCGGCTCTGCCCACTTTGGGCTTTAAAAATGCTCTTCAGAAACCTACAGGTGACGTCACGTACACTATGTCCATAGTTTTATACAGTCTATGGCTCTTACAGAAAGTGGTACCAGCCCCTGATTTGGTAGTAGTGGGCGGCTGACAATAAAGCACTGAGCTTTGGTGGAGATAAATGTATAAATATTCATTCAAAAGCAAAACCAGTGGGGGAAAAAAAAGTATATTAGCGAGTGAAAATGGCTAATGAGTGCTCCTCTGCAGCCACTTACTGGTTACAATGGTAATTTAATGTCTTTTTTAAGCGTGAGTTTTCCTACATCTTGAAACTTTGTTTTATAAATAGGGACAATATTTTAAAGATGAACACAAAATTTTTTGGTCATCACATTAAAAATAATATTGATTAAATATGATTAATATTAGAGTTTTGAAGCGCTGGAAAAAGATGTGTGAAGTACCTGAAAGCATTTAATTTCTATTTCTGCCACAATACCATGGTTACAGTTAGTGTTACTACATTAAATCCATGGTGAATGTTGCTGATTTTGAACTGAAAGCCTTCTTGTTTCTCCTGGTTTCTGTTCTGTTTGTTTCAGAGAAAAATTTGAACGCTTGAATGCAAAATCAATGGCTTTCTTCACTGGATCTCCCAGCGCTGTGTAGTAACGGTGTTGCGTGATCGAGATCGGCCCGCGAGTAGTTCGCTGACCTATTTCTGGTCCGAACTGATCAACGGTGCGTGAAGCACAAATGAGTAGTACATTTGTTACTTTTATTTCATTTGCCATTTGATGGGCGATCTCTAACCAACATTTTAGTAGCACAGGAAGGAAAAAATAAATTAAAAACACACATTTCCTCTTAAATATATTCCAAATTCCATAATAAAAGCACGAACACTAGATTTGTGTGACTGTTTTATTATAGTGCCATACCCATCAATTTTTGAGACGGACATATCACATTTCATCTTTTTTTTTTTTTAAACATCAGAGCCATTCATACAATTCATACGATTTTATTTCTTGTTTTACTGCAAGCCAAGCAAACAGAATACGTTATTATTGCTGAGAATGTTGTAGATCACAGACAAAAATTCCCCCATGGCTCTAGACCAGAGAAATTACAGTCCATTCGAAACTCACAGGGTGTTCCTGTGAAACTGAGTTTGTCGTAAAGCGCAATATCGGTGAGAAAACGCATCTCGACAACACTGTTAAACTGAATTGAGGCATTACATTTTCGAGACTGATGATACTACAGTGCAAGTGTGACAAGATTCACCAGAATGAACTAAATGGCATAGTGACAAATGTACAAAGATAGATGTCTTCTAGCTTACAGTGTGAGGAAATATTGCCTTCTTTATCTGATTGCAAACTCTGCAGTGACAAAAACAAGATGTCAGTGAGCACACAAACACTATGGACACATGCAAGACTAGAACCAAGTTGACGATACTTTTTCCTCATATCGAACGCTAAATGAACACGGACAGGTGGAACAGACACACAAACAATTCATGCATATATATTGCTTTTTACGTATTGGATAATAAATAACTGCCAAAGAGATGATGTGATTTCAGGTTTCCGCGTAAAGATAAAATATGGCTTATATTCTGATAATGAACCCCTCTTTCTTGATTGATCTGTCACTAATATCTAAAGCTCCTCAGAAATGTGTGAAAGGTAAATGGTGTAGTCAGGTGTGTGCTCTCTTCTCGTCGAAGTCAGTACACGTTAAAATAATATCTAAAGCTGCGTGTGCTCAAGATTATTCAGGGTATTACTTCTTCAGCATGTCCTGCAGCGGGCCCGGTAGATACTTCATCATCGTGTCCATGATGTTTTCCTCCTCGTCGTCGTCTCCGCAGCCGGACGGTACTGCTTTCTTTGGACGGGTCAGACTGCCTTCGCTCGCCTGCTCCATGGCCGCCTGCGCCTCGGCTTCGGCCACCTCTCGCTTTTTAATTCCGTACTGATACGCAATAGAGCAGCACGTTAAAAATACAAATAATTGTATAATAAAAAGCATTCCCTAGGCCATAAAAATGCTTGAAGCTACAGAAACTCTCAGGCAGAGTTTATAATCGTCTACAAAACGACAAAATATGCACTTTAGAGTCTTAAAGGGATAGTTCACCCAAAAATGTAGAATGTTTGTAATCGAGCAGATCACGGCCTCCATTGACTACCATTGTAGAAAAAAAATACTATGGTAGTCAATGGGGGCCGAGATCTGCTTGGTTACAAACATTCTTCCAAATATCTTCCTTTGTTTTCAGCAGAACAAATACATTCATACAGGTTTGGAACAACTTGAGGGTGAGTAAATGATGACAGAATTTTCATTTTTGGGTGAACTATCCCTTTAAGTCAAATGTGTCCAAACCTTTTGAATGGTGTGAGATATGGTACTGAATACTCAAAATACCATGGTATTGGTATTTCAAAGATTATCATGGTACTAATATAATATACAAATATAAGTTTGGCCGGATATTGCAAAACAATAAAATATTGTAAAAACAATAATATATATATATATATATATAATTATTATTATTTTTTTTTTTTTTTAAACAGGTATTATAAGCATTTTAATGTTCATTTAAAGGGATAGTCCACCCAAAAATGAAAATTCCAAGCCTGTATGTTTTTTTGTCTTCTGTGGAACACAATAGAAGATATTTTGAAGCATGTTGATAACCAAACAATTTTGGTTCCCATTGACTTCCATTTATTTTTTATTTTTTTTTATTTTTTTTTGTCCATTTAAAGTCAATGGGGACTGAAACTGTTTGGTTATCAACATGCTTCAAATTATCTTTTTATGTTCCACAGAAGAAAGAAAGATATAGGTTATAACGGGACTAAAGGCACACCTTAAGAAAAATTTGTTTTTCACTACTCCCATAGTGTATGATTGCAGAAATAAAAAGTATATGTTTGTATTGAACATGAACATTGATGGAGCAACAGATTTTGTGTGAAAATAAATAATAAAAGTGGTTTATTTTGTTTAAAAAAGGTGGCAAATGGCACATAATTATTGATACAAATACTTTAGTTAAAATGAATGTTTTTAATAATGTCTAAGTTAATACTTGTTTAAAACAATCACTTTAGCAACATTTTTATATTTTCTGTTTATTTTGACAAATAAAACAATTCCCTTTTGTTCAATAAATGTTCATTTTAAAAATACAGAAACAAAATTATTTTACAAAGGAATCTGAAAGCATCGGAGATCCCATAATAATTTAATATAAATTTACATTAGTAACAATGTTATATTTTACTATGATTAACATCATATTTTTAAATATAATGGTTTATTTGTAAATATGGTGATGATCTCTAAGGTGGACACTCTTATATATGATATATGATATATACTTAATATATGATATTTATCATCTGAATCAATGTCATGTCAACAAATGTAAAAGTCAGCCAGCTGTTTATAATCATGTTAATTATTGTGCCTTTCTCCCCAACAGCAGGGGCGCTTTTTACCCCAAATATAATTGTACATATTATTCCGTTATTGAAAAACTGTTGCTTTAAATAATTAAAGAGACATTTGTCTCAAAATATAGGAAATCATCTACAAATCTACAACAAACTGGTTTCTTGAACATGACAATGAGTTCACTGTACTAAAATGGCCCCCACAGTCACCAGATCTCAACCCAATAGAGCATCTTTGGGATGTGGTGGAACGGGAGCTTCGTGCCCTGGATGTGCATCCCACAAATCTCCATCAACTGCAAGATGCTATCCTATCAATATGGGCCAACATTTCTAAAGAATGCTTTCAGCACCTTGTTGAATCAATGCCACGTAGAATTAAGGCAGTTCTGAAGGTGAAAGGGGGTCAAACACAGTATTAGTATGGTGTTCCTAATAATCCTTTAGGTGAGTGTAGGTCTGGATAGTAATAGGAGTTACTAGATCAGTGGGCGAGGCCATAAACAGAGGGGGCGTTTTTCACAGCCTTACCTGATTTGCCCACGTCACAGTTTGGGTAGGGTTTAGGCGTGGGGTCAGGTAAAGGGGATCCATTTCATTGCTCAGTTTGAAAACGCCCACAAATTTTGAAACGCCCACTTTTTGTTCCGTAGAGACCCCATACTCTGATGAGCCCTGCGTTTTGCTCAAAGTTGAACATTCTTCAACTCTCAGCGACCAGTAAAAAACGCTGAGCGCTCAGCGTTTGAGCATGAAATACTTTTTCTTTGCCTCGTTAAACTCATGGCGTTCTAAAAAAGCAAAATTCCCATTGAAAACAATTGAATACGCCAGCCAGCCAGCCACGTGAAAAAAATGCTTTGGTGGACACACAGCCTAAATGATGACAGAATTTTCATTTTCGGGTGGACTGTCCCTTTAACAAGATGAAAAATATTGACTTGTTGACTTCAGAAGGTTCGTCAGAGACATTAAGGATGGATAATGGTGATTATTTTCCAAGAAGCAAATGAAACTAGATGACATTTGATAATGATGGCTTTATGTAAGACTGTTCTACTGGTTGCTCTAACCTTGTCTCTGATGCCCTGTCTTATGACTTCCCGCTCTGCTTCCATCTTGGTGTGTTTGGCCTTCCTCTCCTCCTCCTCCTGTCTGAGAGCTTCCTGTCTCTCCTCTTCCTTCTCTTTTTCTGCTTCAGGGTCTTTGTCCTCCTCTCCTCCCAGCATTTTACCAACATCAGGGGGGCCTCCTGCAAACAGGTAAGAGTTATGGAACAAATTAATAGTGTACAGTATATGTATATTGTTTATTATATAGTGTAGGACACTAATAATTATAATATGCTGATTTGGTGCTCAATTTCTGATTATTATCAAATACATTGTGTGTGTGTGTGTATCTATATATATATATATATATCTCTATAAACAGCATTTAAAAAAAAAATAGAAATCGTTTGTAACATTATAAAAGTGTATTTTTTGATCAGATTAATGCTTGCAGAATAAAAGTATTATATCGCAAACAAACGATATCTTGCTGGCACAAAACCTTTTGAATGATGGTGTATGTTTGATAGTGCTGAAATTGCATTGGTTTTGCTATAAACTGAAAAACACCACTTTAATCTGGAGGAGAAAAAATGATGATGAAATCAAAAAAGCCCAACCAACTCAGCAAAACAAAGTGACCTTATACATAATATATTCACCAGAACGGGTCAAGTAGACTGGAGGCACACAGACACATTCCAGAGTAGCTACCAACCACTGAAGGACGTCCTGTCGTGGAATTAAACCGTAAGGGCTCGTTCACACAGAACGCGTTTTTGCTTTTGAAAAACGCGAGACGCGGGCAGTGAAATAGGGAAAAACGCAATGTCTCGAGACGAGTTCCGTGTCATGCGTGAGCGCAACGGTTATAGCTACACGTCCGTTGCGTGTTTACATAGAAAACAAACTATGGAAATGTAGCACATTGGAATGGAAAAACGCGTTCTGTGCGAACGTCCTCTAACACTGCAGAGCATCCTAGCAGGAACAGGAATAATTTATGGACCTGTCGGTCAGAGTACACTGCCTCTGTCCCGGGGAGGCCACCATGCCTCGACACACTTCCATAAATATACAGAGGGAATGTTACTTTGCAAAAACCCTGGCCTCTATATAGCCATACTAGTACACAGAGAACATCAGGTAGGTTCTTCACAGACTCACACAGATCAATTTCTGTGGTCTGGCTCTCACCGCCCACTGAAACAAACTGTACATCATCAGAACATTACACGACAAGGCGAAGGATGTTCGAACTAGTGCAAAATCATGGGAGAAAGAGAGTAAAGGCATCAAGAACGTGTTGGATGCCTGTGGCTCTGAAGAATGGGCTTTTGATAAATTAACTAAGATGTCCAGACACACACAAAACAGGTAAGAAAATAAAAATGTGGATGGATTGCCTGGAAACCTTCCAAGTGGGACTCACTGCAGGGCCAAATGACGTCCAGCTCCCCCTCTCTGGTGGAGTTTGACCTAATTTAGGGGTAGAGTGTAGCTGGAGTATCACGTGAGAGGGGGAGCTGGATGTCAAGCCCCACCCATTGACTGCAATGAGCAGTATCAAATTGTCAGAGGATCTTCCACAAACACAAAATTTTTTGTTTTAATGTTTATCAGTGTTTCGCCATCATAGCGTGGGGTCTTCAGGATGTGTCAGGTGGATAGAGAGACAAGACAGGGATACTATACAAAATATGTGCCAATACACACATTTTGAATAGCATCCCTGTCTTGTCTCTCTATCCACCTATATGTATTTAGGCTCCATACTTTGACACTAATAAAAAAAATATTGTTTTTGCAATATAAATGTAGTGAAACGTATACATTGCATTTTAATGTTCAATGTAAATTAATGCGTCACCAATTTTAAGTGATTTGTACTTTGGGATAACCATGCGACTGACTGGTTAAATATTATTTTTTTTATTAATTTTGTTTACTACATTTTTAAATTTTACTTAATTTTGACAAACTGTTTAAGTGATTATTCATTTTATGACACAATTTTTAATACTAGGATTAGATTTGTGATTAGATGGTACACATCTCATGTTTACAACTAGCTATTGTTCATTTTATGTAATATAATAGTTCATAAAAACGTATGCGTATCGCATGATGTTCCCAAAGTACAAATTAGGCTACTTGAAATTGGTGACATTAATTGAAAATTAAAATTCAGTGTATATGATTCTGTACATCAATACAATTCATGAACGTTTTTGCAATATAAGCGTCACAAAGTATGTAGCATAAATACATTTGTATGGTAAAATACACATATTTTTAATATATAAAAATCATGCGATAACTGTTGGACTGGCTGACAGCTAAATATAATTTTTTTTTTATTCAAATTTGATTCACTACGTTTAGTTTTACTCAAACCGAATATTACGTCAACAGTTTATTTCAAAATTATGACACATTTTTTAACTCTAGGATTAGATATTATTAAATACACATCTGATATGTTTACAACAAGCTATTTTTCATAATGGGTTAATTTGATGTAATATAATAGTTTATAAAACATGCATATCGTATGATTTCACCAAAGTACAAATTACTTACAATTGGTGACGAAGCATTAAATTACTTTGAAAATGAAAATGCAGTGCACTGTATATGAATCTGTGCATGTTTTTGCAATATAAGCGTCACAAAGTATGTAGCATAAATACATTTATATGGTAAAATACACACATTTTTAATAAATAAAAATCATGCGATAACTGTTGGACTGGCTGACACAGCTAAATATAATTTTTTTTTAATTAAAATTTGATTCACTACGTTTTTAGTTTTACTCGAACCGAATATTACGTCAACAGTTGATTTCAAAATTATGACACATTTTTTAACTCTAGGATTAGATGTTATTAAATACACATCTGATATGTTTACAACAAGCTATTTTTCATAATGGGTTAATTTGATGTAATATAATAGTTTATAAAACATGCATATCGTATGATTTCACCAAAGTACAAATTACTTACAATTGGTGACGAAGCATTAAATTACTTTGAAAATGAAAATGCAGTGCACTGTATATGAATCTGTGCATGTTTTTGCAATATAAGCGTCACAAAGTATGTAGCATAAATACATTTATATGGTAAAATACACACATTTTAAATGATAATTTCCTTGTCTCATCTCTTTCTCCACCTGAAACAAATGGGAGAAATGCTGTGACGCCGGAATTGATTGATTACAGGCCTAATAAAGAATAAAACATATCGAATGGGTCATATCTAATATCAATGAGTTCAGAAAAGAAATGTATGTTTAGATGAGCAAAAGTGTATCAGTGCTACAATATTCTAGCAGGGATCTTCAACACTTTTCAGGTCATGTGAATGTATTTGCATACTTTATTGTGACGCTTCTATTGCAACATTTGTAATGATATACATTGCATTTTTTTATGAATTATTTTTTAACTTTCTTTATATTGTTAAAAATACTGATCAAATAACAATTGATGGGCCTACTTTCAAAGACATGATGCAACATTGATTAGGTGTAGATTATAATTTATTATTTGTTGTTTAATATCCGTTTCATTTCGATGTCAGCGAGCAACTTATGCTACTGATATATTTAACCGTTATTTTTAATGGATTAATATCTCTAGTGAGACGATGATCTTACTGATATTTGAGCAGCTCACTGAAGGATTGGGCTTCTGCTGATCGACCTTTGGCCTATAGGTGGCACTATTTTGTGGTGGGGGGGAGGGGATATGTATGTATGTTTCTAAGTGTATATGTATATGCTCTCCGTGCCTCTCAGCGTCTGTATGCGCTCCTGAGAGCCTGTTTCTTTTTCAGTGTATACATATGGGAGTCATGTTCTTGACTATTGTGAGTGAATTTGGGGCATATTTAATCCATCGTGTCCTTTTTATCCTTGAATTTTAGCTTTAAAAAGAGAGCATAGAAAAAATAGCAGAGAAACACAAAAATTCACCAGTCTGGTTCACTTTGCAGTGTTAACATATGGTGTTGCATGTGCTCTTTTCCGCTTTTGTACCTCTCGACAGATGGCATCAAAATGGTTCTCTTTCTGAAACGCGGTTCAAAGCTGGCATTTTCACACAAGTCTGTGACTGAAGACTCACTGTCACTAAAGCACTGCTCTGAGACTGAAATATTTAGGCTTGGGAACGGTGAGGGCAGCTGGTGCTCTTCACACTGTCCTCGGCTGCAGTCAGCTGCTACAGCAGTGACATTGGCTCTTCTACTGTAAACACACTGGAGCTCGTCTGAAAGCTCTGAAGCAAATATTTGAACTGCATGGGAAACGGGGTACATGGTAGGGTAGAGACCTATTAGATATATTTAAAGTCATGCAATGAAAGTTGCAATATATTGTGATGTATATCTGAGTGAAACAGCTTCTCGAACAAGAAAAAATGTCGGGTGGGGCTTGATTTTGTCCATCGGGAATTGATTGGATGGTTGTGGTTTGCTATTGCTGTGACGTCATGTGAGTGACAGGTTGTCCCGCCCTCATGTCAGTAAACAGGTTGTAAAAGTTATTTTGATTAAAGACGATCAGGCGATCAAAAAAAAAATTGATTTCATGGTGACTTTAATACACTGTTATATTGCATAAAACTACATATAAAGTAGCCTGAAGCATATCATTTGAAAGATTGATCAAAAATCCAATTTTATTGAACAAAAAAACATATTTAGCTTTGTTAACATAACATGATTTTTTTTCCCCAATTTCATAACACTAGGCTTATAGGTGACTCCCAGGAAGGGACATCATTTGGACCCATACTAACATGGGGAAACAAGTAAGCAACATCAATATCTTGTTGAACTTACTGCATTTGTCAAGCTAATTATTCAACTCTACTGTAGTATATTTTATGAATAAAATTCAAAATTAGCTAGAATAAATGTGTAACCCTGTTAGCAATTCTGCCATTGTGTTTTAATGTAATTCTATTGTAGTCTATCTATGTAATTTTGATATTTAATTGATGTTCATTTAATTAAATGAATAGAAAATGAAACCGCTCAATATTCAATCGAGCTTGGCGTTTTCTGAAGGTTAAGAGCCTCCTTCCACAGACCGTTTCCTCGAAAAGCAGAAAAAGAAACCCATTCTCAGCTCCTATTTTGTACCCCCTTCGCAGAAAGCGCGTATGTATGATGACGAGGCGCGAAGGGCATGCTGCACGGGACAGTGTCCTCTAGCAGAAGAGTACAGTGTGTCTCTGACACGCGTCTCTAGCGTTGCTTCAGAGTCATAACGTTCTCTCTCCGGTGCGTGAAGCTGAACAGCGAACGACTTCCACGGAGCGCTCACGTGACCACTGCTGCAGCACTACAGCACTGACTCGAGTCTTTCATTGCAACTTTAATCTCCCAATGGGAATACACACTCACCTCCCAAAGCTGCCTTCATCAGGAAATTCATGATGGCTTTTTAAGTGTTCTTGTCCTTGTACTTGGCACTTCAAATTTGCGAGAGCAGAGGTCGTTTTACTGCCAGATCTGTAATCAAAATAAACATTGGTTTCACTGATACTAATGACGATAATAAATGTAACACTTAAAACTTTAATGGTATCCTTTATACATAAGCATAATAACAAATGTTATACGCTCAAACGATGAGAATGGCACAGTCGACGAGACTGCAGCTCAATAAAGCATGCACAACTTGATCAGAACGGTTTGTCCTTCAGCTCGCAAGGTTCAATGTGAAACCAGGCATTTCCTTTCAGCGCTGGTCTTCGAGCAAAAACAATAGAGCAAATATCACTCACATCTTCCACAGTGACAGATCATCAAATCCCTCCGTGCAACTGATGCTGATGCGACAATTAGCCTGTCACACTAGCAACCCCATTGTGCTGAGCTAATTCAATTCATTTGCGTCACTCACTATCACCACCGTGCGTATTTTAGATAGAAAATATACCTATCAACTTCCGGGGGTCAGAGATCCAGAAGGTAACTTTGGACTTATCGACCAATGACTCCCTTAATCCAGCGCAGGACAGTAGTCATATGGCCCAAGCTCGCTCAGATCTCTACAAAGTGTTTTGCGTGAGCAGTCGTTCCGACCTCAGTAGTCTTGGTGCATTGCCTTACTTGAACCCCCACCGCAAAGGCTCGGCACACTATCTAAAGCACAAGCCGTTTTCAGCACCACCTTCGCTGGACAGCGCCTGCTCGTGACCGCGCACCTCCAGCAGCCGTAAGAAATGCGATGTAAATACCTGCAAAGGGTCCGCGGATGGAGCGAGCAGTCGTGCCGATTTGGAAGTTGACGTGGGCCAGTTGTGGAGGATATATTATTAGCCCACTATGAGCATCCCTGAATCTCCAGGCGTCTCTTCCTGCTCGCCCAGCGCCTGTCAGAGTGTTGGCGACGGGAACTGCAGCCGGAACGCAGGACGGTGAAAGCCCTTTGCATCACACGTAGCCTTTTTCCATCAAAACATCCCAAGTCCCCAGCCGGAGAGAGGAGCAATTGATTGGAGGTGCCGTTGTGAAACACGCCTCTGCCCAGTGCCTAGCAGCTGATCCCTCCGCTACTGCTGGAAGCTTCGTGTGACAGATGCTGTCAGTCCTGGAGAATGAAAGATGGAAGGACCCTCACCCTCCATGACTTGGGCGTCGAAGTCTCTTAGGAGAAAGTGCTGATTCAGAATCAGTGGCTCAGACTGGGCTTGCCCTTTACAGGTACAGCTCACCCACATTAACCTTGGATGCACAGTGGCCCCAAAATGCACTGTATTTGGACATTCAAAGTAGCTAAATGACTGTGCGAAAACACCAAAGCATGCGGTTTAAATGGACAATATAGATTTTTTTAAATATATTAATACTTCTGCATGCAATAAACTGAACAAAACTGAGTAAAAACAGGCCTGATGCTAAAAAGATTTCAATTTCAAGTAAATGCTGATGTTTTAAACATTCATCAAAGAATCAAGATTCCCTCAAAAATATTAAGCGCCACAACTGTTTTCAACATTGAAAATAATAATAAATGATATTTGAGCATATAATAAGTATATTATAATGATTTCTGATGCATGTGACACTGAATGATCACATCACATAAATAAATGACATTTTAAAAGATACTGAAATATATTAAAACATTTTCACATGAGTAACGTTTTACTGTATTTTTGAGCAAATAAATGCAGCCTTGAGCAGAAGAGACTTCTTTCAAAAACATTAAAAATCTTGCCGACCCCAAACTTTTTGAATACTTACTTTATCAGGAATTATCAGTAGACTTTATGGCTGTCAAACACTGTTTTTATTCTCCTAGGACACCTGTGTGAAAAATCATCCTGTACATCAACTAAAACGGCACAGTGAACAGTTGGTTTAAAGTAAATGCAAAAACAAAGAAGAAAAGAGTTAGTTCTGAGAAACAATAACATAACCATGAACAATTTTTCAACATAAAAATATAATTTAAAAGATGCCTATTAGATGCGGTTTTGCCATGTCAGCTGCATGCCGCATTTGCCAATCACTTTAAGTGCTCTGCATTGACAAATTGAATACATGAGGTCACCCTTCCCATGCTTAAGAAAGAAAGAAAGATGGCTTGAAAGAAAAAGACAGGTATACATTTTAGATTCACACCAGAAGCATAAAGTGGCGCTTTTTATTCAAAGCATTCTGCAGTACAAGTAATTAAGTAAGGACAGGAACGTTGTTTTTAAGCGTACAAGTGCTTACAAGATGTGTATGCAAAAAGCTGGCTGACCCCAGAAAGAATCAATATCCACTGTCCAGTAAGACCTTGGGGACATAGCCACCTTTTAGCCGAGGACACGCCACATGACTCTGCATGATTCAAACACACCCTCGCTCAACAACACTGCAGTGCGCAAAGGTTCTCCCTATAGTCATAACACCTCCCTGTTGCTGTAGTGTTATTAAAAACTGGGCTGATGCAACTGACCCATGTAAAGGTTTGGTATTCCGGTGTTCTCTCTGCTGAGAGGAGACGGTTTGTTCACTAAACTATGAAGGTTAGAGGTTTTGAAGCGAGGACATGGAACTCATTTTTTGGGGTTCAAAATGAAGGGGTGGTTGGGGTGATTGTGGTGGGGGTGAGGTGGGAAGCAAACTTTTAAAGGGATAGTTCACCCAAAAATGAAAATGACCCTTTGAAAAGTAATGCATTAAAATATTGCGTTACTCCCTTAAAAAGTAACTAATTTAGTTACTTAGTTACTTTTTAAGAAAAGTATTGCGTTACGTTACTTTTGCGTTACTTTTTCTCACCTGGGCTGGTCTCGTTTTTTGTTTCGTTTTTTTTAATAATAAAAAAAGGCAAAAGAATAACCTCTGACGCGATATATAACGTAGGATGTAGGTGTATTGCAAGCTTTGATGCCTCTCGTGGTTCAAACAAATAGGGCTGGGCAACAAACTCAAGCCTCTCTTCTATAACGAAATCCTTCGGCATTTCTCTGTAAAATTTTTTAGACTTCTAATTCATGACCGGTGTTTTGTTTTACTCTATACTCTGCGCTTCTGCGTTCGTCAATACATCATGCGTCAGGGGTTACTCTTTCGCTGTAAATCGATGGGTACGGCCGTCTGTCGGGAGCTAGTTATTTTAGTTTATAAAGTTTTAAATATGGATATTTTTCTCACACAAATGCATTGCTTCGCTTCAGAAGGCCTTTATTAACCCCACAGAGCCGTGTGAATATCTTTTATGATGGATAGATGCACTTTTATGGACTTCAAAACAGAAACAACCATTCGCTGCCATTATAAAGCTTGGAAGAGCCAGAATATTTTTTAATATAACTCCGATTGTGTTCGTCTGAAAGAAGAATGTCATATACACCTAGGATGGCTTGAGGGTGAGTAAATCATGGGCTAATTTTCATTTTTGGGTAAACTAACCCTCTAATCCGCCATTTTTGTCCGACAAAGCAGTCAAGAGAGTTCGTAGATTAACGTCCGTGGACTTGAACTTGAAAACCGGTGTGTACTGACAACTTTCCGCGGTTGAAACAACATTACAGTTTATTTGATACTATAAATTAACTAGAAGGAAGAGATGATCGGTTCACGAGCAGCTACAGCGACCTGTCACCACACATTAAAGAACCACAAAACGGTATTTATTGTTTACATTTCTTTAAAAAATGACAAGATTTTAGAGTTGAGACTTATTGAAATTAACCTTCTCTGTCCTGTCTGTCAGTGTGTTGTCAGTATCCTCTTTGCTCTGTTTTTGTAGTATGAGAGCGCAGCTTATCGGACATAGCAACAGTAACTAAAGGGGGCGGGTCTTTGCGAACGGTCAATTCCGGGAAAACCCAGGACTTGCCGATTCCAATTAATGAATCCGAACGTAGAGTTTACAAAAATGCTAAATAAAGGGATCAGGTTGATGTGTGCGTATTTCACAAGCTTCTGATCGGTGACGTGCACACCGCAAATATACAAGTTTCCCATTGTTGTTGCATACTAACATCCTCATTTTCTTTGTTTTAAAAAGCAGACTTAATATATCTATTTCGGGTCCTAATTAGGACTCGACGGGCACATGAAGCATTGAGCCGTGCTGCTTATATTATCAAGCAGTAAAAATGCCCTATCCCACGCCCAAAACCAGTCGTCTGTGAATGAGAGTCCGAAACAAGGACTGGTGGGCCGTTGTCCTGCTCCACTTCACAGACGATGAGTGGAAAGAGAATTTCAGAAGGACACTCATTTATGACACTTTATTTACCAGGAGGAACAGCTCGTTCATATGTCATTATGCTATTTATGTAATTGCATATGAGCAGTACTCTCCATTTTGATTTTCAATCCGATCAAGTGTTTACATGTCCTCTCGATCGGATTACAAAAGGAATAGAGGCCGAACCACCCCTAACAATTCGAATTAAATTCTAATCAGATCTGGCCAATTCATTCCGATTGATGTGGTTACATGTGACAGACAAAAGCAGAATAGAGTCAGGACAGGACAGAGCTCGTAATAAAACTAGAATCAACATCGGCTTGGCTTTTCAGAGATGGCGAGAACCGAGGGATTGGAAATGTAAAAGCGACAGAGATTGTTTTTTTTGTTCAACAGGTGAGTAAGCTATTTTATTGAGCAGATACATTTGTGTAGCTCTCTAACAGAGTTCATTGTAAAACATTATCTATTGTGAAAGGTCATATTCCGCATAGTCACGCAGAATCAAAGCCCAACCAAAACAACGTTCTTCCGGAAAATGCATGCAGTTTTGTTTTTTAACTGCTATAGGGACAAAAATTACATAGTGGACTATTAAGAACATTTAAAAAAATCTAAAGAACCTTATTCCAATCGCAAAAAGCTTTTGTGCATTTGAAAGGCTCCATGGATGTCGACGTTTCTTCATGGAGCCATCCACTTTTCTTCATTTCTTTCATCACGCAGATATATTCCCATGTCTGAGTTTGAGAAAGGAGTATAGGGGGTCATTATATCAAGCAATGAACAGAGAGGTCCACTGAGATCATCAGTTGCATTGATTATGAATGTAGATCAATATTGAGGGACTGAGAGCGAGAGAGAGAGAGAGAGAGAGAGAGAGAGAGAGGGAGGGAGGGGGGATGTTTTATGGTCCAACTGTTTCTGCTGAATTTGTATTCTGTGGGCATTTATCTCTTCTGAACTGCAGCCAAATGGGAAACACTGATTTATTTGCTCTCAGCGCAGAGAGCTGAGTGAACAAAAAGAGGAGGGAGCGGGGAGAGGAGAGCAGACTCTGATTATTGAAGAACTGAAAGAATAAGAGAGAGAATTATGTGTTTGAAATGTCTTATAAATATCTTGCACAGGTCATATTGATCTCTGCCATCTCCTGTGCACTGTGTAGAGCGTCCCTGAAGAGTTATTCGTGCTGGCATTCCCTATTTATGTTGGTCAGAATGAA
Source organism: Romanogobio albipinnatus (assembly GCA_023566225.1). Lineage (NCBI taxonomy): Eukaryota > Metazoa > Chordata > Actinopteri > Cypriniformes > Gobionidae > Romanogobio > Romanogobio albipinnatus. Next base: position 18,884,499 of record CM042241.1, read on the forward strand.
TTTAACAGGTTATGACTGCAACAGGACTCAGCAAAATAGGGATGGACGGCATGAGAAAAGACAGACATTTTGCAAGACTGGTTTAACTCTAGCTCCAAAATGTGATGAAGTGAAAAATAAACCGGTACTTATTCCAAAGGTGTGAATGGTGGTATCCCTAATAACACACTATACACTTATTATTTTCAGTATGAACACATTTATACTACAAAATGGCATAGAATAGAGCATACGTGAATTGGGATGTACCTTATATCTATTCTAGTCTTTATTAGCCTACTTATGCATCACATATTACTGATCTGTATAAAATCATCATTTGTTGTTGTTGTTGTTTGAAACCTGTACTGTCTTGTAAATTTGATTGTGTGTTTTTTTTAATTTTATTTAACAATAAAGTAGCCATTTTGACTAATAATAAATCTGGAACTGTTAATGCATATTTATTTATATTTAGACTGTGACATGTCTGTTTTGTTCAGTTTGTCTAAAAACAAGTAACACTCCCCATAGAAATAAAAATAAAAGAAGCATTAAAAAAAATAGTATTTTCACTCAACATTGGGTGTTGATGTGCAGAACATACTGAAATTATTGCTGTTTTATTATTTTCTGGTGTTTTTGAATTTTTTGGTTAGTACATGTTATATGTACTATCCAACAAATAAAAAAAACACCAGACAAATTAATGTCAGAATTAATAGTTGTCAGAAAATAACATGCATATTTTAAAAAGACATTACAATAAATTAAGGTCTTTCGAAGTTGTCTTAGTAAACTAAATTAAACATTGGCTAACAAAATGTTTTTGAGTTTTATTTTAAGTGAAAATTCAAAATTTTCTCTAGCTTTGGTTTCTAGTGAAATTAAGTTGTAAAAAGCCAAAAAATATTATATTGACCTACATTAAGTGACATTTGGCTTGTGTCTAAAGAAATATTAAGTATGGTATTTATAATAAATCTTTTTTATGAATATTTTTGTCTTGAAAAGAATACATATTTTTTTGTTATTAAAAAATGTAAGGTCCAAACCATTAAATAGCCTATAAAATACATTTGTTTGTAACTAATTAAAATTGATTCCAAAAAAGAAATTGGAAGAAATTTTTTTTCAGTGTAGATATTTCTTCATAATTCAATGGATTTTTTTTATTGCAATGTGTTACCAGTGACAGCAGAATAGGTTTTTTATTGGCGTCACATTTGTGACCCTGCCTGGACCACAAAACCATATATCACACGGGTATATTTGTGGCAATAGCCAACATTGCATGGGTCAAAGTTATCGGTTTTTCTTTTATGCCAAAAAAACATTAGGGTATTAAGTAAAGATCATGTTCCATAAAGATATTTTGTAAATTTCCTACCATAAACATATCAAAAATGTATTGTAATATTAGTAATATGCATTGTTAAGGACTTAATTTGGACAACTGTAAAGGCAATTTTCTCAATATTTAGATTTTGACCCTCAGATTCCAGATTTTCAAATAGGCTAGTTGTATCTCAGCCAAATATTGTCATATTGTCCTAACAAACAATACATCAGTGATGTAGCCTATAAATCTCAATGTCAAAAAAATGGATCCTTATGACTGGTTTTGTGGTTCAGGGTCACATTTAAGATAATGACTAGTAGAAAATCAAGTAATAGCCCAGTATTGAGATAATGAGGAAAAATACTTGTCACAATTAGCCTTTTCAAAAAGCACTAACGTAGCTACAAATGATGGTAAGTTTAAAGAAACGTATTAAAACGGCTTGCCATAGGCTACCTGTCACTGTGTGGTTATCCAGTGACAGATAACCTCATTAATGCTGTGGACTGTGTGTTTGGTGCTTGTTTTTGCTTTGAAAGTGCCCTTCCCCTCGCTCACGTTTCACTGCGACACGCTGGGTCAAGAGTAGGCTACTCCGTTATACCCCCACCCCTCCCATTCACGCCTCGGGTTTTTACAAAGAGAAGTTTGCGGAATGATTCTCTTTTGATTATGCAACGTGGTCCACTTTAACGCACATCATGCCACTGCAATGCAGCATCGACCGAGCGCGCATCAGCCGCACTGCTACTGCTGTTCTGCAGTAGTGCTGCTGGCACGCGACCATCTCGCGGTCTTGAGTAGGCGTGTGTTGAGTATTGATAAGTGTGATGCAGCGTGAGACTGAGCCTGTACTCATCGCGCCTTTTACTGGTGAAAAAAGGTACAGAGCAGCTGAATTACATGTCCTAGGCTCACTATAAAATAGTTTCTAAAATCGCGGGATAATGCGTGTGGTGTGACACGTTTAAGGAGAGACGCACACAGACAAAACACAATTTATTCAGAAACCAAAATGTTCTCACATTATCACATTTATTCGCTATAGTTTAGAAAATGGTAATAAAATATGACAAGAACTTTCAGAACAAATTCATCTTAATGTCAGATAACCTTGATAGAAAAGTATAATGGATTACAATCAACCAATCAGACCTGCAATCAGCTGTTACATAGCCTACACAATTAGATAATACCAATTTTGGTCAACCATTTACCAAGCAATACTTTGTTCAGTCTATGGTCATCACTAAATTAAATCATCAAAATCAACAACATGTATGCTTGACCCTGTACCGGCTATTAAAAGAGATTCTACCAGAGGTCATAGATCCTCTTCTTAATATCATTCATTCATCTTTGTCATTAAGATATGTACCGAAAACGTTTAAGTTGGCTATTATTAAACCACTTATTAAAAAAACGCAACTTGATCCTACAGAATTAGTCAATTATAGACCAATCTCAAATCTACCCTTTCTGTCAAAAATACTTGAAAAGGCAGTGTCTTCACAATAATGTTCCTTTTGAGAAAGAAATGGTATCTGGATTTCCAGTCAGGATTTAGACCGTATCATAGCACTGAGACTGCTCTCATCAGAGTTACAAATGATTTACTCTTATCATCCGATCGTGGCTGTATCTCTCTATTAGGGTTACTCGATCTTAGCGCTGCATTCGATACTATCGACCACAACATTCTTTTGAATAGACTCGAAAATTATGTAGTTATTAGTGGAATTGCCTTGTCATGGTTTAAATCATACCTATGTGACCGTTATCAGTATGTAGCAGTAAATGAAGAGATGTCACACCGATCAAAAGTTCAGTATGGAGTACCGCAAGGCTCAGTGCTAGGACCGCTGCTCTTCACCCTGTACATGCTACCACTGGGAGATATCATTAGGAAGCATGGCGTTAGTTTTCATTGTTATGCTGACGATACTCAGCTCTATATTTCTTCACGCCCTGAAGAAACTTACCAATTCACAAGATTAACGGAATGCATAGCTGATATAAAACATTGGATGACCTGTAATTTCCTGAAACTCAATTCAGAAAAAACTGCATTTTTAATTATTGGACAAAAAAGCTCCACAAGTAGTAACCTAGAATACTGTCTAACACTTGATGGCTGTTCTGTCAAGTCCTCGTCGTCAGTGAGGAACCTGGGTGTGCTCTTTGATACCAATCTTTCATTTGAAAGCCACGTTTCTAGCATCTGTAAAACTGCATTCTACCATCTTAAAAATATATCTAAATTATGGCACATGCTCTCAATGCAAAATGCTGAACAGTTAGTTCATGCGTTCATGACCTCAAGGCTAGATTATTGTAATGCTCTACTGGGTGGTTGCCCTGCTCGCTTAATAAATAAACGCCAGCTGGTCCAAAACGCAGCAGCTCGAGTTCTTACTAGAACCAGGAAGTATGACCATATTAGCCCAGTTCTGTCAACATTGCACTGGCTGCCTATTAAACATTGCATACATTTTAAAATCTTGCTTATTACTTACAAAGCACTAAATGGTTTAGCTCCCCAATACTTGAGCGAGCTCTTAACATATTATACTCCATCACGTCTACTGCGGTCTCCAAATTCTGGCCAGTTGATAATACCGAGAATATCCAAATCAACTGCAGGCGGTCGATCCTTTTCCTATTTAGCTCCTAAACTCTGGAACAGTCTTCCTAGCATTGTTTGGGAAGCAGACACACTCTGTCAGTTTAAATCTAGACTAAAAAAACATCTCTTTTCTGTGGCATACACATAAAACACTTTTTCTTTTAAATTATTGTTAGGCTGCATTAACTAGGTCAGCCGGAACCGGGAACACTTCTCATAACACCTGATGTACTCGTTACATCATCAGAAGAATGGCATCTACGCTAATGATAGTCTCTCTGTTTTATCCCAAGGTTTACTGCAGTCAGCCAGATCCGGGCCATATCCTGATCAGATGATGGACCTGCGCCCAGAGAAGACCAACACAGGACCCCGAAGTGTCCGCAGAGACCGTGTCAATTAGTCTCCCCCTGCAACTGCCTCATCGACACGGCATCTTAATAAACCTGTCTCCAGTGTGATGAGTCCGATTGTTCGAATATTACAATTAAATAATACTTAAATCGATATGTCATCCGCAATAAACCCGTCTTCAGCGTGTTGACTCCGATTGTTCAAATATTACAATTAAATAATACTTAAATCGATATGTCATCCACAATAAACCCGTCTCCAGCGTGTTGCCTCCGCTCCTTCGAATATTCCGATCTATTATGACCTCTGACCTGTAAAGCTGCCAGAATAATAATAATAATAATACGCTGTTTGTTAATTGGCCAGAGGAGAACTGGCACCCCGACTGAGCCTGGTTTCTCCCAAGGTTTATTTTTCTCCATTAGGTCACCTGATGGGGTTTTGGTTTCCTTGCCACTGTTGCCTCTGGCTTGGCGTGCTCAGTTGGGGACACTAACATTTTTCAACTAAACATCGAAATAAATCTAATTAATAAACTAAATGAACCATATAATAATGAACCATATATTACTGATCTAATTATTGATCTAAAGCCCACACTGTCACCGTATGGAAATTTAAACTGATGACATCAAATGACTATACAGCTTAATAAAATTATGCTGCATTATGTTCCTGTTTAACACTGTAAAGCTGCTTTGGAACAATCTACATTGTTAAAAGCTCTATATAAATAAAGTTGACTTGACTTGACTTGGTGTAAAATGTCGCATTCGCAATTAAAAACAAAAAAACAACAACAACACTTGAGCAAAACAGGTCAAAGTGTCTTAATAATTGTGGCCCCAAATTTTTATACATTTTACTGGATTTTACAGATTTCTTTGGGGGTATAAAAGGTCACAGTTTACTTTATTTTGCTATCCTCACTTACACAAATGAACTATAGGCTATGTCCTGCACAGGGCACCCACTAGTAAAACAAGGTGTCTGAATAATTTTTGGTTTGACTGTATAAGAAATCCCTAAAAATAAAAACCTATGTCTCGGAATAAACAAAGTGGAATTTTAAGTTGACTGTATTTTCTATCGTTTAGGATAACGGTAAACGAATAAAGTTCAATTAAAATTCCATATCCTATTATCCATAACCTATGCGCAGAAGTGGTGAGAAATAAATTGCCTGTCCCATTTTATCGGCTATGAATGTGTTGAGGAACGTTTGCTTTTAATGTCATGTTACATCCATGTCAAAGTCATAGAAAGAAAATCAAGGTCACAGTGCTCAAGAGATTTGTTATTGACTGCCTTAATGGAGATTTCAGCGAAAAATGTTTAAATATTAGAGTTTAGACCAAAAAATCAAGTCATTTTATTATTTAATATACTAATTCCAATAGTTTTGCTTGAACACAATGAATAGACAGACAGTTAACAAAGACACCTGCCAGTGGGTGGCAGCAGAGTGAGCCGTGACTCGCCCCCGCTCGTGCAAACAGAAATAATTGATCACCAGTGCTATCTTCGGTTAGCCATTTAATCTGCCTGTATTGATGATTGATAAAGTAAATCAGCATTTGGTATATTCGATTCTATAAACGCCTGTTATCACGCAAGGGAATGTACTACAGATAATCGTGTCAAACGTAAGTAATGTGCAGTGCTAGCATAGCTTGCTAGCATTCCCAGTAGAGTGTGTGTGAGAACAGACGAAACTTTTCGCCACGTTACATTTACTTTGACTCGTCATCTGTCGTAGGATAGAGAAATACACAGTTCTTATAAACTATTATTGGAGACATTTTGCTGATATCAAATGTGTATTCCTTTATTTGCGTTTAACTTGAAATAAGTACTTAAATCAGTAGACTTTGTCTTCCTAGTGCTATATTGTGAATGTAATACTGAAGATATGGTGAGGTACTTGTATACTGTAAATGTTCTATAGATTATATAGATAGATAGACAACATATCTATAATAGTATTCACAAAAACCCATCGCACAAGACTCACTTAAAATAAGATAAACATGGGTTAGTGTTATAGGAGGGTAATAGTATAATTGTAACTTCATGTAGTGAAAAGTCTCTCTGAGTTCTTCTGTTAACCTTGAATCAACCATGAATTCATGTGAGACCTGAGCCTTTTCTGATAGAGTTTAGTTAATCATAATCCAACTTCTGATGGTTACTTAGTCTTTTGGACACATGTACTTTTTGGTTAGATTGTGTATCCCATTATCAGGTCTTCATTAGCTGGTTCAATTGTGTTTGATCAGGATTGGCTGCATTTTGTTGGAAAGTAGATCTCCTGGAATTGAAGACGCTAAATTGTGTGTGAGTCCCAGGGAAGGTTGGGGAATGACCTGGGAACCTACCCCAGAAAAATCATTGCTAAGAGATTTCATGGACAGTCTTTCGTGTATGGTGAAAGATAGCCATAGAATCACCAACAGTCGGATACAGGAGCAGGATTGGGCACCCCTGGTCTATAGAGTGGTGCAGGTATGACGCCACTTTGTAGGCCAACCAAGCGGCAACCTCCCCCAGTTTCTATCGAAACCAACACGAAAGTGACTTAAACTGCAATTCATCGACTGACTGCTAGAGACAGGCTCCAAAAGAGCAGAATCTCATTGAGCCATGTTTAAATGCCCAACTTTACAGCAGAAAAAAAATGTTTACAGCTTGGTACTAATTGTGGTTTTGGTCTGTACTGCTAATTTTGCCCTTCATGACGACTGTGAGGGGGGTGTATTTTTTAAATTTTTTTTACAACTCATTCATTAACATGATATAAAGCCTTAAAGTATTGCGTAATTAAGGGCGTAGCCATTTTGAGTGACAAGTGGATTGTCAGCTGTCTGTTAGTCATCACAGCACCTTAGCTTCACCCACGTCCCAACACTTTGCCCATTGTCAGCTATCCGGGAGTGACACTCTGCCAAGATGGCAACGGCCGACTTTGAGGCTTCAAAAACTCTCTTCAGAAACCTACGGGTGGCGTCACGGACACTATGTCCATAATTTATTTCAGTCTACGAGGCCAATCGGTTTCCTTGAAAAAAAACCCCCAATAGGATTTTCCCATAGGCTTTTGTATTATAGCAAAAAAACTATCTCCGTGATCAACAAAAGTTTATGATACTTGCACGTTTTGTCCATCAAGATAATTATCACAGATGAACAGAACTTTTATTAATTTTGAAGCCTAAATGCAGTCGCCAGGAGTAAAAAGCTCAAGGTAGGCTATAAACGACTACACCGTTTATACTCCCGTGATTTCAATGTCACCATCACTAAGCTTCCAACAACTCTTTGAGTTTTTATCTCAAAACATTCCCAGAACGTTTGAGTTAGACTAGTTATTAATAGCACAATTATTAGCATAATGAGGCTTTAAAAGCAGACTTTGAGGTTACCTTTTCGGCGTGATGACGTTTAATCTCCCCGACAGCCTCTGTAGTCCCATTTAGAAAAAAAAAAAAATCACGAGTAGAGAAATACTGATGCATTTCATGTCGTAGAATGAGTCTTGAGCTTGTGTTCACCACAGACCTTATATCAGTCATTTAACCAAAATCCCATTAAAAAAAACCCATTGACTTTGGGACAAGGGAACCGGAAGGGCTAAAATGCTAACTCACTTGTGTGTTTTGGCCTACAAAGTGTGCACCACTCTATTGTGATCAGGTGGCTCTGGTCCTGTGCTTGTCTCTTATTCTTCCAGTAGATGGCACCGTTTTCCTTTGTTTTGACGGACCCAATCTCTTCTGTGCCTCAGTTTCAGATGCTTGTCTGTATTATTGCAAGCTATCCCACTATTAGTGATACAGCTTGCAGAACAGAGTGCACGCTGTAGCTGTATGTTTTTTCCCCTTGTCTCTCACCTTTGGTTGAAGCGCTTGATCTGCACTTTGTAAGTGTGTCTCTGTGCATCTCTGCCTCACTGAGCCTTTTCAAGACCGGGTATGTTTAACTCGCACTCATAGGAAACAGTACCTCAACAAGATGAATCCAAAAAAGGAGCACTGATGTGGCACCATTTCAGATCAACATTCAGTCGAAATCAACAAAAAATAAATTATAAGGACATGGGAAGATTTAACGTCTTAAGAGCTTCCTTCTAGCAGATAATTTCTTCACACCTATTAATATTACATTGTGATGTAGTTAATGCAGATCATAAAACTCATATCATTCATTCACTGCTTTAGGATGTAACAGTTGAAATGCAAACAAGCAGTTCCTAGTCCACCGCGCTAAAGTTTAATGCTCAGCACACAACACACCTATACAAATGCAAAGAGATGCGCATGGCTAAAGAGATTATGCAGACGCACTCAAAGGCTTCGTCACTCTTGCTGTGGAGGTCGCAGGTTATGAGGACGTGGCTCTTTTACAGAGAGCATAATGAAAGTGTCATGTCAAATACAGCTTGAGCTAAATTATTTTTTGTCTGGTCGATGTTGGATTGGTTCTCTGCAAAGTAACTCAGAAATCCAGAGAAAAGAGTAGTTTATGATAAATGCGCATAAATTAAAGTGGCTATAATTTAAAAATATGTAACTTTTTTTTTTGTCAGTTACCCTTTACATATCATAGTTTTGTCAGCAAGTATAATAAATCATACAATACATGCATTATATAAATAAACTATACATGATTAGTATAATTAATACTATTAATACTATATTAATACTATAAATAATATTAATACATATTATAATAAATACATTATATAAAATAATAGGCAATGTCTTGGGTCAAAAATACCATTGAAAAAAATACATAAACTTTGTGACATTTATTGCCATGTGGTTGACGTTGAATTGTTTTAATTGTAAAGTAATTCAATTCATAATAATAATTTATAATAACAAATAAATTAAAATGGCTGTCATTTGAAACGTTTTCAATGATTACAGCATCGTTTTGTTAGAAAGTCGAATAGAATTTCTTTTATTAAGAAATTTATTATAATGAATAAATATAATAGTATTAATATTTTCAGACCCTTCTTCAAAACTACGTAAAAATAGCCCCCAAAGTTTTTTTTTGGTGTAATGTCTGATACGGTATATTTTAACAAATTAATAATAAATCTGTTGGAAATTTTATTTCAATTACTTGATTAAATAAAAAATATATGTTTTACAAAAAAATCTGGTAAAGCCAAATCTGGTTTGAAGTTGAAAAATGTGTCTACAGAATCTAATTTATCAAGGCATTTAATATGGAAAGTGTGTTGTGAAATTACAGTAATGTGCAAAGAATGTACATATGCTTATGGTTATTCTGCTGATAGGAAATAATCGGGCAATTAAAACAAATAGGGAGGATTCTGTACAAGTGAAGTGCTTTGCAACTGTTGAGTGCATGTGTGTTGTTTCCTCCTCCCCGCCGTTTAACTCTTGAAACCTCTTTTTGGACTGGAGAGAATGCAGGGGTGGAGACACACGGCTTGCCCCTCTCCCAGGCAGCCAATTGGTGTGCAAGAGCTGTTCTGACTCCTCCTCCTGGGTTGTTCCTTCCTGCGCTGCTTTGTGTGAAGCATGTAGGGGGCCGATGTCCTCCTCCCTTTTGCTGTAATGGCTGTCAGAGATAGTGAATAGAGGGAGAGCGGCTAGAAAGGGGTTCTGTTTGATTCAGACAGCAGCGGGAAAGAAAACACTGTACACACCATGATGCCAGGACATGCTAGAAACCCACACGTGAGTCAGATGCCATTTTGTCATTTACTTTTCCTCATTCCTTCTGCCTCCTTCCATCCCTTCCACCCCCGTTTGTAATGAGTAGAGTGCAGCTAGAGTCTTGTGATGCCTTTCAGCAGGGATGATGAGTGCGTGAGCTGGAAACATGGTGGACGTGTCTTGAATGATGTGGATACTTAGTCAGAATGGCATTAGCAACGTGACTTCTGGTTTTTATTTTTATGAATGCAACAGAAACACAGGGCTTGGTTGGACGGATGAGAGGTGCCCTATGTAGGACAACTGTGATGAAGATTTCCCAGAAGGCCTAGCACTGCCTTAAACTATGCCATATGCCGTTGTAACTTAATTTTTGTTGGCCGTGTGGGAGTTGGCCCTGAAGATGTTCTGTAGACAGCTCTCAATCGAGCACAGACACTGTACTGTCTGAGACCTTGTTCATGTCATGCCACGGGTGTAAAATCATGCGCGAGCACTCGCGAAGAGAAGCATTTTTAAATCGGTCATTTTATTGCAGGTTTCTTCTGCCTGAAGAATCAACATACACATCTAGATAACGTCAGGTTAAGCAGCTTATTTCACATTTAAACTACTCTTAAATGTTTGTGGTCAGTATTTATTTATTTTTTTAAGAAAATGAATTATTTTCTTCAGCAGGGATGCATTAAATGGATCATAAGTGACAGTAAATACATTTACATTTATTACAAAAGATTTTTTACTTCAAATAAATGCTGTTTTAAGGATCCTGAAAAAAATGCACCATGGTTTCCACAAAAATATTAAGCAGCTGTTTTCATCATGTGATAATAAGTAGGGTAAACGTACCTATTAAGCTCACCAAAAATCTACATTAAGACATTTTAGTGCACAGGGTATTGGTTTGAGTATCTCTCGCACAATAATATTTCATTTTATTTTAAATGACAAAAGCATTTAAATTAAGATGTACATCATTAAATGCAAAAAGTCTGGATGTGCTTAATGGGTACATGTTTGTACCCCTGTTGCCATTAAGCTCACATCATCAAATTTTTGTTTATTTTAAACAACATTTTAAAAGAATCATTTTATAAAGATTAACTTGAAGTGGCAACCATTTGTTAATACTTAAAGTCCGTTTATGAAGTATTTACATAGACGTTTAATGTGGATGAGCTTAAAGGGAGCACACTGAGTTTTATTGGAACAGCAAACCCTTTTTGTTAATGAATACATATTATTACATTAAATATAAAAGGACAATGTTGCTAAATAAAGAATCTAGGTCATGTATTAAGTAGTGATGTTCCGATACCCTTTTTCCCTTACCGATACCTGGGCTCAGGGTATCGGCCGATACCGAGTAGGCTACTGATCTGATACCTGGGTGTGTATCTGTATTTACACCTGTATACACTACTAGCCCTGTATGAATTGCTATAATTATTTTATGGTGTGCTTCAGACTTATCCCTTAAAACATGAACAAATACATACAGTGAACTACTGTATTTATTACAGTATTTTTATTATCTGACATGCATTTGACAGTAATATTATTTATTTTTCATAGTTTCTTAATAAAAAGAACTTCAAATGCAGCCACAAATCTAACACTGCAAACTGAAAAAGGTATTTTAGTTTTACAATATAAGTGTATAAAAAAACTGTGCAACAAATAAATGTAGGAATATAGAAAAATTATATATTAATCAGAAAATAATCTCTTTACAACCTTCTAGGCATAATTATTATTATTAGTAGAGACGTATTATTATTACATAGAGACGTAGCTAAATCTACTGTAGGCTACAACAGTAGCCTAATATTCTGTCAATTTCTTCACGTTAAACCGAACTTTTATTTTGATGGGTTGCCGTGAACACCTTTGAGTGTCTGTGTCCATGATATGACAGTTTTCTCAAATGAAACAGTAAATTCTCAAGAAGTGATGGTTTATGCGTTCGTGTCCTCATATAGTGACCATAGACTGTAAAAAAAAAGTGCGCGGCCGCCCGCCATCCACACAGCGATGAAATACTGCTAAACAGGACATACTGCTAGCGCGTTTTCAGTTTTCAACGCGAAGAAGAACCGTGCAGCAGTTAGGCAAAGCTATAGCGGTCATAATAACTAGGTCTTGTTTAAGAAAATGGTATATGATCGGTACATGGGTTCAAGTACTCGCCGATACCGATGCCAGAGTTTGTTGTGGTATCGGTGATATTTCCAATACTAGTGTCGGAATCGGAACAACTCTTGTATTAAGTTCATACATATTTTAATATGAACAGCTATTAAGGAAAATATCAATGAAATTATATTTTTTCTTATTGATATCACACTGAAGCTGTGATTTTCATAGTAGTGCACCCTTTAAGCTCACTTTTAGGGATGCTCATATTGACCGTTTAACCGTTAACCGATAGCATGAATTTTGACCGATTAATACTATCAGTTAAACGGTTAAAAAAAAAAAAAAAAATATATATATATATATATATATATATATATATATATATATATATATAATTTTTTTTTGCTGCATGGTCACCACATTTTTATAAGAAACAATATTGAGTCTATTAAACACGAAAGAACAACAAATATATCGGTGAGAACACTTGTTTTAACAGCCTATATACACCGGGACTGCATTTGACTGCATATCACAATTTTCCCAATGTTGATTCTTCTTGCAATCGTAATGCAATGGAATGTGGCCTACATTAAACCTTTAAATTAAAGGTTTACACAGTCATATAGGATAAACGAGCTTGCACAGCGACAGGAAATAAAAATTAGCACAAAAAACCTGCCTACCTTACCAGTGCATGTCAGCAAAGCAAAGCGGAGCTTCGCTCATGAACTGCTCAGCGGTAAAATGACCTGCGCTCAAATCACGCTCCGACATGACATTTCTCTGTACTGTAGCATACTATGCTTGTAGCCATTAAAACACGTAATTAGTTTCAGTTTAAATATTATAATGTTATTTTTTTTTATTTAATTTACGTTGAAAAGTGAGCAGGTCACATAAGATACATAATGTCAGAAGACTGGGGGCTTCAATAAGTTCAATATCACTTCAATAGGCTTTCAACAAAACAAAACTTTTCGTTAAAGTGAATTTCATTTTGTATAAATTGTATCTTAATTTTAACCTATGTTTAATCAAGCAAATTGCCCAGATTTAATAAATAATAAGAAATAATATAGCCTATAACAGACAATGACATGGAGGCGGCTGCACAGTGTGAAAGGCTTAAATGAACAACTAGAAAAGAAAAAAACTTTAGTCAGGGGCAGCCCTAACTATTTATTTCAGATAGACCTATATTTTATCAAGCATGTCCCAAATTGAGTTCTGGGTTGAGAATGCGGTGATGAGCGGAATGAGCTTCAGAAATGAACGGAATCGTTTTAAAAACGTAATTCAACAAATAAATACTTTTTAATGGGCCACTTAAAATGTTTATTAAAAGTAAATTATTACATTTTAAAAATGAATAAAATGAACAAAAATTTGCATTGCATTTGCAATCCTTTGCAGCAGCACCCCCACTTCCCGCGCCCCTGCACCACTTAGACATGCTACTTTAAAAAAAATGTAAAACCAGTCAAGGTGTGGATTGAGGTAGGCCTGCTATTTTTATATGATGAAAAAAACTTAGTTTGACGGGAAAACAACTATTCCGGTTCTTCAAAGCTTCAAATGGATTCAGTGTTTTCGTTTTGTCATCTTAATTTGTTAATTATTTAAGTGAAAAATATTTAGTGCAGGCCTATTTATTTTACGCTTTTTAAAAATATTTTATTCAGTTTTTTCTCTGTTGTTGAACATTTGATAATGTGAATTCAGGTTCGGATTTTGTTGTTGATCTTTTCTGTATGCTGCGGTTTGCACAGTAAAATAAACCCGTGGAAAAAAAAAGTGTCTTTTTAACGGGTCACAGACACTCTTCAATTGTATATTGATTTAATGCCAATTCAATATTATAATCTTATCAGTTAACGGTTAATAATCGGATAATGAGCGGTGGTCGTCGGTCGGGAAAATTAACTGTTTTGAGCATCCCTACTCACCTTACAATAATATGATTTCTTTAATTACAGCAGTGTAAAACCACAGAACATCAATAAACTGTACATTTATAATATAATGGATTTAAAAGGACAAGCCAGTAATGCCTGTGAAGTAATATATTAGTGTAGCATATAATCTTATACGGCTAGTAAGCTAACAATGTTCTGTAGCATCTGCGCTATGTTGCTAAAACTATCTTTTGGATCTAACTGTAATTAATTCCCACATCCAGGTTCCAGGTTATTATATGCAAAAGTCTAAACATTAATCTCTTAATTTTGAAGTAAGAAGTTATACTTATTGAAAATAAAGGCTTAAACATCAAAAAAAAAAAAGCACATTTAAGGGGCTCCTCTTTTGGTGAAAGTTTTCAGACAGCTTTCAAAATGGCCGCCAGACAGTGTGAACACATGAATACCCATATCTCAGTGTACAATGGTCTGATTATCTTGAAATTACAGGAGGTATATAGTAACAAACACATCAAGTTGGTTAAGACATCAAGTCGGATGATCATTTTTTTTTTCTTTTTATAATCTGAGCTCAAAGATGGTAGTGTGCTTAATGGGTACTTGAGCTTAATAGGTACGTTTACACTAATGTTTCTTGAGCACCAAATCCGAATATTAGAATGATTTCTAATGACCATGTGACACTGAAGATTTGAGTAATGATGTTGAAAATTCAGATTTGCCATTACAGGAATACATTATATTAAAATATATTAAAATGTGTAATAATATATTATAATATAATTGTTTTTTAATTAAATAAATGCATCCTTGGTGAGCATAAGATCGTTTGTTTCAAAAACATAAACAAAATCTTACTGACCTCAAACTTTTGAAAGTTTACATAATTTTGAACTGACCTTGGCAGTAAACACAGTATGCTGTGAAGCACACACAGCACTCTGAAAGTGTTCATTCTTTCACTTAATTTAATTCCTTTCATGCTTTCATTCATATGTTCCTTTGATCCAGTTTATTGAGTTTGATTTTCTTACTTGATTAAATCTCATGTCAAGTGTTACAGTTGTATAGTTAGTACATTTCTCAGTGGCACATGATATTGAAAAAGGAATGTAAATCACAATATAACCGATTTGTCTTATACAATTATCATCATTATGCAAGTTAGAATTAGATTTTTATAAATGCATTACTTGGATGCTTTTTTGCTATTTGCCACCATGTTTTAAAAAAATATTGCTTTAGTTTTTTAATTGTTACATCTTTTTTTTGTTTATTATGAACTAAACCTTCCCATCCAATTCATACCTTCCCATACACATGCAATACTTTTGGACAAGGTCTTCGATACACCTCTTCCATGATAAAGATTTTGGTTACAATTACATTTTTTTCCCCGTAGAATATTAAGTCAAAAATGTCAAGCGGGTGTACCCACCTAAGCTTCAAATGAAGAAAAAAAAACCTTAAACTAGAATTTTTAAGAAATAGTTTTGAGGAGTTTTTCATAATCTTTTATTTTATTTTATATTTTAAGAACATGAAACATCTTGGACATATTTATTTTTTCATTGAATCAGTTCCATCTCATTAAAGGGATTGTTCACCCAAAAATGTCCCAAATTCTGGCATTTACTCGCCCTCATGCTATTCCAAACTTGTATGAATTTCTTTCTTCCGCTGAACACAAAATATATTTTGAAGACAAACATGAGCCCATCAACTGAACTCTTTAAGTATTCACTTCTCTGGTGGAACTGGTTTGTCATGCCATTTAGTTCTGACAATTTACATTTGACCTGATTTTCCAGTTATCTTGGCTTTGTGACGGAAGAAGACGACTTAAACCACACATTTTATTTGGTTTGTATTGGGCCCAAGACACACCCTTGTGGCATTGCTCTGTGTTTGGGATGGGTTTCTTTTGAGTATGAGTGGTTGAAAGCCTCTAAATATCTCTCTTTTAATAATGCTATGCTGTGTATCATTTTATGACAATATGCTCATCCTAAACAAAATAAGACAAACACAACTATTTGCTTTGGCAATTATATTCTTGCTGGATGACGTAATTTTTTTTTGTTGTCTTCCCTAAAAATTCTCAAGGGTCTACATTTTATTTTAATGCAATATATTGCATGGTACATGATTTAACCCTATAAAGCCTACTGTTTCATGTTTGATAAATTAATTTCTAAGGCTTCTAAATTATCAACATGATCAAAATTTGGCTGAAAAAAACCCCTGTTGTACACAATCTACTACATGACTTCTTCAGAGGTCTTTTAGTATAATTGTATCAATGTCCATCTTCAGATTGTGATACATGTGTCATGACGAGGCGCTAAGCGTCTATTTCACATGGATAAAACTTTGGATAAAACGCAACATTCATTATCACTGTCACTTTTTATGCAGCCGTCCAATCACAAATACCACCGTGAGCATGCAGTTGGCTGTCGGTCCTCTTAACAGCATGAAAATCAATAGTTTTATTCAATGGACTTTATAGACTGTATAGCCTCGAGTTTCGCGAGCCTGCATTAACTCAACACGGAATAAAAAGTGAGATTCTGATCGCTTTCAAGAGATCAACAACTATATCTGTGATTGGCTACATTACTCACCGCTGCAAAAACGCGTTGTAAAAAGATGCATGTGGCGCTCTCCAGAGCGCAAACTCAAATGTGCAAATATGCCCAATCTGTTTCGCCAGTGTATTATTATAGTATCAACAGAGGGTTCTTTTGCTTGCGTTTGAGGGTGCTTGGCACTCTAGCACCCCAGTAGAATTGGGCCTGCTTCAAACCATGCTTCCGAACAAATGTCACGCTGTTCTGGGCTGCTCCAGGAGTCAGGACAGCTCTGTGTCTCCGAGCACGGTGCTGTCTGTGAACGGGCGGAGTAACGTAGCCCTCAATCACGCTGCAGTGTTTGTGAGAGCTGCTGCCTTCTCCACTCCACGCACAGAGTGAAATTCTCAGACTCCGATACAGGAAAAATAAAACAGAACTTATAAAATTGGGGCTAATATGTTAGCAAGCAAGCTGCTGATAGTTTTCGACTACAGTCCTTAAAGTTAACTGCAAGTAAGTGAACCTTCAACCAGCTGTAGCATATGCCAGTTCCCGACAGTTCCACAGCACCACTAACACGAGGCTGCCTGCAGACATGCCTGACTTAAAATCGGCGCTACTAAAAACAGATATCGGCCTATGCCGATATATTTAAAAATAACACGCATCAGCCCGATATATCGGCCGACCGATATGTCGGTCGACCTCTAATTTCGTGTATAGCGCAAGCACATATAGCATCTCAACTGGTACACTGTAAAGATTACATCATTAGAATTTCATCTTCTGTTTTGACCATATAAAAATGTCAACATCTTCACCAAATTGCATATTTATGTTCAGTTTGTGTTTCTGAATAATCCTGAGGTGTTTTACCTCCTCAAGGATGAGTTCTAGGTTATCCTAATCTAAATCATACTATATGGGCCATAAAACCCTGATGTATCAGATATGACACACAGCATAAAACACATTGGCAAACTTTTATATATATTCAAATATATTTTGTCTAAAGGTTCAATTAGCTATTCCATTAAAAAAAATTCTGACTGTTATTTCAAGTATAAGGCTTTTGAGGGGTTAAATATAGTTTGATTTTGCCTTGTTTGGCAATTTCCCCACAATGCAGTGGGACTTTGACACTCATAATGATAGCCTCTCTATATTCCATGTACTCTGCTGCTTCTTATTTCCAGTTGTGTTGTTTGCTTTTTGCTTATATAAAACAGATTTGAAGTGTTTAAATGGTTAGTGTCCAAAAACAGAAACAAGCATTTGAAAGTGTCCTCTGGTATAGAAAGGGCGTTTAGCAGTGTCTGCTGTGGGGCAGTAAAGAATTGTAGACCTAAGACAGGCTGGTCACTTTAGTAACGGATGCATAGTTATATATTCCTCAATGAAGTGACATAGCAAAATATACCTCTGTTCTTTCCTTATTCTCTTTTCATGCCTCAGAGTGTTCAGGTCAGGAATACTCATGTAAGTATGACCCTTATCAATTTGGCAACCCGGCATGAAAGGTTTGCACTGATTAACTACAGTTCTGTTTTCATTCTGTTTTCTCTTATTTTAACATACACTGCCGTTCAAAAGTTTATTGGGATTAGTACGCGTTTTTTACATATTTTTGAAAAATGTACTCACCGAGGCTGCATTTAATTGATAAAAATACAATAAAAAATAATATATATTTAAAAAATCCTGCGATGGCAAAGCTGAATTTTCAGCATCATTACTCCAGTCTTCAGTGTCACTTGACAGAAATCCTTCTAGTTAACCATTTCTTATTATTATCAATGATGAAAACCATTGTGATGCTTAATGTAATTTTGTGAAGCATGGTTTTGTTTCAGGATTCTTTTATGAATAGAAAGAAGAAAGTTCTTCAAAAGAACAGCATTTATTTTAAATCTATCAGAAATCATTATAGGCTAAATGTCTTTGCTGTCACTTTAGATCAGTTCATTACAGCCTCACTGACCCTAAACTTTTGAATGGTAGTGCATAAAAACAGATCCAGTTCCAGTCTGGGATGTATATCGGTCAATACAGGGTTCAAGCTATGCTGAAATACATCTATTATCTATATAACTTTAGTTTACATGTCAGGGACTATATCTTCTAGTGGAAGGATGGTGCTTAATGAATCTGCTAAACAAACCATTGTTTAAAAAAATAAATAATTGGCCTATGTTGTAACCATTATGTAAAGCAATAAAGTTCAGTGCTACATGTAATGCATTTTGCCGTGACTGCATTCGCATATCCATTCTGCTTTATGCTTTCTCAGAATATAATATATATTTGTCATCATGTTCCTCATTTAGGAGCTTTACTATCTGAAGACCCAGCAAAAACAGGAGAAGATGGAGCGATCGGAGAAGGGGTTAAAGCAACGACTACGCGTATGCGTGGCCACCTGTAACAGAGCGGACTACTCTAAACTCGCCCCCATCATGTTCGGCATTAAGTCTCAACCTGAAATCTTTGACCTGGAGGTGGTGGTGCTAGGGTCACATCTCATTGATGATTATGGGTAAGACTGCTGAACATCATTTATTTGTATAAGTCACATCATCTGTTTAACTAATCAACATTAAATTGTTGAAGGGAAAGTAGATATCAGAGGGGTTGTCAAACATAGCCAAATTTGTGGTTACAAAACTAAACTAATAAATTGGTTTTGGCATTCCAAACCAAAATGCTTTTCTTTCTTCTGTGGAACATAAACAAAAGTTATTTTGTCCATTCATTGAAAGTCGGTGGGGTCCAATGTTAGCCTGACAAGCCAGACCCACATCAAGATGTTGGGTCTGGGAACACACCATTGGCAGGGCTCAATCCGAGGGGCGGGATTAACGGTTGTCTTTCAAATTCCCTCTGCACGCCATAGGATAGCGCTACAACCAACCAGAGCAACAAAGAAGGGGAAGCGGAGCTAGTTGATAGATTCAACTTTCGCCGTATTCGTAAAAAAAACCTCTGAACACATCTTCCTTTTTTATGAATGACTTCAGTGCCGTTCTTTGTTCTTTTCTCAAAGAAAAGCTTAACTCCAAGTCTTCCAGAGTCGCGGCCAAAGCTGATTTGAAAGACTGCTGTTGGCCAGCTTCTTTGTTTTCAAGTAGCACGCGGAACCGCCGCAACTCTGCCGTCATCACGTTAAGCCCGCCCAGCGACTCTATACACGATGTGATTGGCCTGACCAGAGTTTGGTTTTTCCAGCTCGCAAGCCAACGGAGAGATTCTAGACGCCCTGACTGCAAATTACATTTGATGACGCTAGGGTGCGTCTAGATTTCTAGGCTAGTCCAATGTTGTTATGGTCCCTATTGGCTTTCATTGTATGGACAAAAAACATCGAAACAATTGCCGCTTTTCCACTGTTAGGCCAAACTGCTCTCGTTGCTTAACCATTCCGTGCTGATCCGGCCCAGCCGGTATGGATACGGTTTGATTTTCCACTCCAGGGCTGATAACCGATGTAAATAGCGACCACGTTATTATGGAGGATTATCAGGTATTTCTTTTCATGTGATTACTAACTTTCATTTATCCATTTACGTCACTCAAATTGTGCACTTGGCCAGCTTCAGAGAAACTGGTAGCCAAGCAACAGACAGTTGACCAATCCTTTCTACCAGCACGGTCAGGGCCAAGAACAGTCTGTAATCTTGCCGTGCCAAACCGAGCTCAGGTGGAAATATAACTGGAACCATTCCTTACCATTCTTAGAACCGTTCATCCCGATGGTGGAAAAGCGGATATTCTTCAAAATATCTTTTTTTTTGTGTTCCACGGAAGAATGTAAGTCATACAGATTTGGAAGGATGACATTAGGGTGAGTAAATGATGGCTAAATTTTCATTTGTCGGAACGTCTCACAGCAAGGTAAAATAAACAAACCAAGTCACCAACTTAATGTGGGTGTGAGAGCTTCAAAACATGAATCAGCACTATTTCTCACTGTTGTCATGGAAATGTTGGAATGTAGCTCTTGACGGTGGGAGTTTGGCCCTCACAGTGGGCTGCTGATGGGGACTAGAAGCCCTTGTCTTTTATCAATGAAGCCAAACCAGTCTTTACTACTCCTTGGGTCAAAAAACTTAATATTACCTTTATTATTCTGTTTCAAAGCAAATGGAAAACAAGCTGTCTCTTACCATTCACACTTTGTTTTCTATGTCATTTCAGTATTTGGTATTACATACTGGAAAAATATAAGATTACACATTGAACATGGATTTAATGTGAAATTGTGTCTTGTAATATTTGTATCCCAATTGAGCTTTTTTCTTGCATTTTTTGCATTGTGATTGATATTATTTCTAACAGCTTTTTATAGCTATTGCTCCTTGATGCAGATTAGGGCTGCAACAACTAATCTATTAAAAAATGAATAATAATCAATTATGAAAAAAATCTACAACAAATTTTACTATCCATTAATTGCGTCTGCTGTCACCTCCGCCAGTCACACCACTTTACAACAGTAAATAATGCATTTCTTTGGACAAAACGCATTTGGAAAACAGCGGACGATGAAAAGTGAGCTGTTGTGGGAAAAGTGTAGATCCCAAGTTGTTCTAAACATAACAGGACTCAACGCTAAGGATTTTTTTCTTCAATTTCTGTTAAAATTTTTACTTTCCCTGCCAAAATTTCACTGGCATCACCACAAAAACGTATTCAGTCAAGAGCAGTGTGTGTTTTTTTCTTTTGTTTGTCCTTTGTTGTTTGATTGATATTTCAGTCATTTCTCAATTGTTTGTGTTCACTTAAGAAATAACAGACTATGTTTACTAGGATAGTCTTCGAGACCAGAATTTTTTGGATGTAATTGTGTGTGAATTAGTGTTGACACAATACCAACATTATGACTTCAATGCGATACCAGACTAAAATACCTCGATACTGATACTGAATGTATACCACAGCAAAAAACACTAATTGAATAATATGACAGAATTTACTATTCATTGTTTTATTCATTTATTTTAAAATAAAAAACTAAAAACTCACTTGGCCAGCATGTTCCTGCCCTGCTCTTTGACTATTCCCTCCTCTTTATTTAAAGGAACACTCCAACTTTTTGGGACTTATTCCCCATATCCCCCAGAGTTAGATAAGTCCATACATACCATTCTCATCTCCGTGCGTGCCATAACTCTGTCTGACGCACCCAGTGGTTAAAGTGGGATTTGGCAGGTGGGGGAACCATCTGGTGCAACAGGGAAAAATGACTCCCCGTGGGACAACATATTGAGTATTGTGATATTGCAATACTTTTTGGGACAAGAGTGTCACTGTGGCACCAAGTATCACAAAATGATGATGATACTATGTTAAAATAATATGCAACACAACCTTGTTTTTCACAATGTAAATTCAAACATAAAAATGGGAAATATAAAAATGATTAAATCCCGAATTTAGAACACGTAAGGCCCTGGGGCTATAACAAACCCTTGTTTAGCCAAACCCACCAAATCTTGGTGCCACAACGTTTTCTACCACAGAAATAATTATAAAAACTAAATCGTCAAAGCTGTCTGCATATTCAATTTTAATATTAAGTAGGCCTATATATAAATATTCAAGGCTGCAACACATTAACAGCATAAATGCATTAACTCCAGATATGAGGTCAAAGCAAACAGGTTTCCAGAAACAGCAACAACTTTTGAGTATACTCCTTACTGCCTTAAGGAGTTTTAAAACCAGGGAGGTCCCAAATGAGCTATTTTGGAGGCTTGTTTGAAGGCTAAAAATAATAAATAGCTTTCAAAACAAACCATGTTAGTGGTTTGTCATCTTGCCATACCTACTCTCTCCTCATTTCATCACTCTCTCATTTCCATCTTTCCTCTTTATTTTTCTCTCAGTCTCCTTCTCTTGCCCTGTCTCTTCCCTTCCTAAAGCTGAGCTCTGGCTGATCGTCTATTCATTTTCATCTGTGTCACTGAACAAAGGGTTAACGGAAGTTAATTCACTGAAGGCTACGAACGCTATAAAGTTTAATACATTAATTTACTATATGTACACACACACATTCGTTATTTTATGCCTGAAATTATTTTACAACATTTATTATAGATACACCTCGGAAAAATACAGAGGTCCGATCCTCTGTGACCTCATAAGACTGACGGAAAATTTAAAATTGTGATTTTCTAGACCGATATGACTAAGAACTATACTCTCATTCCTGCGTAAGGATCAAGGAAATTTACTGCCGTACCATGAGTGCAGCGGCGCAATGATATTATGCAGCACCTGAAAATAGTCCCCAGTGCTCTCTGTCCTAGCAGATTGTCACGTTGTGTAGCGGACCCTGTCCAAATGATGGCCAGACTTTACTGATGTTTCATGAAGTTTATTGAAACCGTTTGATCTCCAAAAAATCACTTTAAGAGCTGAACAAATAAAGCAATGAAGTGCGCATTAACACCTCGTACACAAACTCTCTCTCTTCATAGCATTATCATTAACATACAGCGAAATACACAAAAATACTCATTACAGATGACAGTAAACAAGAACATACACACCTTATGCCTTTTCGGGGGATGCTTAACAAACTGCAAACTTTAAATCTGCCTAACCACTCCGATGACCCGCGAGCTATCACTATCGTTCCGTAGACTACAACATCCGTCAAAATAAAAGTCCCTACTTATTAAGACAGATAATGCAGACCTTAAACCTATTTAAACGCACAGAAATGTAAACAATTTACACAAAAAACAAATTATAACACAATGAAGTCTGTTACATGTTGGTTATGTTGAAGGAAGTTAGCCTATTTTCAGGTGCTGCATAATATTGCGCCGCTGCACTCATGGTACGGCAGTAAATTTCCTTGATCATTACGCAGGAATGAGAGAATAGTTCCTAGTCACATCGGTCTAGAAAATCACAACTTTTAATTTTCCGTCGGTCTTAGTACACAATGTAACTATACACATCACAACATGTAAATAGGAAAATGTTGGCATTATTTTGACAATTATTGAGCAGTAGGCTAGCTGGAGCCATTTACCTGCAATCTTTGTGATAAGCTAGGCTAGTAGTGGGTGCGTCAGACAGAGTTAATGGCACGCACGGAGATGAGAATGGTATGTATGGACTTATCTAACTCTGGGGGATATGGGGAATAAGATAAAGTCCCAAAAAGTCGGCGTGTTCCTTAAAAATAATAATATAATAATAACTACATGCCAGTGTGAACATCCTTACAGAGATATTTGCAACAATCACATTATTATCAATCATCTTAACACTGACCTTTCACTAATATGGACAGGTTGGGATGTCCAAAATCTTATTTCATGATACGAGTAATTTACTCTTAGTCATAAAATAGATTTGCTACTGGATCACTACATTATATTTCTCAGCAACAATGGGGTTACATCTCTATTTTTAAGTAATAAACGCACATCTTCATTGTTAAGAGAGATTCTGAACGGACGCAAGTACGATTCTCACTTTTACCCTTCAGGAAGTCCTGGTCAAATATTGCAAACATCAATAACAGCTTTAAGTTGTCAATGTTGGCAAATGATCATGGCATTAGCAAACTATTGAAGTAGCTCCCTTTTTAGGTACCAAATCGTCATCGGAGGTTGCTCTTACTCTCAGACAGGTGTTGTTGTTGTGCGTAAAAGGGAACGTAAATGCGTCATACGTCAATGCGTCGCTATATCATTAATATCACGAGATGACACTTTTTTTTTTTTTATCATGTGAAAATTTATACCGGTGTTATTGTGAACGGTATGATATGGCACACCCCTAGTACCATTTTTAATAGCAGGGTATCGCAATATTTTTCTAATACCGGTATATCAGTGCAAATATCTCTAGTGCAACACTAGAGTGAATATATCCGTTCAAGCACAAGAAGACGTGAAAGAGCTCAATTCAGCATTCATGTGTGCACACACAAAACTTCTCACACTATTGTATTGAGTTTTCTTTTGCGTCTTCTTGTGCTTGAATATTTAAATTGGCAAGTCTTAAAACTAGTGATGCACCGAAATGAAAATTCTGGGCCGAAACCGAAAATTTAGGATGCACTTGGCCGAAAACCGAAACTGAAGCTGAAAATTGCTTCTTTTAAAAACGTATACTTAAACTATATATATATATATTTTAATTGCTTGTATTTAATGGATCTGAAATCACGAACCAATAGAATAATCAAACTTTTATGAAATATTTTTAAAATATTACTAAAATATTTTTAACAATAAATATAAATAATAATACCCAATAATATTATTATAGTTTTATGTTCCATCAAATAAAATTGTTTTTTAACAGTTGTGCAAAAAAAGATTATCCACAATTATCTGAATAAATGCACACAAAATCACAGAATGGTTCTCATCAAGAACTTGAGATGCTGCACTGAATATAGTCTCTCAATGTCTGTGCTGGTGCTTGGGGCAGATAAATACCTGCGTGCAATCCGCGCAAGCAATGGAAAGCGGGCCTTCGTTCGCGCCAGTAGTCAAGAGGATTGTCGCTTCTGGCAATGGGTAGTTCAGCTAGATACGTCTCTTTGTTCTCATACCGCTGACATGCTTAATCTTTGATAGGCAGACGTGTGATAACAGCTCGACCGTGAGTGAAACCTAAGCGCTTGCGCACGGATGGGAGGGGCGGGTGACATTCATTTTCGGTTTACGTTTTCGGCTGTTTTTTTTATTTCGGCCCAAAACCGATAATGCCATTTTCGGCCAAACTTTTTCGGCGGCCGAAATTTCAGTGCACCCCTACTTAAAACAGTTTTTTACACTGACCCCGGACCATCAGGCAGTCCTTATTGTTGAGTCATGCATGAGAATGCATCATATTAAGCTATTCAAATTATTAAGTGTTTTCAAAAACATTTTCCTCAGCACATGACTTTACGATGTATACTTATCGTTAAAAGTTATGATTGTCCTGAGAATGTCCTGCGAGTATTTACAATTTGCATCTGTCAAGGCCCATCCTGTCTCTGTTAAGCTTCACAGACTTCACTGGGCAGGATGTGAATTAAAATGTATTTATTTGTTAATAATAATGAATTTTTCATTCGATTAATCAATGAATCAATTGTTAAAATAAACTTTATTTGCAGAACTAAGTCATATTTTTGTCTTTCTTTTCCCCAGAAACACGTTCCGTTTGATTGAGCAGGATGAGTTTGATATTGGCTCTAAATTGCACACCATTGTTCGTGGTGAGGACGAAGCTGCCATGGTGGAGTCTGTGGGTCTGGCGCTCGTGAAGCTTCCTGACGTGCTCCAGCGTCTCACCCCTGATATTCTGCTCGTTCACGGGGACCGTTTTGACGCGCTGGCCTTAGCAACGGCGGCGTCTCTAATGAACATTCGCATATTGCACCTTGAAGGTGGAGAAGTGAGCGGAACCATTGATGATTCAATTCGTCACGCCATCTCCAAACTGGCACACTACCACGCCGTCTGCACACACTCAGCCGAGAGACACCTCATCTCCATGTGCGAAGACCATTCTCATATCTTACTGGCTGGCTGCCCGTCGTACGACAAGCTGCTCACCGCCCACCAACGAGACGATTATGCTGATATCATCAAGTCTTGGATTGGTATGTAAATGAATTTATTAAAGTTCAACATTAATACAACGCAAAATGATTGATGTTTTGTTAAAATTACTAATACTGTCATTTATGCATGTGTGGTTCTTTCTTAAACAGGGGATGAAGTGAAAGATCAGGATTATATTGTGGCCCTTCAGCATCCTGTTACCACAGACATCAAAAACTCCATTAAGATCTACGAGTTAATGCTGGACGCTATCATCTCCTTCAACAAGAAAACTCTCATTCTCTTCCCGAATATTGACGCAGGTCCACTGTTTTTCTCGTTTTCTGTTTTTCTTTCTCTCTGACCCTTTCCATTTTTTGTGCCTCGGAAGATTATACACAAATTTGAGTACACAGAGTACAACTGCAGTTTCTGTCAGATTAAAAGGCTTAATGTGACCCTCAGTGGCTTTGTCAGCAGTCTTAAGATAACTTGCAAGGGAACAGAAACAGAGAAAACAGCCTTGGTTTGTTTTGAATTTGGTGTTAATGACAGGTAGACACAACTTTAGGCGGCAGTCAAAGCAGAGATGCCCTTTTTTTCTTTTGTTGGTGTATAACTCCAGTCTGTTTACAGAAGCACAAAGAGTCTAAACATTAAAATGGCCCTGACACTAAGGGAAGGTGGCATGATCAAAATTTTATGTCATAGTATGAGTCATTTTACAGTAGTGTTCAACTTCAACAAAAGAAAACGTATAATTAATATAATATAAATTATATAATACAAATAATATGACAATCAACGAATAAATTCTGCAATAACTGCATACACAATATAAATATAATCAATGTTATTTTAGTATTAATTATATTGTTTTATAGTATTTATTCATTTTAAATTAGGTTTTATTTTTATATTTTAAATTTTTATTATGTGTTTGTCATTTTTTTGGCTTTTTTAATCTTTTTCTAATTAAAGGCCCCCTGAAGTTTTTTAGCGTTTAGTATGACTATAGCCTTAAGGTTAGTGATAAGCTGGTGTGTTCCAAAACAATGACAAAATTCGCATTTAGGAGCTATAAGCATTCAAAACTTAGTCTCTCACTTCCGTTAAAATGAATCACAGATTGTAATGACATCATCGCAGACTTCATCTTACATTTACATTTACATTTACATTTAGTCATTTAGCAGACGCTTTTATCCAAAGCGACTTACAAATGAGAGCAATAGAAGCAACTAGAACAGTCAAAGGCTACAGTATGCAAGTGCTGTAACAAGTCTCAGTTAATCTAACACACAACACAGGACAATTTTTTTTTTAAAAATAAATTAGACAGACAGAAAATGAATAGAATGTGAATAGAATGTTAAGTGCTATTCTTGATTGGTCAGGTGCTGCTGGAAAAGACGTGTCTTTAGCTGTTTTTTGAAAATGGTTACAGAGTCGGCTGCTCGAATTGAGATAGGCAGGTCATTCCACCAGGTGGGGGCGGTCCAGGAAAAGGTCCTTGAGAGTGATTTCATGCCTCTTTGGTATGGCACCACAAGGCGTCGTTCACTGGCAGAACGTAAGATCCTGGAGGGTGTGTTAGTCTGAACAAGTGAGTTTAGGTATATTGGTGCAGAGCCAGTGGTTGCTTTGAAGGCGAGCACCAGTGCCTTGAATTTGATGCGAGCGGCTATTGGCAGCCAGTGGAGACTGATGAAGAGAGGCGTGACGTGCGCTCTCTTCGGCTCGTTAAAGATCACCCTCGCCGCTGCGTTCTGGATCAGTTGCAAGGGTTTGATAGTGCATGCCGGAAGACCCGCTAGAAGAGCATTACAGTAGTCCAGTCTGGAGAGAACAAGAGCTTGGACCAGGAGTTGTGTGGCCTGCTCTGATAGGAAGGGTCTAATCTTCCTAATGTTGTATAATGCAAATCTGCAGGACCGGGTTGTTGCAGTAATGTGGTCAGTGAATTTTAGCTGGTCATCAATCACAACTCCAAGATTCCTGGCTGTCCTGGACGGAGTTATGGTTGATGATCCTAGCTGAATGGAGAGATTGTGATGAAGTTCTGGGTTGGCTGAGACCACAAGCAGTTCTGTCTTTGCAAGGTTGAGTTGCAGGTGATGCTCCTTCATCCAGGCAGAAATGTCTGTTAGGCAGGCGGCGATACGAACACCAACCGTGGGATCATCTGGTTGAAATGAGAAGTAGAGTTGAGTGTCGTCGGCATAGCAGTGATAGGAAAAGCCATGTTTCTGAATGGCAGATCCCAGTGATGACAATCTTCTGTCCAATCAAATGCTCTCTAGAATCTGAAGCGTCCCACCCCCTACATTATAAATAGAGGCTGAAGCTGCGTCTGAAATCGGTCAGTTTTTCACACAGTTACTAATTTCTACATGGTGAATGGCACACAGTGCACTATACATGCGATTGAAAACGATTCAGACATGTAATGCTTTCAGTTGAGGCGAATGAAGTCTGTTTTCACATTAGTTTCACGCGCACCACACACATAACGTTACACACACACCAACGGCTCTGGTCTAAAGTTAGATTAATGTTAGATACTCGAGAGCGCAGCGAGGATCATATGCGCGAGTCGGCGCAGACGCAAAACATCGGACCCATTTAAATTCTGCACAGAATGCTTTACTTCAAAGCATGGAGGAGGTTATGATGATAAACGGTTCGATATTAGGAGGAAACTGACTTTACCAAACAGAAAGGCTCCAGTCAAACTGTGACATTAACGAAACGCTATTGGCTGTTTAAAAAAAGGGGAGGAACTACTAACACCTGGAGCCATTTCAGGGGAAATTACGGCAAAACATTGAATAATGCTGTGTGTTTCAAAGCTCTTCAGTGGGCCTTTAACTATTTCAGTTTTAGTACTTGAACTTAATTTTTTTTTTTTATGTAATCGTTTTCAATCTAATATTTATATTTTATTTTATTCTGCTTTATTTAATTTAATAATGTTTTTATAATCTATTATATTAATATTATATACGTATATTATAATATATTCTGAATTTAATGTGATTGTGACTGTTATGAGGCAGTACATTTTCTTATTTTTTAAAAAACCTCAGAATTTATCCGTTTGTTTCTTCCCCTGCATGCAGGAGAGAAATGACAATAAAAACCTCTTGGCTTGATGTGAAGCAGTCTTGGGAATCCTTCCCTGAATTAACTGCTCTGCGTTTGTCTCATGTAGGCAGTAAGGAGATGGTTCGTGTGATGAGGCGGAAGGGAATCGAGCAGCATCCGAAATTCCGTGCGGTAAAGCATGTTCCGTTCGATCAGTTCATCCAGCTGGTGGCACACGCCGGCTGCATGATTGGGAACAGCAGTTGTGGAGTTCGTGAGGCCGGAGCTTTTGGAACACCTGTCATTAACCTGGGTACTCGCCAGACGGGTCGAGAAACAGGTGAGATTAGATACGAATCATGTGACTTGCTGACCTTTAGAGAGAAGGCATTATGGCAGGATATGATCACCACTTTACTGTTCTTATACTGTTCTTTAAAGCGTTCATTTCAGTCAGGATGTAGAGTATTTCATGTGGATTCTTGAAACCAGCATGGCATGTTTATTCTTCTAAATAAGCACAGAATGCTTTTTGTTTAATTGAGTGTCTTTAGTATTAGCCTTGATGGACCAGTTTTACCAATTCATGTTATTTTGACAATAGGGGAAAATGTTCTACATGTGCGAGATGCAGACACGCATAATAAAATCTTCCATGCTCTGGAGCTGCAGTTTGGAAAACGCTACCCCTGGTAATGAGCTCTTTTTGTTACATTTTAGGCATCTTCTATTTACAAGCATCAAATATGCAAGCTTCAAATATCATGATTGTAATGCGTTTTGTTAATTGTTGATTGTTAAATAACATTGTGTTATTTTTGTATTAAACACTATTATAGTATTAATTAACATTTTATTTTTTTATTTTAATATTTTAAGTTTTCACTTTAGTAATGTTTTTGTCATTTTTATCATTTATTTATTTCAGTTTTAGTCATTTTACTACTTCAACTTATTTTATATCAGTTTTGTGCCAAGGCAAGTCAAGTTTTGTTCATCTTATTATTATATTTATTTAATTTCAGCTTATTTATTTCAACAGTATTTCATAGTTTTTAGCTAACAATAACAACACTGGTCTAAGTGTGTCTTAAGCTATTAAACACTATTCATAAATAACCTGATTAAAATCACACTTGAATGTAGTTATATAGACCAATATATCGGAAAAGATGATTTATCCACCAATGTTTATTTGCATATTTGCAATGCATATTTGATTTTATGGGCATCATTAAATCACACTTCATGTAGTCTGATAAATCCATATTTGGCCATTTTTACATAACTGAAATAAAACATAATTATATATATATATATACACACACACACACACACACACACACAGCGTTTCCGCTACATTCATTCTGTCGTGGTGCGCCGCCACACCAAAAATAATTTTATTGTCATTCAGATAATTTTTGTCATTGATTACGATTATATATTTTTTGCATTGTTTTTTTTTTATAATGAAATTGTCTGTATTTAGTAGATTGTGTTTAACACACAGAAGAGTGATTATTACACACAAGAGGTATAGAAATACTATTAAAAATAAAAAAAAACTGCTCTGGTATCAGATCGGTATCGGCCGATACTCCCTGTGAAAATAGGCCTGCCAACACAGCTGGAAAAAAACCTAGAGGAAACACTGTATATGTGTGTATATATATATATAAAAAACCTAGAGGAAACACTGTATATGTGTGTATATATATATATAAAAAACCTAGAGGAAACACTGTATATGTGTGTATGTATATATATATATATATATATATATATATATATATATATATATATATATATATATATATATATATATATATATATATATATATATATATATATATATATACACATACACACACACACACACACACACGTTGGCAATACATTGAGTATCAGCCATCTTGCTTAGTCATTTAAAAAAAAAAAAACCTGCATCCCAATTCATGTACTTATGTACTATGCCATGCGTAGTGTTCACAATAAAAATTCCAAAAAGAAAAATGACACTTGAAAAATACCCGGATGATGCACTTGATTAACTGAAACAATGAAGTGTGGAATGTTGGATAATTCATGAACTCAATTATTGCAGCTTTAATTTCCTAGATAAAAACATAAATGCAAAGTGTATAGGTGAATAGTGTATAGTGTGTCATTTGGGACACAACATCAGTCTCTAATCATGTCCTGTGTTCTGGCTCTATTCACTAGCTCTAAGATCTATGGTGATGGAAATGCGGTCCAACGCATCTTGAAGTTCCTGCAGGCCATTGACTTAACTGAGCCACTACAAAAGAAGTTCTGTTTCCCACCAGTGAAGGAGTGTATCTCTCAAGATATTGACCACATTCTGGAGACACAGAGTGCCCTTGCTGTTGACCTGGGAGGGACCAACCTGCGTGTCGGCATTGTCAGTATGAAGGTATGTAGAGCGCACCTCTGGAGTCCAATGTTGAGATCCAGTTCTTTAATGTCAGGAAGTATGAAGTGGTAAACTACAAGGTGTGGGATATGCTGTACATTCTCAACACAGCTGTGTTTGCTTATGACAGTTTGCCCAATTGTGACGTGTACATGTTTTTTTTATGCAGCAGGATATGCAGCATTTACGTCAACATTTCATTTACACACAGACCTCTGACTGTAAAACAAACAGCGCAGGTTGTGCAATCATCTTTCTTTGTGTGTGAATGTTGCAGAACAAGTTTTCTGGGGACACACCATTAAATATGTAATTAGTTCATTTTAATATTTGGCCACCGTGAAGCATTGCTGATTTTAAATGCACACTTATTTTAGATTAATTTATTTTATAATATTACTCAAAGTTTAATTATTATTATTTTTTTAAATAGAAAATATCAATTTTCCATTTGTAATGCTGTTGCTAGATATTAAAGTTAGCATGAAACGAAAGTTGCAATAGTCTTTTCGTCCCTATTGTGGCGTATACTGATTGAAACGGCTTCTCGAACAAGAAAAAATGTAGGGCGGGACTTGATTTTGTCCGTTAGGAATTGATTGGATGGTTGTGGTTTGATTTTGTCCGTTAGGAATTGATTGGATGGTTGTGGTTTGTTATTGCTGTGAAGTCATGTGAGTGACAGGTCGCTCTGCCCTCGCGCCAGTAATCACGTCATCAGAAAAGAGAAGTCACTGAAAGAGGGAGGGGAACTTATTTTGATTAAAGATTTTGATGGGAGATGACATGAAATAATAATAATAAAAAAAGATATATGCACGGATAAATTATACTGCAATATTCTATACTTCCAGAGTGATGGAGATACTCACAAATGATCAAATTTTGCTATAAAAGCAAAAATATGTCTGTAATCAAAGCGATATTATTGAAATGCTATTTTTGAATTTGCATGTATAAAATAACCGTTCAGAAATGTGGGGTCTGTATTGGTTACACTTTATTTTAAGGTAACGTAGTTACATTGTACTTACTGAATAATATTAACTACATGTACTTACTATCGAGTTACAGTTATGTTAGGGTTTGGACTAGGGTTAGTTACTTGTAATTATGCATAATGTTTTGTTATTACTATAGTAAGTACATATAGTAGTAATGTAACTACGTCACCTTAAAATAAAGTGTTACCAAATTGGTCAAATGCGTTTAAAAAAAAACTCTTTTTCTTACCAAGGCTGCAAAAATACAGATAAATTCTATATTATTACCATTTAAAATAACGGTTTTCTGTTTAAATATGTTTTAAAATGTAATTTATTCTTGTGATGCAAAGCTGAATTTTCAGCAGCTCAAAAAAACATTTATTATTTTTAGAAACATTTCTTCTCATTATCATCTCATTATTATTATTATCAGTTGTGCTGCTTAATATTTTTGTGGAAACGACAATATATATCTTTTTTCAGGATCCTTTGATACATTTCAAAAGAATTTCCAGAGAGTTCGAAAGAAAATAATTTATTTAAAATAGTAATATTTTGTAACAAATGTCACTTTTGATACATTTCATGCATTTTCATGCAGTATTCCTTTAAAAAAAGTTTCACTAATCCCAATTATTGAACAGTAGTGCATTTTGCGGAACATGTTTGGGGCAAGAAATATATGGTTTGATCATTTGTAATTTACTGTCTTGTAAATGTATGCTTGTGTTTCAGGGTAAAGTGGTTAAGAAGTATAACCAGTTGAATCCTAAGACGTTTGAGGATAGGATAGAGCTGATTCTGACCATGTGCAAACAGGCACTGGCCGACGCCGTTCACCTCAACTGCAGAATCCTGGGTGTCGGTATGTCTGCGTTTGTCCCATGTTTCCTTCTATCTGTCCACACATTCACTCAGTCATTCACTGTCCATTTTCTGGCATTTCTTTCAGGTGTGAGCACAGGGGGGCGTGTGAATCCACAAGAAGGGGTGGTCCTTCACTCCACCAAACTAATAAACGAGTGGAGTTCGGTGGACATACGTACACCTCTCTCCAGTGCCCTTCACCTACCCGTGTGGGTCGATAACGATGGCAACTGCGCAGCCCTCGCCGAAAGGAAGTTTGGCCATGGGAAAGGCGTGGAGAACTTTGTCACCATTATCACTGGAACCGGTTTGTTCCCATTCTTACGTCCCTCACTGCTGCTAGTTTCTAGGGTGGTGGGTTTTCCTTTGATATGACAATGATCAGACCTGTAAAGAAGTGGATTTAAAAAAACGTCAGGCTGGTTAGACTCGTTGATCAGGTTACCACAATCATACTTTAACTTTTGCCTACTCCTTTTCAAAGAAGGCTTATTCTCACAAAACAGTGCCATTTATGCCTGAAAATGTTTCCAATTTGTTTCCCCCATTTGAAAAAGTTACTGCTAACGCTGTTTATTTATTTAAATGAGTATTATATATACAGTGAGGAAAATAAGTATTTGAACACCCTGCTATTTTGCAAGTTCTCCCACTTGGAAATCATGGAGGGGTCTGAAATTGTCATCGTAGGTGCATGTCCACTGTGAGAGACATAATCTAAAAAAAAACATCCAGAAATCACAATATATGATTTTTTAACTATTTATTTGTATGATACAGCTGCAAATAAGTATTTGAACACCTGTCTATCAGCTATAATTCTGACCCTCAAAGACCTGTTAGTCTGCCTTTAAAATGTCCACCTCCACTCCATATATTATCGTAAATTAGATGCACCTGTTTGAGGTCGTTAGCTGCATAAAGACACCTGTCCACCCCATACAATCAGTAAGAATCCAACTACTAACATGGCCAAGACCAAAGAGCTGTCCAAAGACACTAGAGACAAAATTGTACACCTCCACAAGGCTGGAAAGGGCTACGGGGAAATTGCCAAGCAGCTTGGTGAAAAAAGGTCCACTGTTGGAGCAATCATTAGAAAATGGAAGAAGCTAAACATGACTGTCAATCTCCCTTGGACTGGGGCTCCATGCAAGATCTCACCTCGTGGGGTCTCTATGATCCTAAGAAATCAGCCCAGAACTACACGGGAGGAGCTGGTCAATGACCTGAAAAGAGCTGGGACCACTGTTTCCAAGGTTACTGTTGGTAATACACTAAGACTAATACACTCATGCATGGCACGGAAGGTTCCCCTGCTTAAACCAGTACATGTCAAGGCCCGTCTTAATTTTGCCAATGACCATTTGGATGATCCAGAGGAGTCATGGGAGAAAGTCATGTGGTCAGATGAGACCAAAATATAACTTTTTGGTCATAATTCCACTAAACGTGTTTGGAAGAAGAAGAATGATGTGTACCATCCCAAGAACACCATCCCTACTGTGAAGCATGGGGGTGGTAGCATCATGCTTTGGGGGTGTTTTTCTGCACATGGGACAGGGCGACTGCACTGTATTAAGGAGAGGATGACCTGGGCCATGTATTGCGAGATTTTGGGGAACAACCTCCTTCCCTCAGTTAGAGCATTGAAGATGGGTCGAGGCTGGGTCTTCCAACATGACAATGACCCAAAGCACACAGCCAGAATAACCAAGGAGTGGCTCTGTAAGAAGCATATCAAGGTTCTGGCGTGGCCTAGCCAGTCTCCAGACCTAAACCCAATAGAGAATCTTTGGAGGGAGCTCAAACTCAGTGTTTCTCAGCGACAGGCCAGAAACCTGACTGATCTAGAGAAGATCTGTGTGGAGTGGGCCAAAATCCCTCCTGCAGTGTGTGCAAACCTGGTGAAAAACTACAGGAAACGTTTGACCTCTGTAATTGCAAACAAAGGCTACTGTACCAAATATTAACATTGATTTTCTCAGGTGTTCAAATACTTATTTGCAGCTGTATCATACAAATAAATAGTTAAAAAAATCATACATTGTGATTTCTGGATTTTGTTTTTATTTTTTAGATTATGTCTCACAGTGGACATGCACCTACGATGACAATTTCAGACCTCCCCTTCTAAGTGGGAGAACTTGCAAAATAGCAGGGTGTTCAAATACTTATTTTCCTCACTGTATATATATATAATAATATAATGTTATTATATATTTGTATCACTCTTTTTTTATATACTTTGTACAAAGAAATTACTACTTTTATTTAGCAAGGATGCATTAAATTGACCTAAAGTAAAGACATTTAAAAAAAAAGTTATTGTGAACTTTCTACGCTGAAGACTAGAGTAATGGCTACTAAAAACAAAGCTTTGCCATCAGGAACATTACATTTTAAAGTATATTGAATTATATTACAATTTTTACTGTATTTTTGATTAAATAAATGTAGCCTTGGTAAGCATAAAATACATGTTATGCTTAACTTGAAAGCAAACTTCTTTCAAAAACATTTAAAAATCTTACTGACCCCAATGTTTTAAAGAGTAGTGTATATTTTATAGTTATGTTTTCTGATTGATCACTTTGAACAGAGATATGACATTTTAGATATTATTAGAGATATTATTTTGCGTTGCACATTAAAGGTTCAAATATTGTGCCTGTTATCCTGTTAATATTTTCTATAGTAACTCATGGGAACAAACATGGCATACAAGAAAAACATTGGAAGGAAACATTGTGAAATATTTGTTTTCTTTCCAAGTGATACAGGTTTGTGTATGGTATGCAAGTATTAGAAATAGAGATTTTAACTGCTATTATATCAAGAGGATCCATCTGATATATTACCAGTTTATCTGTAATTCCTGTAAATTCCTGTTCGATCGCACCTATCTAATGCAGTGTACCTGATGCTTATATAATTGTTATTTATGTTTGACTGCTGTAGTTCTGCTTTTGATTATCTTTGTCTTGTGTTTATATGTACAGGAATTGGAGGTGGTATAATCCAGCATAATGAACTGATCCATGGCAACACATTTTGCGCTGCTGAACTGGGACACATCGTGGTCTCGTTGGATGGACCAGAGTGCATGTGTGGCAGCCACGGCTGCATAGAGGCCTACTCGTCAGGTCTCGCTCTTCAGAGAGAAGCCAAGAGACTCCATGACGGTGAGACGACCAGACGCGCACACACCAAGAGTTGTGCTAAAGCATGCGTATCTGCCTCGCCCACTCTGTCACAAATGGTTTTCCTTTCTCAATGTTTCCTTTTCAGTTGATACCAAACAACTAAACTGGTTTGTTTTACATCAGTAAAACGTCAAAACCCACTCAAAAATGTTGCTGTTTTCAAATTTCTCCTCAGGCCTTTATCTATTCATTCTTTAAAAACAAAAACTGACCTAGCCCTTATTTGAGAAAGGAATCTCACTGCACACTGGAGGAAAAGTGGAAACGCCTATTTCCGTTTCTTTCATAGTGTGACTGTAGTCTCAACAAAATATGAAAACAGGTTGTTGGAAGTCTGATTTATTTTAGTGGCATTACTTGAATTTATGTTTTATAATAAACATTTTATAATAAGGTCCAGTTAATGCATGAAATACCATTTAACTAACAATGAGCAACACATTTGTTACAGTATTTATTCATCTTTTTTAATGTTAGTTAATAAAAATACGGCTGTTCATTTTTTCTTTAATTTGTGTTGGCTGAGTTCAATTAAACAATTTTAACAGATACAATTTTTTAAATATTATGCCTTGGTAAATGTAAAAAAAAAACATTAACTAACAAATGAAAAATACTTAATTAGGGGCCCAGCACAGAAGGTGCGTAGGCTCCTATTGAAACCGTTAGCGTTCCTATTATTATTATTCTTCTTCCGCCATGGGAGTCTATGGCAGCCCATAGAACCGTATGGTAAAAAGTTGTGAAATTTGGCACACTAATAGAGGACACTCTGAGCTGTCACCGTGGCAAATTTGGAGTTTCTAACTCAATCCCTCTTGCACCACCAGTCCAAAGTTTGACTCATGTTTATGCTAATAACTTTTGAACCATAATGGCTAGAAACAAAATTCGTCATGAAGAATTTTCTGAAAAACCTATTTTTGCGAACTCGTCCTAGACGGTTCATCCGATTTGCATGAAAATTTAACCAGATCACCTTCAGGCAGTGCCAACAAAAAGTTATGGAATTCAAGATGATCCGTCAAATCGTTTTCGATAAACATGCAAACAAATTTTACGTAGCAGTTACGAAAATACACTTAAGGCTATATCTCCGCAACGCTTTATCATATTCAAACCAAACTTGGTACATGTCATCACAAGCAACATGCAGTGTTTCGGCACAGCGCCACCTACTGGTCCGGAGATATGAAAATGGGCTATTTTTACTTATAACTTCTGAACGCTTTGGCCAAAAATCACGAAACTGGTCTCTTTAGATTCAGGGTATCGCGTACTGATACCCAGTTACCGATACCCAGTTTTCCCATATCAGCCATTTGGGTGTCGGCCATTTTGAATTTAGACAAAAAATGCTGTATTTTACAAACGCATTAGCGCATTGTTATGAAACTCGGTATGTGTCTTCCGCACCATGCCCTGAAGGTACTCAGAAAGTTTTGGGGCACATTAACACATTTTACAAAAATGCTAATAACTTTTGATTAAATTAGCCTAATGTAATGAAACTGGTCATAATACATTACTTGGATCATGCCAATAACATAAATACACATGTTGTCAATGCCATATTTGGCAAACCTTCCTTTCTTCCATCTTGTTATTTGTTAAAAACCTACTTTTTCAAACTTCAAAAGTTAAATCGTATCATCTTCAGACCGTGCCGACAAAAAATTATGGGTTTCGCGTCGATAGACAAAACGTTTTTCTATAGCGCTGCAAATTTGAGGCATGATGCCAAAATGACTCTTGAGGCTGTATCTCTGCAATGCTTTGACATATTGACACCGAACTTTGCCTGTCATTGTCACCTCACTCTGACCACACCACATCAATTTTGTAACTGTGCCACCTATTGGTCAAAAGTGATAAACTATTAAATCGTATTATTAGTGATTCTATATATCATATTTCAGCCATTTTGCCTAAAATCATCTTAAACTGTATAATTTGTTCATTGTTGCAGTTGGTCTGACACTCTCAGCCATTTTGGCATGTCTTGTGTTCTTCTTCTGCGCTTGGCCCCAGTATTGCTGCTCGCAGCTATATTTAATCTTAGTTATTGGTAACAAATAAAACCTTATTGTTAAGTTTTGCTAAATGTATGTATTTATTAAAATATTTTTTTATGTGAAAGAACTTGCTCAAAAATGTAAATGCAAAACATAAATGTTCCCACAAATCCCTGTTCTGTATTATTTTCTTTTTGGCTTTTGCTACCATATGAGAACTGGAAACTATATTTTATCTATATGATTTTTTTATAGCGCTTTTCAAGAAACCATGGTCGCTTCACAAAGTAGTACAATAGTACAATCAATAGACAAACAAAGCAACAGTCAGCCTGCTTATTATTACAAATAAACAAGCAGATGGAGACAACAAATAACTACAGATAATTAACATAAGTTATAGAATCAAAGAGAACATTAAATACAATAAAGTAATCATATAACATAAAAATGAGAGAGCGAGAGATCACATGAAGGCAGAGAATATATGATTGATATGATATCATATGATATAATTGTTTCCTAGAGTTGTGCATAATATATAAGAGTGTGTGTTTCCAAGTAAAGCGTGACTGTGTTCCAATTACATGTTTCTTTTACATTTGATGACAGAGGACCTGCTGTTGGTGGAGGGAATGACTGTGAATAACAAAGACCAGGTGAATGCTCTTCATCTGATCAACGCCGCTCGCCTCGGCAACTCCAAAGCTGAGAGCGTACTTCACACCGGTAAGACGCACATCCAAGTACATACGTTATTCTCCAGCAGGTTTGTGGTGAAGAAAAGCTCTAATAGTCTCTCTTCTCTTCCCTAACAGCGGGTACTGCCCTGGGTTTGGGCATTGTGAACATCCTGCACATGATCAACCCGTCTCTAGTGATCCTGTCTGGTGTCCTGGCGAAGCATTATGAGGATTCAATTAATCAGGTCATCTGCCAGCGCGCTCTGCTCTCGGCGCAGGGGACCAAAATCATGGTGTCTGAGCTGGAGGATCCTGCCCTGCTGGGAGCCGCCAGCATGGTACTGGACTACACCACACGCCGTACCTACTGACGGAAGCTCGAAAACCAGGAACCAATCAGTTCGACTGAGGGCCAATCATTTGCTACGTTTTTGTTAGGATCATAGTGGCTTTTTAAGTCTGAAGAGAAAAAGCTTTTATTTGTTTTTACTTTTTTTTTTTTTGTAGTCACAAATAGGTGCTATATTATTTGGGATCAAATGCCTGATGAAAGGGGTGTCATTTTGAAGAATAATGTTACTTTATGAAGTAAGGTTTTTATTTAATATTTGTATGGTGTTACTAAGGGGTATTTTTAGAGAGAAGCTGCTATGGTTTAATTACCTGCTCTATGTCTTGCTTTCTATTATTTGTGTTTATTTTTCATGAAGAGGTCATGTTCTCCTTTGCGCCTTGTGCTGATCTGTTGCCAAGCCTTTTTTGTCTTCAGCACCATGTTTTTAATTGTATTCATTCAAACCTACCTGTATGAATGAGTAAAAAATGTTTGTCTATTATGTATACTCTAATTTAATATTTAATTTTTTGAATCACAGAACTTGTAAAATGATTTACATTTTATGTACATTAAAATCAACAAACCCATAATAAAAAGGCCCATAATACATGCATAAACTGTAGGTTATCTGCATATATGTATATATTTATATTAGGGCTGTCAAAAGATTAATCACATCCAAAATAAAAGTTTGTGTTTACATAATATATGTGTGTGAACTGTGTATAATTATTATTTATATATAAAAACACACACAAGCATGTATATATTTGCATTATATTTATATATAAAATATTTATATTTATATATAATATAAATTATATAAATGTATACAGTATATACATGCAAATATTTCTTAAATATATACATGAATATTTATATAAACATAATTATACAGAGTACACACAAATATATTATGTAAACACAAACTTTTATTTTGGATGTGATTAATCTTTTGACAGCCCTAATTTATATTAGTTTTTTAATACAAATGCTATTCTGTTTGTTTTGCTATGCACATGAAGAAAATAAGGGTTTCAGAATTAGTAATAATAGTTCGGTCGTCCTCAAATGATTCTTAAATAAACATTTAGATAAAATTAGTCTCCTGAACTGACTACATTATTACACACCTGTAACAGCAACTATTTGTGTAGCATTTTGGTTTCCTATGTTTGGTTGTTAGTAGATATCATGAACTGAGACACCTAGAGGCAAATTTAGTACTGTAAGCAATTTCTGTACCTCTACAAAAACAGAACAAAAATATTTTTTCAATTTGGCCAAGCAGACACTTCACAATATACAACTCCGAAATATACAAAGAAACCATGAACAGCACAGAATACAAAATGTGTGCAAAATATGTTTTTATGCATCACTTGACTAAAATACTGTGCTTTTAGTAGGTTAAACTTATCATGTTAAAACATCACATATTTAACAAAACAACCCAAATAAAGATGAACAAAAAGTGCAGAACTTTTATTGAAGCGAAGAGATAGGCCTTTTATTGTGAAAAACATGGGCGTGTGCACAAATAAACCCGGAAGTTTTACGTTCTCTTTCATCTAGACATTTGACGCGTGTAGTCAAATAATTGAGACAAGACTCACAGACTGTCATTTCTCTAGCCTTTTGCAGTGTTAGTGCACTTGGATTTAAAATGCCTCTTACATTTGAGTTATGCCCCGGTCGCATGATCGGAGGAAACAACCCGTGTTTCATTATTGCAGAAATCGGGCAGAATCATCAGGGAGACATTGAAATCGCCAAGAAAATGATCAAGATGGCAAAGGTAAGAGTTTATGTGTTTTTATCAACATCGATATAGTAAGTATATTAATGGCTGTAAGCCTGCAGATTAAATGCATTCTTTCGGGAATTGTTTAGCTAGTGTTTGCAATAGTTTTTAGTGTTTTTCGCAGCAGTCAAGTCACATAACTTCATTACTTTATCTCAAATCATTCAGAATGCTTCATCTCAAATCACTTCATCACACTTTGGAGGTTTGTCGTAGATTATCCTTGTTTAAGACATAACTCTACATACAGAGACGTTTAATAAGACCATATCATTCACATACATATATATATATATATATATATATATATATATATATATATATATATATATATATATATATATATATATATATATAGATATAGATGCTAAACATGGTTTAAATGAGTTCTGATACTGATTTTAGTTTCTTTTCTGAAAGAGAGATAAGAGAGGCCTACTGTAAAGTCCATTCATAATGGAATTATTGAATAAAAAAGAAAATATGTTTTAAGAATACACCACATCACTTTAAAGATTGAACTGGTCACAATGCTTGACTTTTCTTATTTTTGTACTTATCTTTTTTTCTGTCATTGTTACATTTAAGGTCTCGTTTTTTAATACAAAAATATAATTTAGTATATTTAGTAACTATTCTTCCTCTACTAGGACTGCGGGGCGGACTGTGCGAAGTTCCAGAAGAGTGAGCTGGAGTATAAGTTCAATAAGAGAGCGCTGGAGCGGCCGTACACCTCCAAACACTCCTGGGGGAAAACATACGGAGAGCACAAGCGCCATCTAGAGTTCAGCCATGAGCAGTACAGAGAGCTGCAGAAGTACGCCGAAGAAGTGGGCATCTTCTTCACTGCGTCTGGAATGGACGAGGTGAGCGGCACGCCCAATTTATTCGATTGAATTAAATTCACATTTATTTGTAAAGCACTTTTCTCAATACATATCGTTTCAAAGCAGCTTTACAGAAAATGCCTGTGTCTACATTACAATTTTAGAGTGATCTGTTGTTATAGGAGGTGTCCAAATTATGTATTTCAGAAATGTAAGCAGTTAGCTTACAAAGTATTAATTTAAACACCGTATTAAATTAAGGCAGAAACAACGAGCTCATTGAAGTAATGAATACAGGTTAACGATTAGGATATATAGCAGAATTTAGCATTGGTGCATGTTGATTCAGATTTTCATCATCTAAAGTCCGCGCAGGAGTTGGGAGTCATCTCTTCACAGGTGTTGAGGCATCTGAAGTCTTCATAAGAGGCTGGATCCAGACTGGAGCTGACAGACGCTCTTGTTACCTCAGGATGGGCATCCCGAGATAAAAAAGAAAAGCAAAAGGAAGCTATTTAGCATAGCTGCTGTTCTTAAAGGGATAGTTCACCCTAAAATGAAAATTCTGTCATCATTTACTCACCCTCAAGTTGTTCCAAACCTGTGTGAGTTTCTTTGTTCTGCTGAACACTAAAGAAGATATTTTGAAGAATGTTTGTAACCAAGGAAAAAAATACTATGCACGTACGACTACGATGGTTGCTCTATCTGCTTTGTTACAAACATTCTTCAAAATATCTTCTTTTGTGTTCAGCAGAACAAAGAAACTCATACAGGTTTGGAACAACTTGAGGGTAAGTAATTGATGACTATCCGTTTAACATTTAAGCAAAGATAATCATGTGCATTTTATCTGATAAAACTGTACAAGGTTATGAGATGTATTATGTGAATGCTTGGCTAAAGAGATTCGTCATTAATCTAGACTTAAACTGGGAGAGTGAGTCTGAGCCCCGAACATCATCAGGAAGGCTATTCCAGAGTTTAGGAGCCAAATGGCAAAACGCTCTCCCTCCTTTAGTGGACTTAGATATTCTAGGTACTACCAGAAGCCCAGAGTTTTGTGATATTAAAGAGCGAGATGGATTGTAGTGCGATAGAAGATCAGTTAAATACACTGGAGCTAAACCATTTAGGGCCTTATAGGTCAGCAGCAATACTTTATAATCGATACGGAATTTAATAGGTAACCAGTGTAGAGATGATCAAATTGGTGATATATGATCATATTTTCTTGACCTAGTAAGAACTGTAGCAGCTGCATTTTGGACTGATTGTGGCTTGTTTATTGAGGATGCAGGACAATCAGCTAGTAATGCATTACAGCTAGTCTAGAGGTCATGAATGCATGAACTAGCTTTTCTGCATCAGAAACAGACAACATGTTTCGTAGCTTAGCATTGTTTCTGAATTCATGTTAATATGTTGTTGTTGTTGTTGTTGTTTTTTTTTGGGGGGGGGGGGCTTCAGGCTTACTGTTAACTAGGAAAAAAGACATAAACCTGCTGAACTCATCAAATAGTGATGTAATGAAATTCCAAAATGTCTTGTGTATTACTGTATTGTTTTATCTATTGTTTCATCACATTTGTCATGGTATGATCACAGCTGCCTCTTGCATACTGGAGCGGTACCGTGATTCTTCTCTCTTGTGTCTTTAAGATGGCTGTAGAATTCCTGCATGAGCTCAAAGTGCCTTTTTTCAAAGTTGGATCTGGAGACACCAACAACTTCCCCTACCTCAAGAAAACTGCTCAAAAAGGTCTCCATCATTTTTTTTCTTCATTATTATAATCTGATAATATCACAAACAACAATCAATAATATATTGTAAAATTATAAAATTGCTACTAATGTACTGCCACACACATATTTAATAAAAAAGAGGATCCTTTATTCAGAAAGGATGCATTAAATTAATCAAAAAAGTTACAGTACAGAGATTTAAATGCTAATTCACACTGCACAGACAGACACCAACCAACGGCAACAGTCACCAGATTACAGTGCGTCAATTCTCAGACGTTCCAAGACCCGACAAACGCCACCATAAACACCACTGATATGACACATTATATATATATATATATATATATATATATATATATATATATATATATATATATATATATATATATATATAATATATACACACATACATATACAGGTCCTTCTCAAAAAATTAGCATATTGTGATAAAGTTAATTATTTTCCATAATGTAATGATAAAAATTAAACTTTCATATATTTTAGATTCATTGCACACCAACTGAAATATTTCAGGTCTTTTATTGTTTTAATACTGATGATTTTGGCATACAGCTCATGAAAACCCAAAATTCCTATCTCAATAAATTAGCATATTTCATCCGACCAATAAAAGAAAAGTGTTTTTAATACAAAAAAAGTCAACCTTCAAATAATTATGTTCAGTTAGGCACTCAATACTTGGTCGGGAATCCTTTTGCAGAAATGACTGCTT
The DNA here is from genome assembly GCA_023566225.1 of Romanogobio albipinnatus. Lineage (NCBI taxonomy): Eukaryota > Metazoa > Chordata > Actinopteri > Cypriniformes > Gobionidae > Romanogobio > Romanogobio albipinnatus. The sequence goes on from CM042241.1 coordinate 18,929,421, forward strand.
CAATGCGGCGTGGCATGGAGGCAATCAGCCTGTGGCACTGCTGAGGTGTTATGGAGGCCCAGGATGCTTCGATAGCGGCCTTAAGCTCATCCAGAGTGTTGGGTCTTGCGTCTCTCAACTTTCTCTTCACAATATCCCACAGATTCTCTATGGGGTTCAGGTCAGGAGAGTTGGCAGGCCAATTGAGCACAGTAATACCATGGTCAGTAAACCATTTACCAGTGGTTTTGGCACTGTGAGCAGGTGCCAGGTCGTGCTGAACAATGAAATCATCTCCATAAAGCTTTTCAGCAGATGGAAGCATGAAGTGCTCCGAAATCTCCTGATAGCTAGCTGCATTGACCCTGCCCTTGATAAAACACAGTGGACCAACACCAGCAGCTGACATGGCACCCCAGACCATCACTGACTGTGGGTACTTGACACTGGACTTCAGGCATTTTGGCATTTCCTTCTCCCCAGTCTTCCTCCAGACTCTGACACCTTGATTTCCGAATGACATGCAAAATTTGCTTTCATCCGAAAAAAGTACTTTGGACCACTGAGCAACAGTCCAGTGCTGCTTCTCTGTAGCCCAGGTCAGGCGCTTCTGCCGCTGTTTCTGGGTCAAAAGTGGCTTGACCTGGGGAATGCGGCACCTGTAGCCCATTTCCTTCACACAAATGTGCACGGTGGCTCTGGATGTTTCTACTCCAGACTCAGTCCACTGCTTCCGCAGGTTTCCCAAGGTCTGGAATCGGTCCATCTCCACAATCTTCCTCAGGGTCCGGTCACCTCTTCTCGTTGTGCAGCGTTTTTTGCCACACTTTTTCCTTCCCACAGACTTCCCACTGAGGTGCCTTGATACAGCACTCTGGGAACAGCCTATTCGTTCAGAAATGTATTTCTGTGTCTTACCCTCTTGCTTGAGGGTGTCAATGATGGCCTTCTGGACAGCAGTCAGGTCGGCAGTCTTACCCATGATTGCGGTTTTGAGTAATGAACCAGGCTGGGAGTTTTTGCAATGAATCTAAAATATATGAAAGTTAAATTTTGATCATTACATTATGGAAAATAATGAACTTTATCACAATATGCAAATTTTTTGAGAAGGACCTGTACATATACATACATACATACATACATACACATACACACAAATTTAACTGATGCTTGTGTGTGTGTTCAGGACGTCCTATGGTTGTATCTAGTGGGATGCAGTCCATGGAGACCATGCGGCGCGTTTACGAGACTGTGAAGGAACACAACCAAAACTTCTGCATCCTGCAGTGCACAAGCGCATATCCACTGGAACCTGAGGACGTCAACCTGCGGGTTATCATGGTAAACAAACCAGCTCTTTGTACACTCAAAAATCCATTTGATGTAATTCAAGTACAGCGCACGTGTATCAACATCAGAATCATTATGGTCTGCATTTTGTGACCTACCTGATAGTTTAAAACCTTACATTATATAATTATATCACTAGCTAAATTAAACATTATATAATTATGATTAGATAAATGAGTCTTGCATAACCATAAAGTAAAATTATGTATAATTTTGTAAAAAAAATTCCCCCCAACCTACAGGAATATCAAAAAGAATTTCCTGACATTCCCATTGGCTACTCAGGCCATGAAAGTGGGATCAGCATCACAGTGGGGGCAGTTGCAATGGGAGCAAAGGTCGTGGAGCGGCATGTGACCTTGGACAAGTCCTGGAAGGGCAGCGATCATGAGGCATCTCTGGTGCCGGCAGAGCTGGCAGATCTGGTGCAATCCATCCGCACTGTGGAGAGAGCTTTGGGCACTGGGCTGAAATGCATGCTGCCCTGTGAGGTGCCATGCCATGACAAGGTACAATAAGACCCAGTTCGAATACATTCCTTTTTCATTTTGTTATGTCTACATGTCAGTTAGTAAAGAGGCAAGCATCACTATTACTATCACTCATACTTAGAGTTGTATTATTTTATTATATTATTTTTTTAAATAGTATTAGCCCTAAAAATGATGCTACTTCAGTGTTAATTTAGTATTATATATTCACTATTATAGTATTTATTAATAATTTGGATTATCTTTCATTTTCGTTTAACTCATTTTGTTTTGTCATTTTTATTAAATATTCTATTTAGCTTTAGCTATTTAGATTTGAAGGTACACTATTTAACTTTTTTTTGTTAAATTACCAAAATTACATCGTCAATAATTCTTCCAAAATGTGTTTTTGTCTTACACTTATTCATATGGTAAGCCTGTTATAAGGGTTTATATTTTAGACCTGTCGGGATGGTTTTTGCAGGAAATTGTGTACATGCGTCAGTAACGCCACCCACCTGTGCGTGCCTCGTCATATCCATAAATAGAGAAAAGTTGCTCCGGCTACTTTGATGCAACTTTTTTTCTTAGTTTTATTTTTAGTTAATTGGTTAGTTCACCCAAAAATGAAAATTAGCCATGATTTACTCACCCTCAAGTCATCCTAGGTGTATATGACATTCTTCTTTCAGACGAATACAATTGGAGTTATATTAAAAAATGTCCTGGCTCTTCCATAGCTTTACAATGACAGTGAATGGCAGCCCAACCTTTTTTTTCTTATACAAACCCATCAATTTGCTGTATTAACCCCCTCGGAGCCGTGTGGATTACTTTTATAATGGATGGATGCACTTTTTTGGTCTTCAAATTTTGGGTTGCCATATACTGCCATTATAATGCTTGGAAGAGACATATTTAAAAGGTGCAGTGTGTAGTATTTATGAGGATCTATTGACAGAAATGCAATATAATATACATTACTATGTTTTCAGTGAATTATAAAGACCTTACATAATGTACCGTTATGTTTTTATTACCTTAGAATGAGCAATTTCTACCTACATACACCGCGGGTCCCCTTACAGTGAAATCGCCATTTTGCGCCGTCATGTTTCTACAGTAGCCCTAAACGGACAAACTTCTCTACAGAGCGCTAGCTACTCTCTGCTCTCTCCGACTACAACATTTTTGTCCTGTCGGCCCCTGTAGCTTCTCTATGAGCTTTGGGTGATGCAACACACAACCTCACCACTAGATGACGCTAAAATTCACACACTGCACCTTTAATATAACTGATTGTGTTCATCTGAAAGAAGAATGTCATATACACCAATATGGCTTGAGGGTGAGTAAATCATGGGCTAATTTTCATTTTTGGGTGAGCTAACCCTTTAACAGTAACAACACTGTGCTACAGATATGATACCTCAAATCATGTGACTTGTTAAGGAAAGGTGTGCTATTAGCACTCAATCTGTCCATTGCAATGTTAATTTTTCAAATTCATTTTTTCATCTTTACCCCCTACTCCAACACCAGCGTTTTTTTATAGCTCCATTCTTTCCGTCTTATGCTGCATTCCTGTTCTTGCCCCATTTCCTCCCAAAACATCCTGTCTTATACATTTGATGGTAAAACGGAAGAAAAGTTATTGTTCGCTACCCATATGCCTCAATTAGTTCCTAACTTTGCTTCCTCTGAAATGTTTTTGTCTTCAAGTAATCTGCTCTGTCAGAACATTCCTATAATTCTTCTTCTCCATCTTTCACTCCTTTCTAGCTCGGGAAGTCTGTGGTTGCAAAGACAGCCATCCCGAAGGGTACAGAACTCACCCTTGACATGCTGACTGTGAAAGTAGCTGAACCCAAGGGTGTAGCTCCAGAAGACATCTTCCAGCTGGTGGGGAAGAAAGTGACGATAGATTTTGAGAAGGATGACAGCATCACTGAGGATGCAGTCGACAACTATGGCAAAAAAGCCAAAGCCTGAGGAAAATTGGCACCGTGTGTGATTCTTGATCAGACTGGAAAGAAATGTACACTTTAGCCAAAATAGAATGCATTATTCAAGAACCACGGTTAAAATTGCACTAAGTGCTGTCATCAGACCCACTATTTGCCAAATATTGTTATAAATAAAATATAAAATGGAAACAGTGGTAATCTGTCTCATTTTTTAAATGAATTAAAGGTAATGATTTATAATTATGGAATAAAAAAAGGTGAAGGATTTTATTTCTATGCATAAACAATTGTCTGACCAATTTAATTGGACATTTGCCATGGTACTACTAACATGAGTCTTGTTTTTTGGGTATATTCCATGGCAGTACCACAGTTGTCTTGTGGACTATTTAAATAACATGGTATATTAAATGGTATTAATTCATCAGTATTATATATATATATATATCACAGTCTTTTTTGGTGAAAAGTAATGTCTAAAATGACACTCTTGCTCTCAATTGGCCTTAAAGATCCAGCACGAATCTGTCTGTGAAGGACACTACATTCAGTCAGTTTTTCATGATAAAGTTTTTTTATATTCATAATATGATACGTATGCAATCCCATATTGCTGCAACGCCCTATCAGGACCTATGATCACGGCACGCTGTTGGTCACGGGACTCGCACAGCAACGGTTTAGTCATTTCATTGGTCGACGACTGAGCTCCTCGTCATTTGAATGGAGAGTAGAACTGCCGATCAAAAATACACAACTCTGATTGGCTGAGCCTCGTTTCATTCAGCTCCTTTCACTCTTAGGCACCTCCCTCGCTGACATTGGAGTCGTCGACGAGGAAGACAGCAGGGTGATTTGTGTTTTTCAGTTGTTCTCACTCCAAACACATTTAGCGAGCCATGGACGATTTTGATATGCTCAGTGCCCCCCAAGGAAGCGCAGGAAACGGCGTGGGGGCAGACGAGGACCCCGCGGCAGCATTTCTGGCCCAGCAAGAGAGCGAGATCGCGGGCATCGAGAATGACGAGGGCTTCAGCATCCTGGACAGCGGAGATGTGCCTTCATCCCTGAGCCAAGACCAGGACGGTGTGTTTACACGACAATACACATACAAAAACCCTCGTTATATTCTTATAACCGACAAAAACATTTAAGCAAATGACTGTTTTATTCGCCTGTTAGCCAGCTAGCCTTCACTCAGAGCTCTATATGTATATGGACTCTCTCTCTGTGTGTGTAAATAATACGTGCTGCGCTATTTATGTAGATAACCCTGCCAAAGATGCATCCAAATAATATTAGCCGTTTAAATGTCTTAATGGTTTACCGACTGGCAGTTAAAGGAAGCAGGAAAATGGCGTTATCTGTTGTTAACTCAGCTCTTTATGAGACTCCCTGCACTAGACCTCGCAACGGTTTCATCGGGATTTAATTTGTTTTTAAAGTATTTTTTTGTTTTGTTGGAAACACACATTTATCGTGTTTTTTTTTGGTCTAGATGTTTTACTCTGGTACTGATTGTATCAGGGTAATTCCAGTTCCTTTAGCGCTAATGGGATATATATTATACAGTGACCTTTGGAATGAAGGCTGTGTGTGTTCAGTTCCTCTAGCCCTTATCCTGGAGTGTCCAGGCGTCTTTTACATCTCCAAATCTAGTGAGATGCACATTAAGACCACATTTTAGGGCTTCAAAGACGCCTTCGAACATTATTGGTTGTTTAAAAGTAAAAAATAAAATAAAACATTGGCTGATGTGCGAACGGATTGTGATCCAGGAGAACGAATGATTCCTATGTCCAGAAATGTTCGCCTCAAAGGTTGGAACACGGATATAAATGGCCAGGAATGAATGATTCGGACGCGTCTGTCATATTCATAAATGCTTGATTCGGACGCACCTTTACGAGACATATTAAATCCAAAGGTTTGAACATGCCCGTAATGGTCAGAAATTATTGATTCGAACTCGCAAATGATGCCCAAAAAGATTCAAAAGTGTTTGTGATGCCTCATTTGAACTCGGATGTGAAGCATAAAAATCAATGGATCGAATAGACTTGTTTCAAACGCACCTGTGATGCCCAAAATTACATTTACACATTTTGTATATGCCATTATCCAGTACGACTTGCAATTGACTTGAATTCAATACATACATATTATTTATACATCTATTAATTTAATGAATTATTTATGCAGGTATTTAGGTTTCTATCACAAGCATCTTACAGCTGAATGAATCTCCACAGGTACCTAAACTATAATGGTACCTTTTCTAATTAATTTGAAACCCGACAATGACTGAAATTAGTATATTTCTTGTTACACCAACACCATGTTCTGTGGTTAAAGAAAATCAGTATGCATTTTGAAATTAAATATGCAGTCTTGCTCTTAATGTAGTTTAATTACAACAAGGAGAATATTACCAGTCAACAGAAGTGTCTGGTATTCCCTTTTTTACTGGCCGTTGGCTTGAATGTTTCTCTGGCCGTAAGGTTTGAATAAATTATGATGGGGATGTTGTTTCACTGGCACAAAGGCACAGTCTGACTTAGGTCTTGGAAGTACAGCGTAGTGTGTGTTGAAAGTCAGGCCTGCATAACGTCTGGTCGTAATGTCTTGGGTTAAAAATTGATTTGCATGTGTTGAAAACATTTGGTCGTTATTACTGTTTGTATGGTAAAGTATATACGTATTGCTCAACGAAAAGTGATCAAATCGCTTCTAGTGAAGAAATGTGCCATAATGTTTTTCACTGATTCAGGAAGAAAGGAAAAGAAGTCAGCAAAACCAGAGACTTAGGCAAGAGGAAAGACTATATCCTGTCCATGAATTCAACACTAAAGTAAAGCTATGTTACGGACAGCACATTACTGCAAATTAACTACTGTTCCTTGAATACTTGAATGCTCTTTTATTTGGCAGGTGCTTTTATCCAAAGTAACTTGCATTGCGTTCAAGTTTTTTTTTTATCACCCCCAATTCATGCATTCCCTGGGAATTGAGCCCATGACCATGACATTGTTAGTGCCATGCTCTACTGTTTGAGCTACAGGAAGGCTAAATAGCCTTGCAATGCATTTTTCACTCAACAACTATCCTGTGATGATTCATACAGAATAACTGTATGAGATGCATGAAAAATCGACTAGACAATGGCTGTATTTAACACATCCATGTTTTTCTTTTTTCTTGACAGGAGCAGTGAATGGAGATCTGCATGGGGTAAGACCTTGAAGACTGCTTGCCTGTACTCAATCAAACTCACAATCTGTTACTATTATGACATGGTAGTCGAATGCTTTTGATTTTGCCGTTTTCATTGCAAAGACTGTAAAGTTTTCTGTTGATGCACAATAAGACCCACAGTGTGCATTACAACAGTACAAAAGACTACATCTAAATCTAGACTTGCTTTAAACGTTTGATTCCTTTTTAAGCACTGGTTCTAAATCGCTGAAAGCTGATGTGTGTATATTTAGCCAATATTAAATGGTTTTATTACCCCTATAAAGCAGAGAGTTTCATATTTGATGCAGAATTTCTAAGGCCTCTAAATAATCTGTTGTAGACATTTTACTATGTGCCTTCTGCCCTCTGATAGTTCATACTTTTTTACTAGGTGAAAAATTGTCCATGTCCAATGTGTCCTGCTCTGAAATCTTTAATGATTTTAACAAGTTAATGTAGAATTACTTTTTATTGTTTGTGATACTTCAAGATTAACATTTACTGTACTGAACCAATTTAGGTTTTTAATATCAGTAAAGCCCTATTCGCATGGGATTAGTATCATCTGGGGACCTCTGGTGATTTGTAATAATTGCAGAGAATGTCTGTGATCTTAATCCCGTGCGAATCGGCCATGTCTGTAATTTGTAAAGTAAATATTCCCCCGCAAATTACCTACCATATTTCGCAGAACACAGAGGTCCTGTGATTAATATTAGTCCCGTGCGAATCGGCATCTCTGTGATTTGGCCGGGATTAGGTGGATCGTATATAATTTTTGCAAGGTTTTTGTGTCCTGTGCGCATTTTTATCTTTATCTTTCACGAAGAATGGAGCTAGGCTGCATATAATGCGCACCGTTATGAATTCCCGTGCGGCCGTGCAGATTATAGCCTACTTTCACTTTAGAATGAGCAATTTGGGAGTAAATTGCTTGAAGGGTGTGTTTAATATTATTCATAATGAAAAACACAAAAACAGAACAGTACAATGACAAACTCACTTAAATGGGCGCTTTTACATTTAGCTTTGAAACTGAAACTTCTGCTGTATATTGTTATTATATTGCTCAGTTAAGTTTTTAATTGTAGCGTCTGTTCTCTAACTGAACTAAATTATTTTTATTACTATAAAACGATCAAAATGATATCGATTCGACTGTTTATAATTTCATAAAGCTATATCTATAACGAAAATCTTTTACAAGTCTTAACATCATATCTGGGAGATAGTCAGTAAAATCACAGGCTTGCTTATCCCGTGCGAATGCGCCACGCAAAATTCAGATGTGGGGGAGTAATTTCTAAATCACACGAGGTCCCCAGATAATACTAATCCTGTGCGAATAGGACTTAAGACATATTGGGAGACATATAGAGACATGCCTGATAGAATAGAGTGATTGTTATTTATATTATATACTGTTATAAGAAATATAATGATTTACATTACAGTCTATCAGAATTTCACCTTCTTTTTGGGCATTTAAATATCAACAACCACATTGCATATTTTTCCTCCAATTGGCCTAAAATTGAAATGACATATTCTTCTGTATCATATTATATAAGTCATAAAGCCAGATGTAATTCAGACGCATTCCATTTAAATACATTTTTTATGTAATGTCAGGCATTAACTTTGCCTGTGAGCTGGATAGTGAAGGCCCACTTTTTCTAGTCACTCATATTTTAACAAGCCAGTTTTACACCGATCACTGACAGGTGAAGTGAATAACACTGATTTTCTCTTCATCACGGCTCCTGTTAGTGGGTGGGCTATATTAGGCAGCAAGTGAACATTTTGTCCTCAAAGTTGATGTGTTAGAAGCAGGAAAAATGGGCAAGCGTAAGGATTTGAGCGAGTTTAACAAGGGCCAAATTGTGATGGCTAGACGACTGGGTCAGATCATCTCCAAAACTGCAGCTGTTCCCAAAAGTATCAAAAGTGGTACAAGGAAGGAACAGTGGTGAACCGGCGACAGGGTCATGGGTGGCCCCATTGATGCACGTGGGGAGCGAAAGCTGTGTGATCAAACAGACGAGCTACTGTAGCTATAATTGCTCAAGAAGTTAATGCTGATTCTGATGGAAAGGTGTCAGAATACACAGTGCATTGCAGTTTGTTGCGTATGGGGCTGCATAGCCGCAGACCAGTTAGGGTGCCCATGCTGACCCCTGTCCACCACTGAAAGCGCCAACAGTGGGCATCAGAACTGGACCACGGCGCAATGGAAGAAAGGTGGCCTGGTCTGATGAATCCCACTTTCTTTTATATCACGTGGATGGCCAGGTGCATGTGCGTCGCTTACCTGGGGAACACATGGCACCAGGATGCACTATGGGAAGAATGTACCACCTACCTAAGCATTGTTGCAGGCCATGTACACCCTTTCATGGAAACGGTATTCCCTGGTGGCTGTGGTCTATTTCAGCAGGATAATGCGCCCTGCCACAAAGCAAAAATAGTTCAGGAATGGTTTGCGGAGCACAATGACTTTGAGGAGTTGACTTGGACAAACAAGTCCGATCCATGGAGGCCCCACCTCACAATGTTATGCCTGATTGGTGTTTCCATTTTAAGTATATCAAATATTTCATTAAAATAATTGATGAATCACTGATCCACACTAAAGAAGTGTATAAATTAAATGGTCTACTGCGATTTGTGTTGTTTGGACTCCTAATTTTAGCTGCGTGTGCTTTGTAGGAGAGTAATGGTCCTTCAGACGTGTATGCGGCCATCTCCAGTGTCGATCGGTTGCAGGCCGAGCCGGAGAGCTTGAGGAAGTGGAGAGAGGAGCAGCAAGAGAGGCTGGAGCAGCTTGGTAACTTGAGTAAACACATAGACGTTCTTCTTAAGATTTTGAAACCTTTCATTTATGGCTGACTGATATATCCCGCTCTCTGCTATTTTTCAGACGCTAACTCGCGTAAGCAGGAGGTAGAGTGGAAGGAGAAGGCAAAGCTGGAGCTGGAGGAGTGGCACACCAGGCAGAACGAGCAGCTGGAGAAGACCAAAGTGAACAACAGGTACACGACACTGTTCGAGCAGCTGAAATCTAGAAGTGAGGCCTTTCTGTCTTTTTCCGTCTGGTTCCAGAAGCACTAGAAAGTGCACAGCTCCTCCATCGTACTCGACGGCAAGGTGTATGCTGGGTCACAGTGTATTCAAAGGGCAAATATTAAGTTACTTAAAGAATAGGTCAACCTCAAATGAATGTACTTTTTCTTGCTTTCTTTTTTTATGTGTAGGAAACATTCATAACATCTCATACATATTTGGAATAATATGAGAGTAAACTATTCATATGAATAACATCGTAATGGTAATCATTTTGTGATGTTGCAACGCTAATTATATGAGAACAGTGAAGAGCCAGATTTGAGTGTCTGACCGTTTTGAATGATCATGTGATCGTGCCCTTGGACACTTCTGCTGTGTTTTGGTCACATGATCATGTCTGGTCCAATTCGAAAAAGTTGCTAGATCTACGATTGGCACCAAATGTTGTATTCAGCTATAAGAACAAAGCTCCTTCCGCTTCAGGGAAGCATTTGATTGAATTTTACAATTGCAATTAATGTGCTAAATAGGATTCAATTTGTTTTTGTAAAAAGAACACGAGTGATTCAAAAGGAAAATGTTCTATTTTAGCTTCAAGTGCATGTTTTGTGCTTTCCCATTCAGTCCCAGTGAAAGTTTTAGTATGTTTTGGTACAAATAAAAATTATGTCGTCTTAACTCTTGCTGTATATCTTTCCTCTGAATGTGAAATGGTTGTCTGTTTATTTGTCCTGTTTTGTCTCTCTGTCTTTCACTCTCGTGTGCCGTGTTGTCCACTTGTATGTACTTGGCCTGGTGTTAACACTGGTATGGTAACACTGCTCTGTATGAGTGTTATTTTTCTCCTTTTTACCACTCTCTCTGTTCTCTCCTGCTTCGCTGCTCTCCTCTGGGACTCCCAGGGTGCTGGATGAGGATTTCTACAAACAACCCTTCGCTGATCTGATTGGTTATGTGTATGTTGCTAAACTAACATCCTTTCTTTTCACATGCATTTCTCATTAACTCATTCTCCTGCATCTCATCTTTTTTCATAACTTTCTTACACATTTCTAACCAAATACTTAGATAACTTCATATTTCAAACCAGGGTGATAGTTTTTGTTGAAGACTAATTGGACAAATAATTCTGCACACTATGCATGCTGTCCATCTCCGCATTCCCCCTTATGTTTAAGTTACATAGCACATTGTATAGCCGTCTTGCCCATTCAGTCATTTCTCATTTGTCTTTCTTATTTATTTTTTATTCTTATTAATATTTGTTCATGGTCATTTCTAAAAAGTTTATATGAACCCATTTTTTTGTCATATGTTTGATGTGCATTTGTCACAATTTGTCTGCATTTTGTTTACGTTCAAGATATGATGTCTAAGCATTTGTATAAATTGTGAGATGATTTATTGTTATTTATTGTCTAACATTGTTATTAATTGAGATTATTGATTATATTAACGCTATTTAGTGCAGTAGTAGTGTATCTGTAATACAGCCGTAGTGACTTTCTAAGCAACTACGTCTCAAAGCCAAATAATGGTAAACCAGCCAGTAATATAATTGCTAAAAATACAAATGTACATCTAATGATGTTTTTATTTATTCTTAATAGAATTCTTAATTTATAGAAATGTGTGTATTATTATTATTATTATACCATTCCATTTGTTTTATTACTTTATTATATTATTACAAAGGAAGATTAAGACTCAAAATAGTGATTTTTATTTAAAATAAAATGTAAACCAAGACTCTGTGCACCTTTATCCCATGGCTGGCACTTGGCCTGGACACGTAGTTGCTTCTGTTAGACGGAGTATTGTAGAGTACGGTGTGCCTAGGTTGAGCAAAGCTGTCCCAGGCTAGAACTGTAACTGTCCTCTTAGTTCTGCAGCCCTCATATTCATCATGGACCTCTTACTGCTTCTGCCTATTCTGCAGAACTAGTGTAAACTAGTGTTAGCTGCTTTTCTTTTGCTTGGTAAATGTCTCTCAACTGAAGCGCCAGTTGAGATCGCCGAATGCCGCAAGCGGCACACACATCAATGATGGCTGCAAGCTAAGCGCACATAGAAGCACTCCTAAGATGACTTGGGTTTTGAACAGTGCATGCCTGCTTTGGTCATCTGCATAAATCTCATTTCTTTTGGTTTTCTATATATCTGACTTGTGATCTGTTTCTCCTTGTTTTTCTTTTCTCTATGCACCTTTAAGCACTCACATTAACCATCCTTGCTACCGCCTAGACCAGTTAAGTAAAAAAAGAAAACAGAAAAAGAAAAATAAAGACAAGAGAACCAAATATGCTCAGGGAACAAACAGCACTTACTGCAAAGTTATACACCAATGAATTGCTGTCTTTATTATCAACATGTTTCTGCTAAAGTTAAGATTCTGGATGTCCTTTTGTGGTGATGTGTTGGTGCCCTAGTCCTGTACGTTGATGTAGTTGATTGTGACCGTGATTTACCTCATTGGCTTTTCATACCCATTTTGCTGCGTATACTGTGTGATAGTGAAGAGGCTAATGCAACTCTACTGGACTGAGTCCATGGCAGCGGAAAGGGTTGGTAATGGGCCGGGAGGAAACGGGAATAGTCGAATATGGTCTCAAAAAGCTCTCCGAAGATTTCTATGTTAAGAGCTCTTTAGCGTTTTGGCTTGCCAGAAACTTGGTTTAGTTGCCCCATGCTCAGCAGAAGGCCCCGCTTTTGGTCACTGCCCACGCATGGCACGTTCAGCCTTTGCACAGAGATTTAGTGGTTAAAATAAGCTAATTGGCCTGTCAATCGCTGCGTTGAAGGCCCATTAGCGTACATGATTCCTTGACATTCCTCTGACCGCCAAGAGATGAGGAATGTCCCACAACACAAGGATTCTCAAAGTACAACAAATTGTTTTAACCAACTGAATCGCTGCAAAATTTGATTGTGGCTGTTCTGGAACCTTTTCCTGCCTTCAAGATCAAGACTAGTTCTGGTAATGGTGGGTTGGGGGCATGATGCTCAAACTACCATCTGTTTTGGATGTGGTCACCTGAAGAATGTCTCTTTATGAATGTATTGTTGGATGGAAATAACCATTGTTTTTCACCCAGACACTGCTGCTTTGGTACACTTGCCTCTTACCTCCTAACAAAGCACCTTGCGAAACAACATTTCCTCCATTGTTTTAGAAGCTTTCAATACCTATGTTGTTAAGTCAATTTATGATGTAACAATTATTCTCACAGTTCTCAAGGCATTATGGAGGTCAGCGATTTGTGTGCTTAAGCGGGACGTGTCTGAGAGTGTTTCTGGCTTCTGTCCGAAGCTGATTTTGTGGTTTCTCGTCGGCAGGGCGGCTGAGGAAGCCATGGTGTCGGAGCTTGACGAGAACAGCCCCGGCACAGAATGGGAGCGTGTGGCGCGCCTTTGCGATTTCAACCCCAAGTCCAGCAAGCAGGCCAAGGATGTCTCCCGCATGCGTTCGGTCCTCATCTCCCTTAAACAGGCCCCTCTCGTCCGCTAAGCTCCGCCTCTGGAGTCCGCAAAACCACAAGTTCCAGCAGCCATTGGGTTTCACAACATTGATTCCTTTGTGGTCCCATCCTAATGGCTTCGAGCTCCAATTTCCATATATAAATAACCTATATTATATTATTACATAATATGATGTAGGTATATCTATATCTATATTCCATCTATATACATATATATAACAATGTTCAGATTGTTTTTATTTTTGGTGTCTATTTTAAGGACCAAACTTCATGTTCATTTTTCATGTAGACAGAGTGTGTGGCATTGTGACACTATCTATGCATTTCCTTCCCCAGCTGTTTTGGGAATACAGTACTAATTGTCTTGTGTATGTTGTATACAGATGGTGGATATAGCTTGTGTGTGTGTAACTATGTACATAAAGACCGGTCCTCTACACTTCATTGTGAGATTATGGCACAAGTTGTTGATGAACAGAGCTGTAGCCCAGTAAAATGTCACCTCATGTTGTCCATTCTGTTTCAATATGATTAAACACATTTGAAATGTTAAATGGTTGTTATTTTGTGGGGGGAAATTACCAATGTACTTCTTTAGCTTTACCTCGTATATGCAGTTTGTTTTAAATTTTCATTTTGAGGCCCCCCTTGAAAGCTTGCGCTGTAGTAGGCTGCAAGGGTCTTTGAAATGACCTTTGTCTTCTATAAATAATGAAGTGATATGGAACTGTAATGTGGTTAAGACCTGCCTGCAACTAAAATGGAAACTAACTGCACACCTTAGAACGGCTGTGAACCAATGCAATCAAACATTTAACAGCCCTGTGGTATAAATGATTGCATGTATTGGTCAAATCTTACAATGGCACAAGCTAACCAGGAAAAAATATGTTCTAGGAAGACCATAAAATCATTTGTATTAAATGTTTAAAAACATTTGCTTCACTGGCAGTTGAAGAAAAATTATTTGAAACAAAAGCCTACAATATATTACATTCACCAAGAAAAAAAGTGCCGTGATTCCATCAACCTCTTAATTATCATACAATTATCAAATGAACACATGAGGAATCCTGCCAGTTAAAGCCCTTGCCTCTCAATGATAAGCCCAGTGACAAACTGGTCAGGTTGCTTCTTATTAGATGATGTGACAAAACAGTTGCTGTTGATCTACGATAAAGTCTCAAGATCCATCATGGATGCAGCTTTTCTCCGTTGTGACATCACATTCAGCTGAAACAGAAAAAGCAGTTTAGAGTGGGTTCTGTGCACCCTTTGTCCAGAAGCAACAGTTGGTTGAAGTAAAAATTGCATTCAAATATATAAACATAAAATAAATCTTTCTATATACACACTTACTGGCTACTTTATTACATACACCTTTCTTGTACTGGGTTGGACCCCCTTTTCACTTCAGAACTGCCTTAATTTGTCATGACAGATTCAACAAATTGCTGCATATTTGTCAGCTGCAAACCGCAATCCCTAAAGTGCTCTATGATTGAGATCTGGTGACTTGAGTATAGTGAACTCATTGTCTTGTTCAAGAAAACAGTTTGAGATGATTTGAGCTTTGTGCCATGGTGCATTATCCTCCTGTTGGAAGTAGCCATCAGAAGAGGGACATGATCAGCAACAATACTCCGGTAGGCTGTGACGTTTAAACAATGATCATTTGGTACTAAGGAGCCAAAAGCGTGCCAAGAAAATATCCCCCACACCATTACACCACCACCACCAGCCCTGTTCTTAGCTGACAGGAGTAGCACCCGGTGTGATCTACTAAAGCAACCCATCCCTCTTCAAGGTTCAACATGTTTAGAGATGTTCATCTGCAGACCTCGGTTGTAACAAGTGTTTTTTTATTTTGTTTATTTTTATTACAATTGCCTTTCGATCAGCTCGAATCAGTCTGGCCATTCTCCTTGGACCTCTGGCATCAGAAAGGCATGTGTGTCCACAGAACTGCCGCTCACTAGATATTTTCTCTTCTTTTTTTTGACCATTCCCAGTAAACCTTAGAGTTGGTTGTGCATAAAAATCCCAATAGATCAGCAACCATGCCACCAACAACCATGCCACACTCAAAGTCACATGGTGTTTGAACATAAATGTGTGCTGGCAGTGAGTACACAACCACTTATAAATGGTAAAAATTCACCCACTACCTTTTTTGTCTCAGAACAAGCTGTTTGCAGATTCCGGGCAATGTGATGTCACATTGTACAGGCCACCCCCACAAATGTTGATGGACACTGCTGTTTTAGCATAGACCCCACCCTCAGAGAGTGGTACACAGTCCGCCATGTTTGTCTCCTTGCCAGAGCATTTAACAGCAGCATTGAAGTAAGAAATGTGTTCTTACTAAAGCGCATTCAGTGATTTTCTGTTTATCCTTTGTTGTTTGATTCATATGAACAGCAGATATACATTGAGGAAAATAAGTATTTGAACACCCTGCTATTTTGCAAGTTCTCCCACTTGGAAATCATGGAGGGGTCTGAAATTGTCATCGTAGGTGCATTTCCACTGTGAGAGATATAATCAAAAAAAAAAAATCCAGAAATCACAATATATGATTTTTTTAACTATTTATTTGTATGATATACAAATAAAATATCGATAGAACGATAATGATATGTATCGCGATAGACACGTCATCGATATCATTAAAAAATGTGTTCGATAAACCGTTTGAGAATTTTTTTTTTCTTCGTCGGAAGAAACCAGAGGTTGCGAAGCAAGTTTGGTTGCATGAACAAAGGCATTCGCCCTCTGGTAACCAAGCAATATGGGGAGTAACAGGCTGTATCAATTTTGGTTGCCCCATATCGATTGTCTCGTGTTGGATTAATTCGTCAGTAAACGGAACCGGCGTGGAATGATAAGTGGAAAATGAGTGATGCAGCGAGCAAGGAAATTGTTGATAAAACAGGAAAACAAGTCAGCTCGCCAGTATGGCAGGTTTTTGGATCGTAGTCAGACCAATGTTTGCAAGACTGTCGTCCCCACCAAGACTGGCAATACCACAAACTTGTTTTACCAGCCTTGTTTATCATTTCTCCGCTGACAGCGCGTGTTTATGGGGACGTGTTTATACTCGACGCACTCGCCATTGTCCTATTCTTGACTTCGCCCCCTAAACCCTCAATCACTATTCCCTACTTTAATCCACTAATACAGTTCACTTGAAGGAGTGCATGAAAACAAGTGAGCGAATTCGGTCAGTACACTCGTTATTGCGGTGCAAAGTGGAATAGAATGTGTGCACTCAATAACGTCCACTATCCTTTCAGACACCACTACAAATGGCTGTCCCCTCAAATAGCTCCCTATTTAAGGATACAGGGGGCGATTTCCGATTCAGCCTTTGAAACTGCATGGAGAGGTAGGCCTACTCTGCATCAGTGCCTTATGACAAAGCATCTAAACGGTAACCGTTACAAAGAAATAATGGAGGCACTGCACCTTAATGTTGAGATAATTGTTAAGTGTTCATTGTGATTTTAGACTTGTGTTTATGTTTTAATTATTTGAGTGTTTTCCATGGTTGTGTTGACATTTCTGCCTTTATAACTGAGGGGATTATAATCAGAGAAAGGATACGTTTATAATAAAAACGTTTAAATGTAAAATATTTTTCTCCTGGTCCTTATTTTAAATAGGTCATAAAAAATATCAATAATTATCGATATCGACCGACAAGAAACACTTATATCGTGATACAGTTTTCAGCCATATCGCCCAGCCCTAATTTAGCCCTGGACTGGGGCTAAAATTCAGCCCTGGATAAACCCAGCCCACCTGGCCCATGAGTTCCCCGTGAATGTTTTTGCCTTAAATTCGAGTAAATAAATAAAACTAGGACAGGGACAAAATATCATTTACTCACCCTCAAGTTGTTCCAAACCTGTATGAGTTTCTTTGTTCTGCTGAACACTAAAGAAGATATTTTGAAGAATGTCTGTAACCAAGCAGATAGAGCAATCATTGACTACCATAGTATTTTTCCCCCTACTATGGTAGTCAATTGTTGCTCTATCTGCTTTGTTACAAGCATTCTTCAAAATATCTTCTTCTGTGTTCGCAAAAACAAAGAAACTCACACAGGTTTGGAACAACTTGAGGGTGAGTAAATGATGACAGAATTTTCATTTTTGGGTAAACTATCCCTTTAAGTACAATCTTGTACATTTGTCTTTTTGTCCGTCATGTTGTGATTCACCTCATAGCTGGCTGGTTGGTTTGGTTTATGGCTTAAAGACTTTTTTTAAAATCCCTAAGGAAAAAATACTTTCGGAACAGGCTATGGAAAACGTGGGCAGAGACTGTTGTATTCTATAGGCAGGAAGTGTGTAAATATTCAGTATGGTACATATACCTGTTGTGAAGCACTTGCTGCACGTTGCTCTGCCTGAGATAGACGCCTCTGAAGACGTGTGTTTTTCTCCTGCTGCTCTGAAACCTGCCTCTCATACTAGAGGTAGAAATGATGACATTACTCATTGAAAACCCCTTAGAAATGTTATCACTTACAGTATACTGTACAGTACACACCTCCAGCATCTTCTGATGATCAGCTTCCATCTGGATCTCCAGTTCCTGAACACGCTGTTTCTGTCTGTTCAGCTCTGACCTGCAATGACCACAATCTCGATGCTGCAATCTACATTTAATCAATAGGCCATATGGAAGCTAATTTCTTAATACGATGATAAAAAGATTCTGTGCTGAAATTCCCCTCACCAAAAGCAAGATTTTTTACATTTGACGAAAACAGTGTTGCATGAACATAAAAAACTAGTAATCTGGGTATCATTCACATCAATGTAGGATGAGTTAACAAAGTTGAAGTGCTCTGTTCAGATAGCCAACCCTAAATATGTGTAACAGTAATAGTGATTCTTGCCTTTACTTGGCAAATAACACGTCTGTGGGATCTGTGTGCATCAAGTGTGTTTGAGCGTTCACCTAAGGCTGCTGAGTTTCTGCTGGAAAGCCTGTGTGAGGTTCTTGGCCTCGTCTTTGTAGCGGCTGATGGTTTTCTGTTGAGCGAGCACTAGTCTGGTCAAACCGGCGCTGGAGTTTTTACTGCTCTCCTCCATCTCTCTCAGCCTGGACTCCAAACTCTGCTCTTTCACACACAGCTCCTGCTGCATCGAAGACACCTACACACACAAAGAAAATCTGTTAAAGCCATATTCAACACTTATAGTCCATTTATAACATTACTCAAGGATTTTTTACACTGAAACAACTCGTAATTTAGTTTTTCCTCACTATTTCGCACTGTTTATCCTCCGTTTGCACTATTAGGCCTTAAAGAGTTGTTCAGACAAAAATCTTTTACCCTTGTCATTCCAAACCACTAAAGACTTTTGTTTACCATATTTGATGTACTTTAAAGCAGCACTAGGTAACTTTTCAACCTTCATAATAGATTTTCAAGACTCTTGTGATGATACATCGACTTCCAATAGGTTGAATGACACGTCTGCCATAGCCTGACGGGGTCTGTATCGTTTTTAATCGTACTTTTAAACTTCGGGTTTCGGGTAGTAACCCGAGAAAAAAAAAAAAACTACAAAATTCGACTGCTTTACGGCATATACGTCACTTCCACCATCACCCCCACTTCCTTAAATTCGGACGTGCGAGCCCAACTATCAAAATCAGATGAGGCAGAGTTAGAGTCCTCAACAACAGATTCCTGCAAAAACGAGAAGTGTTATTGTTTGAGTGTAAACTTTCTACAGCATAATGTTGGTGTACTGTATTATGATGAACCTAACGTTTTTTGGCTGAAAAAACATTTCAAATGTAAGCCTATGTCTAAACGGCATGTACAAGTTTGGTAGGGGCTACATTCTTGCAAGTAAATACATAAGACGTACAAAATCATATTTTAGGATACCTAACATGTCTGTGATATTTATTTATTTGTCTTGCCTCAAGCTATAATGCAAATCAATTTTTCAAATTTGAAGATTCATCTATGGTAGCTTGATATTATATTGAGGATATATGGTTATTACCTACCACTCAAACATTGAATTGAAGTATCATATAGATTCTGTAAAACGGTAACCAGTAGACTAGACTACTATAATGATGCTGGCTTGTAAACGTGAGCATCGCGATCATTTGGCGTTTGAAAAAAATAAATAAAACCCATGTTCACCACCATATTCATTTGACATGCTGAAACATATGCCACTGTACCTGGGATGAAGACATTTCACACGCGACGCAAGCAGAACACCAGCATGTGAACTCCTCCTGCAGTGTTCAGGGCTATCATAGTTGTCATGTCAACAAATGCACGTGCGATGCATCCCCTGATGTAGGATGTAGTAGAGGACAATACTGTTTCCCAACTGTAGGGGGACCCCGAGAGCAAAACCTACCTAGTGCTGCTTTAAGCGCATTGATTGCCTAAATTAAACCAATTTTAAATCAGAAAAAGCAATTGTGTCTCTTCAGAAGACCGGTTAAACTGCTCAATTCATACAGATAATTTTTTACCTTTCAACAAAGGGACATTTGTGTTTTGAAGACAAAGTCTTCATGAGGACGAGTAAAAGATGACAATTTTATGGGTGAACTATACCTTTTAAAGACTTTATTTAAATTATGTATGTTATGATTGGTTAACCTCTGCATATGAGTGTAGTTCATGCTGTTGTTCATCAAGTCGGGCGAAAAATACAGGGGTGCCTTTCCCGTACAATGATGTAACTCGCTGCTTAACGTTGATGCATCGTTGAAGAAATCAACTAGCTACTCACGACTGTTTCCCAAAACTGTGTTGTCACAAATAACTACCTTTAATAAACCCGTTTGAGATCGAATTAAATGGTAGATTTTGTGCTATAAATTACAAACATGGCATATGAGGGCTAATTCTCATTTTCTCATAATTTTTTCCATATTCAGTCATAGGCTCATTCTTATGTACTAGAGCACATACGCACACTTTTAAAAAAACGGTGCTTTAAATCTCTTGACAAACTAAAAGACATAAATGGCATTTGTATGTATTCGAAATAAAAGATTGTACTGAATGTCCTGAATGTACTTACATTTCGGAGCCCCGCAAATTACATGCAAGAAAAAAAAAGTTAATTGTGCGCACAATTTACTATTTAATTCCCTCGATTTGCTAAATCGTGCAGACGATTTACTACTTCGTTCCCTTGACTTGCTAAACCGTCCACACGATTTACTAATTCGTTCCCACGATTTAGCCTACTATTTTTTTGCGGGGCTCCGTACTTAATAAATCCTTATCTTGAGCAAAATAAGTCCACGTGTCATGCAAACAAGAAACTGCATCTAACCACAGGTCGAGAGCTGTCGTTCCAACCACACAACCTTGCGTTGGAACTATGGTTTCGGAAGCGCTGACTCGTTGAACTATGCTGATAACGAAGAAACTTGCGACCATAGTTGGCTAACGATGCTTTTGGGAAATGCACCCCTGATTAGTTATTAATATATAAATGTGGGTCGATATATGCTAATGTGCTCATGGTTATGACATCAATACCACCAAAAAAAATTATGACAAAGCCCTTAAAAAATTGCATGAAGGGATAGTTCACCCAAAATATACTTTTCTTCTGAAAAGCAAAAAATAAATTTTGAAGAATGTTTCTGAACTGTTTTTGTCACTACAATAAATGTCGATGGGGTCCAAAATCAATGTGGACATACATAAAGACAGACAAACTAAAATATCATCTTTTGTGTTCTACAGAAGAAATAAAATCAAACAGGTTTGACATTTCATGAAGGTGAGTAAATGATTTCCTTTAAATGGCAAACAACAGCTTTGTGTCACTGTGTATCAGAATGCAGTTGTTTGTAACCTGTTGTTTGGCACGTCTCTGAGCTAGTGTACACTCTTTGCGGAGTGCTTCCATGTCTCTGTGCAGCTGCTGGTTCTCTTGCTGCAGTGTGAGTCTCTCTTCACTGATGGCTGTACTCTCCAGTCTTGCGCTGGTCAGCGCTGACTGCAGCCTCCGCACCTCCTCCTGACAGCGCGACAGCTCCTCTGAATACCTGCACAAGCACAGAAGAGCCAGGAAAATAATAATGATGCACCTTTATATTTGCCCTCAATCTAGTTCATGAGCATGTGTGTGTTCTCACTCCATCTCCATCTTCTTCATCTTGTTTTTTGTGCTGTTCAGTGTGAGTTGTGTTTCATCCTTCAGTCGTTCTGCATTTAAACATCTCTGATGAAGAGCCTCCATCTTCCTCATCTCAGGCTCTCCAACCCGGCCCTCTTTATAGACCTACAACACACACACACACACACACACAATTTGATTAATTTTTTAATATCAAAATACAATAAAAACAGTAACAATGTGAAGATCTATCCATCCATCTAAATATAGTAATACAGATCATTGGTTCTGCGATATTCTGTGTTAACTGGCTGGATGTACATTATCCCTTACTTAACGGTGATAATTAAATGCAATAAGGCTGTATGTTGCTGTGATGAGTAAAAATGTGCATTTATTTTCACCTTTTCCAGCTCCTCTTCCACAGCTTTTCTCTCGCGATGAGCTCTTTCAATCAGTGTCTCTTTATCGGCACATTCCTACACACAACCATAGGAAATATGTTAATATACATTAGCAACAGTTGTTGCTGTACACATCTGTACATGTGCTGATGATGAGTGTGTCACCAGTTGCAGGGCAGATAGCTCCTCAGCCATGCGATGAATCTGATTGTTACACTGCTTGCGAACACTCTCAACCTAAAAAGAAAAGATTCATAACTATAAGCTACACTCGAAGATGGAAACAATATATGCAAACTGTGATCACAGATTAGATGGATGTTGAAACACTAGAATGACACTGACTTCACTGTGCCATAACCATGCTTTGCCAGTGCAAACAGTTAGGCTATTTTTGACTGTAGAGCTCTACAGGGATTGCAGCCTATTTGATGTGTTGTCTACTCTGACTAAGAACCATCGGGGCTTTTGCACTGGATGAACGTTTTCATAATTCCTATAACTATTGGGAGAAATACCAGATTTTTGGCGTGTTCGCATCACACTGAGAACAAATTTTAGTTATAGGAACACCTTTTGACGTAAGTGTACAGTGTTTGGCTGAACACATGCCATATGAAACACTGGCACCCGCCACTATTAAAAAGCCATGTAAATGCACAGTTTACATATACTTACTCCACAAACATGGAAAACAGTGATGATGGCATTTACCGGTCACCTTTGTCTGTGACGCTGTGTTCTTAGCCTAAATGATATGTAGCACTGCAAGTTGTCATAGGAGATTTAGTCTCTTAGCCCTTCCAATAGCGTAACTTATACATCTACATTCCCATCTCAGTCATCACGCAGCCCACAAAACAGTTGTTGACAAAGTTGCTGTCGGCTGGCTAACGTCACTTCAGAGTTCCTACTGGCAGTGTGAATGCAACCAGGAAAATGGCCGTTTAGGGGAAAATGTAGTTCTTGTGGGATCACCCAGATGGCTAGCTCTTATTAACTACCCGGTGCAAAAGCCCCTCATGATACCTAAAATATTGTCTAATTAGGCTCACAAGGGTTGGAGCAGAGCCTAATTGAACCTGTCTGAGATCTGATGCCTCCAGCTTATTCTTTTGTCTCCATTTGTTCAAGAATCCTGGCTGTGATCACCTCTTTCCTGGTGCGCAAGGCAGCATCCTGGATCAGCTGCTTCATGGCATCTTTCATCTTCTCCAGCTCTTCTGCTCTCTGTTTCTCCCTCAGCTGAGCCTACAGCAACACACACACACACACAAAATCATTTTTGATTACATTAAGTCAGGTACATATAGAACAGAGTATGCATTGGGCCGTGCGGTGTTGTTATTTGGAGATTGACCTGTTCTCTCTGAAGCGAGGCCTCCTCAGCCAGCTGGATGGAGTTGCGGAGGCGACTGAGGGCTTCAAACTTCTCCTCTTCCAGAGAGGCGCAGCGACCCTGCAGTTCTCCCACTTGCCGCTCCCACTCCGTCTGTTTCCTGCGCACTGACTCACAATCCTGTGTCGCTGCTTTGAGTCTGGAAAACAAACAAATACATAAATAAAATAACATTTCCATATTTTCAACAACATTAAAATGAAACAATATATTCAAACTCCTCTTATTTTCAAAAATAAATGAGGTAATATAAAAGGTTATTCTTTTTCTACCCTCCATTCTGAAATGCATTGTTTTTGATTTCTTTTCTATTTTTTGAGGCTCTTTTTAATAATTTTTTTTAACAATGTATACATTTAAGCAATTTATACATTTATACATTTTTCATGTCCATTAGTCATTTTGGACTTGGTGTGAACAGGCTGTAAAACATCACGTTCACTACCATTTAAAAGTCTGTAAGATTTTTTAAAATGTCTCTTATGCTCACCAAGCCTGCGTTTGTTTGATTGAAAATGCAGTAAAACAGTAAAATTGTGAAATATTAGTACAATTCAAAATAACTTTTCTATTTAAATTCTACATTTTAAAATGTAATTTATTCCTGTGATGGCAAAGCTGAATATCAGCATCATTCCTCCTGTCACATGATCCTTCAGAAATCATTCTAATATGATGATTTGGTGTTCAAGAATAATTTATTATTATCAATGTTGAAAAGAGTTGTACTGCTTAATGTTTTAAAAGCATTTATTTGAAAAAGAAATCATTTGTAACATTAAATGTATTTTACACTCTCTTTTGAATTATTTAATACATCCATGCTGAATTGAAAAAAAAGAAAAAAAAATTACAACAGAGAAAAACGGAATAAAACAATATAAATGAAAAGCATAAAATAAATAGGCCTAACGTTACACTAAATATTTTTCACTTAAATAATTAACAAATTAAGATGACAAAATGAAAATACACTGAATCCTTTTGAAGCTTTGAAGAACCGGAATAGTTTTTTTTCCGTCAGACTAAGTTTTTTCCCCCATCAAATAAAAATAGCAGGGCTACCTCAATCCACAGCTTGACAGTTTTTTTTTTTTTTTTTTTAAAGTAACATGTCTACATGTTGTGTGGTTAGTCTGAAGCGCAGCCTGTTGACAGTTAGACCCGCGCCCTCTCAGATGGCACTGATGCCCCGGGAATACAGAGATAATGCCTCGCTAGAGTGGCCAGCCTCGGGAAACGCCATCCATTTGCTTTCCACCAGTCAAGAGCTTGTACTTCTGCTGTATTTTAATACCGCGTGGCATATTTTGCAAGTAACTTTGTCGCCCTTTCTGTCGAAATGGTCCAACACAGTAGGACTATACTACTTTTCTATTGCTTCATTTTGCGAAATATGTAAGTATAGGCACATGTGGTTGCACGTGTTGACGCTCCCCGTGAGTTAACAAATATAGCATATTTTTCTTTAACCATGCAGCAACCCATCCCCCACACACACAAAAACCCCCATAAAAACAGACAGTATTAATTGGTTAAAATTCTTACTTAACGGTTAACGGTTAAACGGTCAATATGAGCATCCTTAACTGAAATCATAATTGATAGACTTCACCTGGCCTCTAGCTGGTTCAGTGCTCCTTGTAGTTGCTGTAGTCTCCGGTCAGACGCTTCCTCTCTACCGTGAGCTTCTGCTGCGTCCTCTTCCTGCACCATCACACAGACATGACATTATTAGACAACACACAGTAGGGTGATAAGAACACTTACATAAGGACAATTATAGCAACATCTCTCACCCTCCTCTGCATCTGATCCTGCACATTCTGCAGGAGTCTGGTCATCTCCTCCACTTTAGTCGAGGCAGATCTCTGCTCGACTTTTGCTTGCCTGAAACATCATACAGAAACACACACAAAGAAATTAGATTTTTTTTAGTACTTTCTAAATAAATTTGACCTTTTTACTGTTTTTTATTGATAGCATAGTAGTGAGAGGACAATCTTTAAAATTCAGTACGATTTAGAGGTATTTCAAGAAGAACAGTAAAGAAAATTCAATCTTCTGGAGTAAATGTGACTGCACTACAGTCTTGAGAAGCACACTGAGTTGACTGAATTATAAACGCATGAGCAAAAGAGAACTCAAGTCAAGGTTAAGTCATAAAGAGTTGGCCATCTGGAACGCTACCTGAGTTGGCTGCGTAACTCCTCCAGCTCTCTGCTCTGTTCCTCCACCGTCTTAAGGAACTGCTGATTGGTCTGAGTGTGACAGGACAGACATGAACGCCGGCCAGGCATAACGGCAAAGAAATTCACAAGGATGAAAAACAGAGGAGAGGATGGAGGCTGTTTAGAGGTCAAGATGGGATAGGTGTGAAAATGTTGGGTGTGTGAAAGCTACACTGCTCATTAAATATTCAGGAATAGAGTAGTGTTTCTCTACAACCACTACACGCATGCACGCACGCACGCACGCACACACACACACACAAGGCTGAACAATGAACAACACTCATGCAAACAGGTGGCGTTCTGACTAATGTGACGAAATGTGTGTGTGAGACTAAGACAGTGGAAGGATTATGCCTTTAAAACCATTGCATAACAACTGACTGAACACAGAACCCTCGAATGGCACTAATATCACTAATAAAACCCTTCCAAACAAATAAAATTATACATCCAAACACATTTTCCAGGTAAAACAGAATTTTGAGTGGGAAAAGCGACTTGCTTTTACTCATCTGGATGTATAATATAAGCAATAACGTACAATCACTTGGCCATTATCACAAAATAAAGAGGGTTTAAAGGGATTTATTTTCCAAATAAATACATAAATGGACATTCCTCATGTGTAAATTGCTTTGGATTGAATGTCTGCTAAATGCTTACATGTTAAACGTAATGCTTTTATTATATGAGAACAAAGAGGCTGCAAAGTGATATGAGAGACAAGAAAGTTTTAGAAAGTCAATTCAAAAGTGCATAAAGTTTTCATTACATCGTGAAAGATTATTTCATCAGGAAAAAACAATGAAACATGCACAATAAACCAGGAGACATTAACTGGGGAAAGTAAATACAGTAGATTTAGATTTTAACCATTACTGTTTAAATATTGAAAGAGGCAGTCTTACCGATTCTAGCTTCTGATTGGCCAGCTGGAGCTTCTGTGCGTGTTGTTGAATCTGTGCCAGCTGATTCTAAAACAGCACAGTAATTGTCAGTAAGAGTACAGACAAACTATTTAAATAATTAAATAATGTGCATTATAATAAGCTTCAAGCCATAGTTAAGCCAATATTTTACAGCCAACAGCTAATATTGAATTCATATATTCAAATAATCTGTCTCAGCATGCCTTCTAATTTATGTACAAGTGTAAGAAAGTGCTGGGGGACTGTTTGTTCTGTTAACTGTGCCTGCATGTAGTTAAACACTGCCCTCTAGTGTCCAATAATCATATTACATATTCTAGAAAAAAAGTGAGAAAATTAAAGTGTTTATTGAAAAACAAATTTAACAGAGATTCAGATAAAGCAGTCCAAATATGTGCTAAACCTGTCAAGTTTGAAAACAAACCTGCATTATAAATAGACAATGAGTCGAGTATGTAAACACAAATATGAGTTTGGCTACCTGCATGTGCTGCCGTTCAACCGTGTGCATATGTCCGTCACTCATGGAGCTCTGGTACTGGGTCTGAAGACGATCCAACTCCTGCGAAGCTGTCTGCCACATCTGAAGAACCCGTTCTTTCTCCTAAAGACACACACAAAACAAACGGAGGTTAAACATATTATGATTGTGGCCTTTCATGACAAAACTCTCTAAATATCTTTGAGATCTGAGACGTGATGTTAATGTGGAGTACAGAAGCAACGTTAATTGAACTGAATGGATATATAGTTTGCAGAGTATGGGCTTATAAAGCATGAATCTGACAATGGCAAGGTTATGGGATTTATTGGCAGGGCAAATACATATTCCTTGCATTTTAGTCGCTTTGACAGACGCATAAAGGTTGACAGTGTTTCTGTAACTTCCGAAGCAAAAAAATACCATAGTTTCTATAATTATATCGTGTTTATGTGAGCTATGATATTTTGCCATGAATATTTACTTAAGCTGAATGCAAGAGATGATTTGTTTTGAACTAGCAATTATAATTTAAGTTTTGGCTATGCTTATAAATTAAATTTTACAAATTGACTTTTTTTTTTAAAGATGTAAAATGTCTATGAATACTCCTGAGTATTCATGCAAATGAATTGCTGGCTTCAAATGGATTCATTAAAATGGACAGTTTGCAAAACTAATTTGCATGAATAATCATATTCCCAGATCTAGCACCCTTTTTTGCTAATGAGGTTTAAAACAGAGTTGCTATTCAAATATTTTATTCTTAATGCTTTCATTCTTTTTGCAAGACAAGGAGTGGAAAACTAGCACAGAGTCATGCAATATTCACAATATTTCTTATTATGTATTGGCAAAATCAATGTGAATATTTCAAACGTACATCTCATTAATTGTAAAATATATAATATAATAACTGTGCTGCATCTCTATAAAATCTCGCTGGGTGTTTAATTTATGGCTACTTATTTCATTCTCATTTAATTAAAAAATTAGAACTGAATATAAATTTGAAAAAAGTGTCCAAAAACTCAAAAATAAGTCACTTGAGGCTTGACTTGAACTGACACGCTCTCTAGAGAGGTTTAGATGTGATTTGCAACATGACATTCTGGTGAACTGCTCCCTAAAGGAGGGCAAAGATGTGCAAAGTCGGGCTGAAAGTGGGACGCTTGATGAGTGACGCACTAATATCTCATTACTCCGTAATGTCAAGTGTTGATATGTAATCCTCAGGAGCACATGGAGCACATGAAGCGCACTCCACGCTGATTAAAACCGATTCCCTCAGCACAACATGACCTGCGTCGTCGCATCAGATATTAACTAAAGAACGAAGCTTTAAAGACAGAATAACCCCAGACCACCCCTCGCAGATGTCAGAGGACAGCCGGAATACAGGGCCAGGAAAGTGCCTGTGGGTTTATAGCTGCGCAGACCGACTCATGGGAGTTTAGAGATGGTTATGCAGCGGGTCTGTATATTCACCTCCACGGCACACTTGACCTGCTCCTCCAGATTGCTGATGGCGATTACATCCGCTGCCGCGTCTCCTTCTGTTCCAGTGGACAGAGACTGCAGCTGCTTTTCAATAGATGTTCTCTGCTCCGCATGAAGCCTGCAAATAAAAATTAATATACAGTTAATGCAAAAGGTCAACCTTCAGGAATTATCTGCAGACATGCTTTGATTTGTTCTACAATATTAGCTGACTTTTAAGTACTAGTAATTGATTTGTAGGGGGGGAGGGGGAGTGAGGGTACTTTTTAAAATGGGTTACAAAGTGCAAGTTTTTGAAAACGATACCGTGTTATAAAACGATAACGATACGGCATGTATAATACAGCATTTAGTCGTTTTCGCAGATACGTGTGAACAAGGATCGTTCTGACATTGTTGCCATCTGAACGGCAAACTTTACAAAAATGCAAAAGGATTGTTGTTTTTTTTTCATTTTTAGTACATTGGTTTCATTTAAAGGGGGGTGGGGGTGGTATCTAAAGCCATTTCATGCATTCGGACTAAAGGCTGATTTATACTTCTGCGTCGGACCTGCGGTGTAGCCTTTACGCCGTGGGCTACACGTCCTTGTCCGCAGCAACACACAGTTACACATGCAGAGGGAGCATGCGCACCCCTGAGGGAGGGGTTCTGGCAGACCAATCACAGCGCTTGCGGTCAGCATAGAATTGACGCGTTGTTACATTTTTGGAGAGGTGCACGTCAGGGTACGTCGTAGGCTACACGTGCAACAGGGGCGATTCTACTATTTTCATAGTAGAAATTTTCAAAATTGGTAAGACTTTAGTTTAGGGTTCAATTCTCACTATTAGCCTAACTAGTAGACTATTAGTATGCATATTAGGATATTGGCTGTTTATTATTTCGTTTCGGGGGCATGGCCCATCGAGAAAATTTTGATTTCTATGATCTACATATGTGCATTTTAAGAGGTTCTGAACACCAAAAAATTTGATAACAATAGCTTGAAAACCATGTCAGTGGGTAGATACGTATGGCTGATAAAAGTTTTTCCATTTTTGTCAGTGAAGAAAATAAACATATATGTTTAACTGATATTTATATGTTTAATGAATCATTTTCGAAGGCTAACAGGAAAGCTATAGGTAACTAAATTTATTAAATTAATTCACAATATGCACACATTCATTACTAATCTCATGCCTAATCTGAAGAAAACGGCTTTGTTAATATTTCTTGTTTGTTAATTATATTATAAATTACATTACATATGCCTATTTCAAATCAAAATGGCGAAATTAGACAAAAGTTTATTAATTTGCCTGAATATTTGTGTCATTTGTTTAACATTTCTAACTTAAAGAAGCAGCTGTCAAATATGAAATGTTTAGTTTAGCTACATATCTCGCACTTGACGTCGAGTCGCGCTGCTAAAATTCATGCTCAGCCTCAGCAGCTTCTGTGTGAACATAAAGCCCGTCTACTCTGATTTGATTGGTTTTCTCAAATATTTTGACATTGACGAGCGGTGACAGACCAATGAGGCTCAGATCAACGCACACACCTCTGCTTCTGACGTGCGCTCTATTTACCGCCACAGCGGATTGAAGCCTCCCGCCAGTTTCATATGTTTGAAAGGTTAATCACACATTTTTTAGTTATTTTTCTGTCATTTAGACCACGAAATCAACAATGTCACTAAAGAAGTGTGTTTTTGGTTATGAGGAAAAGATAACCTTGTTTGGCTTCCCAAATAACCTAGTGTTAAGGAAACAGTGGATGCAGTTTGTTTTTTCAAGTGTGTTTTTTTGTTCCTGGTCATGAGTCGAAACTGCAGGCGGTGAGTGAAATTGCATCAAATGTCTGTGTTTTATTAGCAATCGGTGCGTAAGTGCATATAATGTAAACAACACGAACGTATAGTGAATCGAAAGTTATCCAGGGATAATGCCATAATGTATTTTGATTGTGTGTGTGTGTGCTCGTGACTCTTTCGCTCCACCCACTGCACGCCAGCACAAGCTTGGCTGTTTTCGGAAAGAATCTGTAAAGCGAATCTGTATTTTATAAATATAATAAAACTAAAGACTCTTATGAGAGATATGAAGGATGCAATACTACTCTATAGGTACTCAAGATTAACATGAAACTGACAGAAACTGTGTGTGTTATGTACCCTTTAATGGTACCCTCAGATTATGGTGGTAGGTGCAAAAGTTTTCTAGATAAAAAAAAAGAAAGTCACTGAATTACAGCAAACCTCACTTTCTCCCAACAATAAAGATAATTTACGTAAAAGGTGTCCTGCGATTACCAGAACCACCTCATCTTGCACTGCAGAAGCTGTTAGCACTGACTGACTCCGAAAATAAACCAGTGTCTGCGTAAAGAAATCAGCAGGAGATCCATTTGAAAGCTCTTACCGCTCATTTTCTTTAACCACCTGCTCCAGGCTTGCTTTGACGTCTGTCATCTGCCTCTGAGTGTTTGACAGGGAAAAACAAGTGTGTGAGTGAGTGGTGGGAGGATGGTGATAGAGAGAGATTGAGAGAAAGAGTACTCTTGAATGGCAAACTTATTACAAGACAAATTTACTTGATTTGGGATTAAACTGCAATTTAAAGCTGACAGCATGAAATCAGCCCCACCAAGCCCTGACAGTTGCAAAACCTCACTGTAATGCAAGCATTCATGTGGTGTGAGTCATGGGCATCGGAAGCAAAAAAAATGTGGGTGGGTCCTCAGAATTTTTTTACTGGAGTAGATGCCAATAAGTACAAATATACTACTTTGCTTGCTAAGCGTATAGTTCGGAAAGACAAAATTATGGGAATCGCCATATTATTGAGAGTGGCAGTAGTGTAGGGGTAAGACGCACGGCATCTAGTTTTGACACAAATCGACCCGCGGTTCGAGTCCGCCTTTCGCCGAGCTCAATCTTTTCCCTTTTCCCATCACATATCAGATCGGAAAGGCATTTATTTTCAATAAAAATGACGAAAATATTAGAAAAGTGGACTAACACGTCTAACGTATTTAAAGGTCCCGTTCTTCGTGTTTTTTGAAGCTTTGATTGTGTTTACAGTGTGCAATATAACATGTGTTCGTGTTTCGTGTGTAAAAAAACCCAGTATTTTTAACACAATTTACTTATCTGTACACCGCTGTTTTCACTCTCCTAAAAACAGCTGATGACTTCCTTATTCTATGAAGTCCCTCCTTCAGAAATACGTAACGAGTTCTGATTGTGCCAGCGGTTCCCGTGTTGTGATTTGACTGCACCTTAGCGAACGTGTCACGGTTCCTGTGTTGTGATTCGACAGCAGCTTAGCGCACGTGGAAAGGTCACGCCTCTTAACGGGGTGATGTATGCGCTTAATGATCTCTACAGCGTCCCTGGGAAAGCCAAACAAAGGTGATTTGACTCCGGGATGAAAATAACAGCGTCTCGACGTCATGGCGACAAACGCACTCAAACGCAACACTTCCTTTTCTCCACGCGACACGTCCTCTTCTCCACGTGGGACAGCAACAAGACCACGCCCCCTTTTTGCGCGTAGTCTTGTGGGCAGAGGTTAGTCTGTTCTACTGTTCTATCGACGTCATTTATGAAGTACCAGGATGTAGTCCAAGCCAGCCGTTCGCTGTAGGCTTTGAAAGGGAACTTCTGTTAAATAAAATATCTCGCTTGGCATTGAACTTTGAGCTTTATAATTTTACAGGTATTATTTATGCTCTAACAGCAACATTACACACTAACTAAAGTTTGAACAGTGGGATCACGAAGAAGGGGACCTTTAATAATAAGTGTTTATCGATTAGGGTTAGGTAAACTGACGTGCTGAATGTTAGAGACGATAAAAGTGAGTGGGTCCAATATCATTGATCGTAAAAAGTTGGTGGGTCTTGTCCCACCCACATACAATGGTTCCGACGGCCATGGTGTGAGTAGAGTAGTATAGTGTAAGCCTTTTCATGTGTACCTGATAGAACTTGAGCTGCATCTCCATCTGTTGTATGTGTCTGTCATATTCTTCTATTAGAGGAGCCATTAGACTGAAAACACACACCCAGGGCATATACGACATCATTATGCAATTAAGATTATAGGCTATTAACATTCAGAATTCCATGGTACTGGATTACATGACAGTACAATTTATTTAACATTACTGTAACAGTATGCTACTATATATAGATAATAATTTTACATTTAAAATCGCAATAGATATAAAGCTTGACTTTATAGGGACATAGGTATGCATGTGTACATGCGCGTGTGTGTGTGTGGGCATGTTTTTGTGAAATATCAGGACACAAATGTGTATAATGACATGGGTATGACATAGGTATTACAAAAAGAGGGTGAAATATGAGGACGTTCCCCATGTCCTCACTTTTCAAAATGCTTATATTTCACACAGAATTTGGTTTTTTTCACAGAAAGTAAACTGCACAGTCTCCTGTGAGGGTTAAGTTTAGGGGCAGGGGCAGTGTAGGGGGATATAAAATACGGTTTGTACGGTATAAAAGCCATTACGCCTATGGAATGTCCCCACATTTCACAAAAACACCCCTGTGTGTGTGTGTGTGTGTGTGTGTGTGTGTGTGTGTGTATATATATATATATATATATATATATATATATATACACACATACATTTTAAATGTAAAATTATTATCTATATATAGTAACATACTGTTACAGTAATATTAATTTAATTGTACTGTCATGCTTTTTGTTAAATGCATTTTCTGCTGGAGTTTTTTTTAACAAAATAATTGGTCAGATAAATACCTTAACCAAGTGTAGCTTTTTGTTCTTCCCTCATATTTATAATATATATATAAAATAGAAAATAATTGCTTTATATTTTGATGGTTTAATCTAACTTGTAGTAGGGTATATAATTAATACACATTTAAAATTGCATATTAAATGAAACATAAATACTAAATTTTAAATAATTTTCAAATCGAAATTGGAATAGAGCTAACCTTTACAAAAATTGCCAATCCAAACAAGATCGGTAAAAGGTGAGAAAATGAAACGGCACATGTATAACTCTTTGTAAATTCTGTAGAAATTTCAGCCAAACTTTCAATATGAGATTATTTCCAGTAGTATGGTGTTCACGAAAACTATGTGAATAAATAATGTTTGCACGGTTAAGATAGTAGATGAACTGAGCCAGAGGCTATTCTAGTAGGTTAGTAACTGGCCATAGGGACTTACCCTCTGTCTGAAAGCCAGGGAGCTGCAGATTCCATGACCACATCATCTGCCTAAAAAAGTGAAATAATTATATTCTATGCACAACATCCCAAGTGCTTCGAGCCTTCATTATTATTAGGAATTGTTCCGTTTCCCCCCAACATTGCTTTGAGTTAGCTCTGTCGAAACGAAAGTTCTGTCGTAATTTACTCTCATGTTGTTCCAAACCTGTTTGGACACCCTTCACTTCACTATGGGAAATACAACAACAGCAGTGAATGGTGACTAAAGCTATTACTCTTCACATGCCTAACATCTCCTTTTGTGTAACAGACAAAAGCAAGTCATACAGATTTGGAACAACAGAATGAAAATTGAAATGTTCATGTATTTATTTTAGCTGTGAAGACTTCCTTTAATACTTAACAAAACATTAACTGTGCACCATAAGCTAATTATGTTATGAATGCTAGAAATGATCTACAGATTCAACAAATCAAGCAATAAAATTGCATCTAATCATATAACTAACCTGTGACACTGAGGAGGGAGGAGGAAATTCATCCTGATATCGACCAAGGACTGAGTTTAAACGATTCACTGATAAGACAAAAAACAAAGTTCAAGTGCTGATGAATATGTATGATTATAAACCCGAACGGTTATCTGCACACTATTTTTTCTGAGATTTAGCGTTTCACCTTGATCTCGAAGAAATTCGACTTCTGTTGTCATTTTTTGCATCTGCAACAGCAATAAACTCTTGTTAGGTCAAAGCATATGCCTTGTAAATATGTATCATCAACAACTATAATAACATTAAGTATGTGGGTCGGTAGGTAGGCAGCATGCAACGGGGAACAAATTGCCTTACTGTAGCAGTCCGTTTATACACAGCCAGCACAAATGATCCCTGGAGACTGTCTTTGTGTAGGAATATTGGTTTACCATTGGATTAACTGACTATATAAAACCATATCATTTATCATTTTGGTTTAATTGAGTAAACGTACATTATTAAACTACATTATTACGAAATTACATGTTCTTCAATAGATTAAGCGAGTGAAAAAGAAGCGAATCTGGAGTGTAATCTAAGCAAACAGCATTAAGCATCATTGGTATCCAGGGGGAGATTTACACTGGCGAACTAGCAGGCTAACGGCTACACATATTTCAACATTCACAATAAATGGACTGGACATTCTGTCATAACACATTAAGTGAATTATAAATGTTTTTTTTCTTCATCGCGAAATTTAACGTACTACGAAATAGCAGAAAACCGTAAATAAATATAAAATTAGAAGACCTCTAGGTTATTATAGATTATAGGTACCTCCCAATCCTTCCGCCTTGTAGTTTAAAGAGCCTACCAGCCAATCAGATTCATCTTAACGGACGCTCAGATTCACCCTCGGAGCCCATAGATGGCGGAGCCAATCAGATTCATCCTCATGGACGCGGTGCAACTCATTAAAATGTTCCCGGGAAACTTCAACCCGCTTGCGTTCCGCGGGGTTTACAGAGTTCCTCTTTTTCCCCATGTTTCTTGAATTGAAGAACTAACGAGATGGGCGCCTCGATGTAATTGAATAGGGTAACGCTTTACTTCA
The DNA here is from genome assembly GCA_023566225.1 of Romanogobio albipinnatus. Classification (NCBI taxonomy): domain Eukaryota; kingdom Metazoa; phylum Chordata; class Actinopteri; order Cypriniformes; family Gobionidae; genus Romanogobio; species Romanogobio albipinnatus. Next base: position 18,964,870 of record CM042241.1, read on the forward strand.
TCAGTTTGTTTCATAAATGCACTCTTTACTGTACTACCTGACTGCTAAAACGTCTGAGGGATGCTTTGTTGATATATGCCAGAAATCAGGAAGTATGACATCAAGTCAAATCACATTTGTTTATATATAGCGCGTCATACATTAAAGATGGTTTCATATCTGCTTTACAGCGATAAACAGGAACATAATGATCAAATGATGCAAAGAGTTCAGCTGTAAAGCAGCTCAAATAAACAATACTGCCATTATTCAGCTCAAGTCTGTTTATGGTTGATTCAATTCAGTAGTTGTAAAAATATCGACGTTGAAAAATTCGAAATATTTCTGAAATTTAAAAGTGTTGTCATACAGCTCAATTCAGTTCAAGATGTGTTCTCATTCAATAGTGTCAGTCAAATCAATAATATTCCTGAATATTTAGTGTCCCCAACTAAACAAGCCAAAGACCACAAGTGACAGAAATGGAGAGAAAAAAAAAACCTTGGGAGACCAGGCTCAGTCGTGGGGCCAGTTCTCCTCTGGCCAAATGAATGAACATTGTGTGATCAGGTGACACCAGGTGTTATGTTTATGATATTAGATGCATTGCTTATCAATGACTGTTGAACCTTATTGCATATCAGACTGTCCTTTGTCCTGAGCTGCTTAAGACGTAATACAGCACAGAACTGTGGATGAATCCTATATTGATACTTACAAATATATAGTGAGAACCGGACAAGAGTCATTCATTATTATTTCAGGTCTAGCTATAGAAGAAAATAAGATTTTGCCATGCTTAACAGTGTCTGCAGCGGTTGTATCCTCCTGACTGCCATGGAGTTCTATATCAGACACACCTGGGACAGCGTACCTGTGGACCATAAGCCGGTAAAGATTCGCTTCTCACCTGGCGAGGATGGTTTGTTAATGCAGGTGACTGCTCCTTTCTTTAATGACCCCCCTGCACCAGCCGGACCACCGGGAGAGCCGTTCCCTGGTCTCTGGGACTATGAGGGTATGTTCATATATACAGTTATACTGGCTCAAATCTGGTTTAGAGTTTCATTCTTTCTTTCATATGATTATATAACAGATTGTTGGAATCAACTGATCTTATTGCATACACGCATGCAACCCTTGATTCTTGGACTGTTAAATAAAAAGTCTGATAAATAATGTCTGATTAACTTTGATAAGACTTGAATTAAAAGAAAAGGTCTCTGCTATAGGAAACACTAAATTAAGATGTTTATCTTTCACGTTTTCTTTTACGCTTAATTGACAGTTTGTGCTACTGACTTATTTTTCAGTGGTAGAATCCTTCTTCTTGAACAGCAACACTGAGCAATATCTAGAGGTGGAAATCTGCCCGTGAGTTAAGGCTACTCTGTTTTTTAGGCAGATTAAAGTTTTTTTTTTTCATTGTTAATGTGTAATTTAAATAATATTTTTATATTACAGACATGGACAACACCTTATTCTGCTGCTGAATGGAAAACATAATGCGTTTATGGTAAGCAATTCACACTGTACATCAGTTTATTAAAGTTTTTGGTTTTTAATCAACATTTACACCCCTGTTCAGTTTGAGGTTGGGAAGGTTTTTAATGATTTTGAAAGAAGTCTCTAATAAGGCTGTATTTGATAAAAAAAAAAAAAGAAGAAAAAAAAAAGTAATATTGTGAAATAATACAATTTAACAGTTGTGCGGCTTGATCAGTTTAACATGTCCATCCTGAATAAAAGTATTAATTTCTTTAATAAAAATATTCTCCAAACTTTTGAATGGTTGTGTATGTGTTTTTCAGCATCATTACTCCAGTCTTCAGTGTCACATGATCCTTCAGAAATCTTTCTAATATGCTGATTTGCTGCTCAAGAAATATTTCTGATTATTATCAATGTTGAAAACAGTTGTGTAAATTCAGGATTCTTTGATGAATATAAAGTAAAAAAATATATATATTTGAAATGGAATCTTTTGTAACATTATAAATGCCTTTACTGTCATTTTTGATCAATTTAATGCATCCTTGCTGAATAAAAGTATTGAAAAAGTATTGTACAATCGTACTGACCCCACACTTTTGAACGGTAGTGTAGAATGTTACAAAAAAACTTCTATTTCAGATAAATGCCGTTCTTTTGAACTTTCTATTCATCAAAGAATCCTGACAAAAAGTTCACAAATATTTTCAACATTAATAGTAATAATAAATGTTTATTGAGCAGCAAATCAGCATATTAGCATGATTTATTAAGGATCATGTGACTGGAGTAGACTGGAGTAATACAGCTTTGACAGGACATAAACTACATTATAAAATATATTCAAATAGAAAACAGTTATTTTGAATTGTTATACTATTTCCCAATATTACTGTTTTTTTATTTTGTTTTAATTAAATAAATACAGCCTTGGTAAGCAGAAGAGACTTATCTTAAAACATTAAAATTCTTACCGATATGAAACTTTTGAACGGCAGTGTACACACACACACACACACGCACGCACGCACGCACGCACGCACGCAGAGAGAGAGAGAGTATATATGTACTTTTTAAAAATAAAATAATTATTATAAAAAAACAGTACATGTCTTAATAATAAAACTTCAGAAATGCTTCATAAAAATGAAATAGTACAGGAGCTTAAAAATATAGAGTATTATGAGATGTCTTGAGGTAATTCTTAACCATTGGTTTTGTTATTTTGTAATATTTTTATGCTATAACCTGTTACAGCAACAACTCCCTCTATCATTCAAAGCCGATATAGAGAAGAACACATGGAAGGGAGAAGCACTTCTGCCTTGGAGGTATTTCCCTCAGGGCATTAATAAGATGAACTCCTATGCCATCCATGGCTCTGGTGCAGGAAGGACCTATGAGGCTCTGTATCCTGTTCCTGGAGAAGACCTACAAGAAGGACAGGGACCAGACTTGTACGTTTCGATATCTTAATATTATTTCAGTTTCATTTGATGGGATATTAACGTCACCATGATCTTAACATTTCTTCTCTCATCCGAACAGTCATCGACTTGAGTATTTTCAAGACTTCACTCTGCAAGGCGTCATGGGAGAAGACTGGGTTCAGCCAGAATCTGACCTGTGGAATTTAGCAAGCAAATGACCATCACAAACGAAGTCAAGCCTGTCTCATAACCAGCTTTTTAATGCAGCAATTATTTGTAATTTGCTTCCATGGCTAAGTTGGAGCACAAACTCCACTGCAGTCTAATCAAAGTTAATGATGTGGCTTGTTATAATGTGGGCGTAATGGCAATATAATGGCTTTTATTATCACAATTTAATAAATCTTCTATCAGTAATGCGGCACTAATCTCAGCAGTTAAGTATTCCATCCAGTACCAAACATATGTAGCAAAGGGGAAATATGTTAATTTTTATACTGAAATGAAATTAACTATTTAAAAATGGTGATGGTGAATTTGGAAATAGAACAATAAATAAACAAATGATAACATTCCACTTTTTTGGAGCTTGGAAACAACTTGTTGCATGGACTATCGCATATAGTGCTAGGCTGTATGAAATGTGAGTTCCATGAAGATTCTTCAGAAATTCTCATAGTGTTGCATATATATGCATGTGCCTAGATGATCATTTTTATGTTTTTTTGGGCCTCTTGCAATATTAAATAGGTAGAGTAAAATGTATTGCAATGATGAAACCTCTTCTAAAAGCAGCCGAGCTGTTAACTCTCTCAACAAACCCATGCGTATAATCAATAGGCGCCGCGTAAACTACAAATTAGCGGCTAATCAGACGGAACACGGGTTTATAATTACAGTCGCTGTCTGTTAAATGAATATTAACAGTGACTAATTACCGAGCCGCTGCTCTCGCGCTGCCGAACTCCTGACTGGAGCGCGCACTGCGGGCGTGAGCTGAATGCGCGCTCTGAACATGGGAGCGAAGGTCAAGGCTAACGAAAGCTTGACTCTATTGAAAAGATTTTGAAATTGGTTTTATTTTATTTGATACAAAAATATTTCTCATATGTTAACTTGTTAAAAGGGCACACTCAGAGCCGATCAGCCCTATACGCCCACTACGCAAGCTGCGTAGGGCCCCGCAAATTACTCAAGGCCCCGCCTCCTCCTCGTGTCATAGCGCGTCACGTCACCGTCAATTAATGTTTACAACATCCATGACAAAATGAAGCGAAACTATCCTTCTGGTCATGAAAAGAGGAGAAAAAAAACCATGAAAGTGAACTGCGGGAACAACAATCAGGTAAACTTGTCTTCTCTCTAAGTTTGATGTCAGCAAAGTAAAGTTTATGTGCATTTCTGTTGTGTTTTTTCGGTCTTGCTAACCTAGCTGGGCAGGCAGGCAGTGCATCTCTTGCATCACTTTGTGCCTGACAAAAGTGAGAGTAAAATACAATTATTTATTACGTTTGTTTTTGATAAACGACAAAGTGCAACGGTGTTTGTTTACTGCAGCTCGGAAAAGATAACCGCGTCGCGTGTGTTATAATGCGTTCATTCATATGCACGAAATGAAATGCACATTTTTCAAGCAGAAATGTATGTGGAGACCAGACAGACTGTACAATATATGGGCGTGAATGATGGCACTCCTCATCAAAAGTGCACATTATACATACATACTTTTAAAACAAGACACTGATTATCTAGTCTCAGTCAATGTGTAGTTAAAAACTCTATACAACTGCACTTCACTAATTATGCAAGATTGAAAGCAATGTATTTATAATTTGACAGTGATTGACTTGATTTATAGGCTATATTGAATTTAAAATGTTGATTAGCTGGACATACTGGTCAATGTGTGGATGCACATCCCTCAGTTAATAATAACCATAAATCAAGAATTGCTTCACCATATGTATTACAAAAATTAAAAAAAACTTTAACATGCTATGGCAAGCCATTTTAGCTTTTATTCATTCACAGTTTATGCATTTTTGATATCAAGCATTACATTTTTTTACTATTTGCAATGTGAATTCTTGATTATTTTTACTAATAGTTAGTCAATAATAGCTAATACTAATAATATTAATGCTAATAGCTAATAGTAATACTTAGTTACATTTTTATCTACCAATGTCTATTTTTGATATCAGGAATTACATGTTAACTTGTAAAAAAGTTCATTCTTGATATCAATGATGTCATCACTCACAGGGATTATTGATATCTGCATAACTAGTTCACTAGTTAAATATTACAAGAGCCTCAAGAAAGTGCAGAAAAGGAATATTTTGATGGTAAGATTTGAATTCAAACATTCAAATGTTTACGCATTTGTAACATGTAACGAGTAACATGTAAGATTGTGTAAATGACTGTTTAACTAACAATGTGATATTCTTCTCAGTTTCTTCCAGACAGTCCAAATAGACTGGTGTTGCCCATACTGATGCCGAAAATGCCCAGGCTGTAGAGAGAACCTAAGTTAATCCCAAAAGCCAAAGCTCAGAGTTATAATTTATTATTTTCTTCTTATTTATGTTTACGTTAATATTCACTTACTTAATAATATTCACTTGTTATCTTAATATTCTATAGGAAATACTCTATTCAATAAATATTGTTTGTATGAACCTCATTCTGTATTGCGACTGTTTTGTTTAAAGGAGGGAGGATTGTATTGGGATCACTGAAGTGTCAGGTGTGACTGTGTGGCAATGGCAAATGGTTTACATAGCTCACGGCGTCACGGGTCAGTTAGAGGGCCCCTTAGCAGAATTTTGCTTAGGGCCCCAGGGAGGTCAGGATCGGCACTGGGCACACTTTAAAGTGTTCGTGTTACCGTATACTTGTGGCCGGTTTAACAGGGTTTAAAGACTTTTTGGTAACACTTTAGCACATATTGGCTTTTTATTAGTACTCATAAAGCACACCTGTCATCATTTACTCACCCTCAAGTTGTTCCAAACATGTATGAATTTTTTGTTCTGCTGAACACAAAAGATGATATTTTGAAGAATGTTGGTAACCAAACAGTTGATGGACCCCATTGACTTCCATAATAGTTAATGGACTATGTAATGTTTCTTATTTCAATGAAGAAACTGTACTATCACTACAGACTATGGCCTAGTCCACACGTACACGGGTATTTTTATAACCGGAGTTTTTCCTTCTCCGTTTAAAAAAACAATCGCGTCCACACAAGCACGGTTTAAAAAAAATCTCCGTCCACATGAAAACGCAAAACCGCGCTATGATTGGCTGCCTGATTTCCACATGGGTCCCATCCACGGAGGGATGCTATGGGCTCAGTGTAACCCTTCTACAAGTTTACTTTGGACTTAGTGACAGGTAACTGTATATACAGGGGCAGGGCTCAAGTGGACTGAAGCTTCACACACTTGCCTTACTATGTTGTATTATTGAATTCTGGCACCTCTGTTCTGCAATACAATGAGATAACTGTGCATGTATCTGTATAGGCTACATGTGATAAGCGCTATTAGCAGAGGCAGAGGACCAGGGCAGGACAGGAGGGACGCACCAGGGTGACTCCAGCCAGTCATGGCCTCCGGCAGATGACCAGGGCGGTGCCGGAGGGACAGTCCAGGCGGGCTCCGGCAGATCTGGAGTCCTGGCAGAGGACCAGGGTGGGACCGGAGGGATGGACCAGGCGGCCACCAGTGGTTCAGGAGTCCTGGCTGAAGGCCAGGGTGGTGCCAGAGGGACGGACCAGGCAGGCTCCGGCGGGTCAGGAGTCCTGGCTGAAGGCCAGGGTGGTGCCGGAGGGACGGACCAGGCAGGCTCCGGCGGGTCAGAAGTCCTGGCTGAAGGCCAGGGTGGTGCTGGCAGCGCAAGGCGCCTGGGTGGCTCGGGCAGGGCAAGACGCCTGGGTGGCGCCTCTGGGCCGGCAGCAAGCTCTGGGATGGCCTCTGGGCCATGTAGGATGAAGGAAGCCTTCTTCCTCCTCCTCCTCCCCCTCCTCCGAGAACGAGGCGGTGGTCGGGTGCTTACCACCTCCGGGGGAGCTGCAGCCTCTTCGGCCATCTCTGGGGGAACTGCAGTGCTGACGGACGCCTCTGGGGGTGCTGCAGCTTCTACGGCCGCCTCTGGGGGTGCTGCAGCTTCTACGGCCGCCTCTGGGGGTGCTGCAGCTTCTACGGCCGCCTCCGGGGAAGCTGCAGCCTCTTCGGCTGCCTCCGGGGGCGCTGCAGCGTCTACAGCCGCCTCTGTGGATGCTGCAGAGTCTTCGGCCAACTCTTGCAAACCTGCAGCGGACACACACAACATGGGCAAACCTGCAGGGTGTGTTGCCCCCACTGGATTGGAGACAGTAGAGTCGGGCCGGTTCCTTTTCCTCCTCCTACTCCGTTTCCGGGTCATCGGAGGGCTGGGGCTTTCACTGACTGCCGCCTCTGGGGGAGCTGGAGTGCTGACAGCCGCCGCTGGAGGAGCTGCAGCATCATGGCTGACTTAGTCACCTGGTGAAAGAGAAACTCCACAAATTCCCCAAATGTCAGGTGATCCAGCGCTCTCATAACCCACCAGTCACGGGGCTCATCAAGGGCGTAGTTGAAAAGGTCCTTGAGAGCAGCGTCGTTGAACCCCAGACCCTCAGCAGCGCTGCTGAATTCCAGGGCAAACCTTCTTAGATCAGCCCCCTCTTGGTGAAGGGAGCTCAAGGCCCTGAACTGGAGCATGCGCTGGTAGAGAGGGCTGGAGACAGTGGAGGCTGGTGGATGGGGTGAGCCCTTCTTCTGCGGAGTCCTCATTTTGGCTGAATCGTTCTGTCAGGGTTGGTGAAGGGAAAGGAGCGAGGACTCCGAACACCACGCCCCGCACACAAAACACAAGGACAGAAGAGCACACAGCTTGAGCATGCTCAAAGCTGCGCGCTCACACAAGGCAAGACAAACAATACAGGAGTGTCAGGGCTCGGTCACAAACCAAGAGTGAACTAGACCGAAGTGACAGAACCACAGACACAATGGGTCCATCAACTGTTTAGTTTCCTTCAACATATCATCTTTTGTGTTCAGCAGAAGAAAGAATTTCATACAAGTTTGGAATAACTTGAGGGTGAGTAAATGATGACAGAATTTTCATTTTGGGGTGAACTATCCCTTTAATGCTTTATTCTGCATGACCATATTCTACACCCCCTCATGACACCCCCCCCCCCCCCCCCCCCCCCCCCCCGCTAACATACCAACATTTAAAGGGGTACTTCAGTGCTGGGATCATTTATGTAGTAGAAATGTGAAATTTTTGACTTTGGTGCCTTCTAGGCTGAGAAAATACAGAAAATGTATTTTTGTCTCATGTGGATGAATGACAACAACTCCCAGAATGCACTTGCTTTGCTGCTCCACTGGTTATCACTTGCCCACCATGACACTGCCCCCACCGTTGTTTTGATTTTCAAGTAATAAAATAAAATAAATTCGTCCAGTTAGAGAATACACACTACAATTAAAAACTGAACGTGTCTTTTCAATAAAGTGTGAGTGAGCCGAACGAAAGTCACGGCACAGACGCAGCTGCAGGAGTCAGATTTCATTCATCACGAGAGCGAAGAGCTGAGCAGAGCTGAGGTAAGCGTGGCAGTCATTCACGACGCGTTGGACACATCTGGCGCGTTTTCAGATCATCCCTATGGAAGCTTAACTTTCATAGGAATTCATTGAAAAGTTGACACACTCACTTTGCTCTGCACCGCTCCACTGTCTGTGTCTTACATTCTGTGAGTGAGATCCCACCCCTATGGGCGGGTTGAAAACATGCAGAACTAGCTCCTACTGGCTGTAGTCTCTCTCTAGCCTCTGGCCAAAAAATCCTCTGATGATGATATTTGCGTCATCTGAGGATTTTTTTCCAGAAATAAAATGCATAATTCTCTCGTCTCAGGGGGACTTGAGGGGGAAAGTACGATAATTCCAATATACTACCGGGTTTCTACTGATACAAAGCTTAATGCTAATCGCTGAAGTAATCCTTTAAACGATACAACAACTACCTTACTAACTATTAATAAGCAGTAGACTAAGAGCTTAATTAGGCAAGATCTGTAGTTAATAGTGTGTGTTCCCCATACTAAAGTGTTACCGACGTTTTAGTCTGGTCCCAGACTAAAATGCGTATTTGAGCTTATGTTTTAACTGAAAGCAACTTGCACTAACATATCTTAAAAAATTTCATTGCAATTGTGTTGCCTCAAGATACACATCAGTAAGGCCCATTTAAAAAAGCTACTTAACACCTGGTTTCACAGACAAGGCTTAATCCCAGACTAAAATGTTTGAGCTGTTTCAACTGAATGCAACTTGCTCTGGCATATCATAAAGGGGTCCTATAATGCCCCTTTTTACACAATGTAAAATAAGTCTCCCTAATGTGTGAGTCTCCCAGAGTGTTTATTTGAGGTTTTAGCTCAAAATACCCACAAATAATTTTTATAGCATGTTAAAATCGTCACTTTTTGAGAGTGAGCAAAAATGTGCAGTTTTTCTGCGTCCCTTTAAATGCAAATGAAATGCTGCTCCCGGCCCCCTTTCAAGAAGAGGGTGGAGCTCTCCAAGAGCTCGAGAATGGCCCTGTCCCAAATGGCACACTTCATGTTCACTTTCGGACTTGTGGACTCACAATGGCCGCTGCGTGTGCGTGTCCGTTAAGTCCACGAGACCGCAGGGTGTCCCATTTGTCATTTTAAGTCTCAGAAGGGAGCTCACAAGCGCCCCCTTTGAGGTCAATATGTGCCCTCGATGCGCACTTCTGCCGAGCCCGCACTGGTGCGGGTTACGCAGCAGACTTCTTCCTGGCAGTCAAAGCGGTATTACGTTGTGAAAGTACGGACTCCGAGGAAGACCATGAGGGTTTAGGGTGCCATTTGGGACAGGGCATTAGCAGCTCCGATTACCTCAAGCAGACATGCACTGAAAATGTCCGAAACTGTTCAGCCTTTTATATTCAAACCGGAGTCGGAAAAAGATGGAGAGACTCAAGAAGATGTGACTACATGTAGAATGCAACAGGACATTTCTGAATGGTTAGTTGATGAATTTATGTAGCTAATATGGAGTTAACTATATGTTCAAGTCATTGATTAGCATGTTCTGTCATGATAATCTATAAATCACTAGTGCGGGAACTGTTGTAAAATACCTAAAAGCCAGAGAATATACGCAGCATGAAGAAAGAACAGGTATAGTTTAGTTTAATTACAGTATGACTTATGTTGTCATCTTGCTTTTATGACATGCTATTGCTGTTGTGAAAAGATGGATGTGACAGCTTGAGCAGACTAAATGTGCTGTACTACGACAACTCTTCCTCATCTCTAAGGCAGCCCAACATGGCCTCACCCCCTTTGTTGCACAAGGGAAGGGTTTATGTCAATTTTAGGGTTTATGATGTAACCAGGGCTGGACTGGTAATCTGGCATACCGGACATTTTCCCGGTGGGCCGACGCACTTTGGGGCCGATACAAGGTTATTTATTTATTTAGGTTTTTTTGCCACGGACTGGCCCATCATGCAGGGACAGCGGCCCATTGGTTTGTCTTCTGAATTGACAGGCCACAGCGAGAGAGACCTTCCTTCTTCCATATTCATAGACTGTGTCCATATTAGGCGTTGGTTTTTTTATTGTGTTTTTTATTTGGGCGCATGAAACTGCAAAAGGCGAATATCCGCACAGCGCTGCCGCTGACGAACATGCTCTGCGTTTCTGCTGCTCTATTAGGTGATGAATGGCACTTTGACTCTTTGTTTTATACAATCGTGTGATATGGTAACATAACGGTTCTTTGGTGAATCAGCTGAAAACAGCCGTGAGCATGTACATACACAACGAGGTAAATTGGAAAATGGCAATACACACTACAAACTTCTCACCCTAGCACAACCACAATTTACCTTGCAGCTACTAACAGTGAAGAAATATGGTGTATTGGCACAAATGTATTTATTAAAAATGTTGCTATTATTATAGGCTACATTAAATATTGCGCAATATAAATCACTTTTATAGAGGCTGTTTTTGTATTTTCTACGTGTTTTATTTATTTATTTATTTTAGAAACCATATACCCATGGTAATGAGGAGCATGGTTTGGCCAAAATTGGCCAACAGTTAAACTCGGTTAAAAGAGACAACGTCATTTCGGTTTGGAACAACTTTACACAACAGAATTTAAAAGCAGTAAATTTACTTTATTGCATCCTAGCTCAAAATCAGTGCTTTACTGTCAAGTGCATTTCTGTGTGACAAAAGTGCAATATCAAGTTTGATATCTGCATTTGTAATAAATTCAATAATATCCATCATTATTTGTCCCTGTCCTAGTTTTATTTATGTACTCCAATGTAAGGCCCTAACCCCAGCAAAAACATTCACGAGGATCTCATGGGCCGGATGGGCTGGGTTTGCCAGGGCCGAATTTTATCCCCAGTCCAGCCCTGGATGTAACTAACCCGTGAAGAAGCTCGTTGCGGTCCCTACCAGCTGTTTGTTGTAGTCCTTAAAAAACGATTTTGTTAAAAGAAAATATCTCCCTTTGCTTTGAACTTTGAGCGTTGTAACTTTGCAGTTATTTCATGCTCAAACAGCAACAAGCCCTGTTGCTGTGAAACCAGACCGTTATCTGTTCATATTTAATTCATTCGGTGAGCTTCTTGTAAACGTGCATTTGGTCATTTAATTATAGCATGCATATTATATTAATGGATACATTATTTATAATTCATTATATAAGGTGCATTATATTAATGTGTGAATTAATAAAAGTAGTCAATATTTAAACGTATACATAAAAACGTCTGCAGGGAAGCACTCAAGGACATATTACTAATATATTATCCTAAATAAATAAATGGATAAAAATAGAAACCAATAGAAAGAATCACATCCAGGGCCGCGCTCAAATTACACACACAGAGTCGGTAATCGCATTTGTTCTCTCCACATGCAATCTGTTCACTGGGGGAAATAGCAGAGTACAAATTGCTTCTTGTTAGGAGCAGAGCGAAGTCAATCAGATGGCCTTCCACTCATGTTTTTTAAATCAGGGAGAATTTATGCGCTGACATTTTATAATTGATAGGAGGCCTGTTCAAAACTGAATGGGTAGATTGCTTGGCCACTGCACTGGCTTGTTCTCAGTGGTATTCCTGCGAGTTAAACACCGTTAGCCGCACAAAAATGGAATTGATTTAATCGAATACACATTAGATACATACAACCCTGAATGCCAAAGGGAGGGGGGAATATTGTCACTCCCTTTTTTAAAATGAGAATGAATCACGTTTGTTATTTGATTCCATTATATCCATAATGGACCTGTTTACCTGTCGCTTTTGCCCCTTCCATCCATTTGTCACAGGCAGGTAATATCTGCACTAAAATATTGATTCCCATCTATTCGAAAACACATTAACAAACAAATATTTTGAACACAGAGACCTGCAATAGCATCTAATGGCACTTTTTTTATATATATCAGAGATAATTTTGATATATTTTTTTGTTTTGTTCATCACTAAAAAATATCAATCATTGCGTTCCAAGCTCCGAAAATGTGTTTCCATGGCAACAAAAGCTTTTCAGGATAAAAGGGGCTGTCAGGGAGAATATTTTCCTTTATAACTCTGTCATAATCATAAACATTAGTACAATACACACTCACTCTCTCTCTCTCTCACGCACGCACATCAGTGAAGCCCATTAAAGGCCACTATAAAAGAAGGAGGCTTAAAAGTAAAGGATGATAAAGAACCGCACTCGCAAAGTGGAGGTTATTTTTACAGATTTTAAGGGGAGGGGAAGATGATAAATCTGAGTTGGGAGGCAGTAATAAGAGAGGATGGCAGGCAACACAACATTATCAGGCTGTTTGTGCTGTGTGGAAGTGCTGGAGGGGGGAGGGCCGCTGAGGAGAGCCTTTACCCGCACGACACCCTCTGATTGATAGTGGAATAAAGGTCGTTCCGTGTGATGAATGAATATTTCGATATAACCCAATCACGGTGCACAGGAAAACGAATGGCTGCATGGGAACAAGATGAGCCGGTCCACTGAGGGCACGGCACGCGGGGCCAGCAGAGACACTAAATCACAAAATAACAGAATTGAACTTTATGTGGCCAGAAATGGGAGAGCATGTGAAGAGACGGGGTTGAAAATGCTACCTGGATACTCTCAGCTTTTCTGTCAATACTAAATCCATGAAGAAAGAGAAAGAGGTGGAGGGAGAAGCAAGAGATGGAGCCAAGAGTCTTTCCACAAGACATTTAGAGGTCATGCTCTGAAGCGAACGCGGCAACTGTGGAGTTGTTCATAAAGTGGTTAATTCACAGCGAGATGTTTCGTTTGTGCACGAGGGTCAGTTTGATGGAATATCAGCTCCCATTTGTCTGAGAGCCACAGATGGCTGTGCTGAAGACAAATGCTGCAGTTAGACAGCCAAACAACAATTTTGTCCTGATGTGCACGGAATTGTATTGATTAATATCTCTGACAAAACAAACCAGCTAAACAACGGTTACGCTCTGATGAGAAATGAAAAGCCTGCAAGGATGAGATAAGTATCTGGGATTGCGCATTAGATGACAAGTGAGTCATTGAATCCTTCGTCTCGACAGATTCTTTCAAAACACTTAAATCGCTCCCCATCCACACGGATGCAAGATATTTTCTATGAGTGTGCGACACTTACGATTCATCAGCCACAGGTAAATAACTATAGTGTTCATAAATCAGTGTTTATGGATACTATACTAAATTAAAATGATATAGTAAGAAATACCAGTTTCAGCATAACAAGCTGTTTTGTACAGCTAAATGGATGCGAATGACACTGGAAGCCTCACACATTTAATTTACATATATGTCTACAGCGTTCTTATGATAAAATACTTAGGGCCAGATTTACTAAACAGGGCAAATTAGAGTGAGAGTGCAATTCCAAAAAAAGCGCAGATGGGAGTGGAAAGTTCTGCTCATGATCTACTGATGATGCACAAATTAAAGAACACAGCCGGATCATTTCCATAATGACCAACGCAATCTTAGCTTCTGGTTTAAGACATGCTTTTTTGGGCTGTAAATAATGTCAAATTAAGGGAAAACCTTGGTAAATCACCTTGAGTGATTCATTTAAATGCTTTCCTCCCATAAATTTTGCATCTGAAAGGGAAACTCCAACAAATGCATAAGCAATAAGTTGCAAAAATAACCCTGTCCACACCTTTTCAGTGCTCATTTTCACTGCGTGTCTTTAATGAATCAGTAGTTTTTAACGCTGTTAGTAAGTCTGGCCCATATGTACTGTTTGAAGGGACAGCCATTTTGTAGTGGTGTCTGAAACCTCAGTGGACATCATTGAGTGCACTCATTCAATCCCATAATGCACCTAAATAAAGAGTGCACAACTGATGTACAATCAACGGCTAGCCACTAAAGCCACCGGTGAATGAGTTCATGCATCTTGCAAGAAGATAGCGTCCAGCACACTAATTCGCTCACTTGTTTTTGTTCACCCATTCAGTGTATTAGTAGAGTAATGTTGTAAATAGTTGATGTGGGAATAGGGGGGGTTTTGCACTCTAAAAAATGCTGCGTTAAAAATAACCAAAGTTGGATTGAAAATGGACTAACCCAGCAATTGGGTTGTTTTAAGCAAACATTTAACCCAACCGCTGGGTTAAAACAACCCAAAAGCATTTTTTAGAGTGTGGATACAGCCCTAGTAATTCGGAAACTAAACAAGTATAAGTGAATCATTGAATTATTCACTCAACCAAATCGTTAAAAAAAACACTCCATTCTTTCAGGAGATACACACACTGACTTGATTCTGATGTGGCTATTTTTGTTAGCAGAGCAAAAACGACAAGGTAATTGCCAATATTGTGTCTAAAATGTAAGTTACTTAAAGGGATAGTTCACCTACAAATTTAAATTAGCCCATGATTTACTCACCCTCAAGTCATTCTAGGTGTATATGACATTCTTCTTTCAGACGAATACAATCTGAGTTATATTTAAAAATGTCCCTGCTCTTCCAAGCTTTATAATGGCAGTGAATGGCTGTTTCTGCCCATAAAAGTGCATCTGTCCATCATGAAACCCCCGGATCCGTGTGGAGCACCTTTATGATGGATTGATGCACTTTTATGGACTTCGAAACAGAAACAGCCATCCCCTGCCATTATAATGCTTGGATTAGCCAGGACATTTTTAATATAACTTCGATTGTATTCGTCTGAAAGAAGAATGTCATACACCTTGACCTGAGGGTGAGTAAATCATGGGCTAATTTCCATTTTTGGGTGAACTATCCCTTTAATATTACTGTTAATTAAAAGTAATATCACAATCGCAATCATTCTATCCTGTTATGTCTTGTTCTGTAATGTGTCAGATGGTCTTCATATGTTACTGCAGGAATATCTCTGGTTCTGCAGATGACTATAGCCATTTAGAAAGATTTCAAATTAATTGTTGAATAAGGCTTAATGGACTGTGCTATGTGTTAATTACCCCATAAAACATTAAATAACCATTTTGAAAAACATCAAGATCAATGGAAAATCATCAATTAGTTGAACAAGTCTCTTTGCCTAATTAACAGAAAATGTCTGAGACACCTTTTCCTTTTCTCAATTAAAAAGGACCACACAAACACAAAATAAGAGGGCATTATTTGCTTGTCAAATAATATTATATATTTCATAAGGCATCATAATCTGGGTGATTGAACCTGGTAGAGAAAGAGGGAGGGAGGGAGAGTTTTATTATTGCTTTTCCTTAGTCATTTGCTTCTTTATCTTCAGGTTGTGGTGATATCAGAATGCCACCGAGTAGATATAGCAGGCAAAAGATAAAACTGGAATGTCTCATTCCAGTTAACTTTCTGCCAACAGAAATGTTCATCTGCATGTCCAATAGGATCATCTCTTGCATTCAGATTAGAGTCAGAAAAGCTCAGACATATCCGCTCACTTTTAGTCCTCTTTTCTTTTTTGTGTCACTTTGCTTTCTGACACTGTACCATCTGTCTCACGGCATGAGTTTCTCAGAATTATCCAATTATCTAAGAGGTAAGGCATGTACCGCTCAGGTTGCTACTTTGACAAAATCAATAAGCATTCGTAATGTCTGATTGTAGTCTTCGGAGCACACTGTGATCCTCGGTGGAGAGAAGAAATAAAAAAGACAAATGACAATAAAGCAAAGCTGGACAAAGGAGTGCAATTCGGCTCCGTGAATCAAAACAAATAAGGTTTATTTTTTATTTTTTATAGAGTATGCTGAAAATTATTCAGTGTTATGACCCCAACACCCAGAGTACATGAAGTAATGGACCATTACAGGAAAAAGAAATGTCCATTTACACAGTACAAATGATCCATGCACTGCTGGCACTTTCCACAAATAGGGTATATATATATGATTTTTTTTTGTTCTTCAAGAGTCTATGCCCCCCCACCCCCTAAAATGGCTTGTATCAAATAATTAAAATTCTATTCCAATGTCATAATTTTGATCAAATCTGTTTTCAAATCAGAACTAATTTGTTCTAAAAACGATATACTTTATATATATTTTTTAATTGCTAGTTATGAATATAAATTGTAGTGTTGACTGCAGTTGTCATGCTTCACCCAATGACAGTTTAATTTAGACGAAGTCTTCAACCCAAAGGTTTTTTAAATACATTTTATTTAATAGTTTTAATAGTTTATTTAATTTGAAGTATATTAAATTTTTATTGCTACCACCCCCCCCCCAACACACACACACACACACACACACACACACACACACACACACACACACACACACACACACACACACACACACACACACACACACACACACACACACACACACACACACACACACACACACACACACACACACACGCACACACACACACACACACACACGCACACACAACAACAAAAGAAAACTGCTAGCCATATATTAAAATAAAATAAATTAAAGGTCCCGTTCTTCGTGTTCTTTTGAAGCTTTGATTGTGTTTACAGTGTGCAATATAACATGACATTTACTCATCTGTACACCGCTGTTTTCACTCTCCTAAAAACAGCTGATGACTTCCTTTATTCTATGAAGTCCCTCCTTCAGAAATACGTAACGAGTTCTGATTGTGCCAGCGGTTCCCGTGTTGTGATTTGACAGCAGCTTAGCGCACGTGGAAAGGTCACGCCTCTTAACGGGAGATAAATGCGCTCAATGATCTCTACAGCGTCCCTGGGAAAGCCAAACAAAGGTGATTTGACTCCGGGATGAAAATAACAGCGTCTCGACGACATGGCGACAAACGCACTCAAACGCAACACTTCCTTTTCTCCACGCGACCGTCCTCTTCTCCACGTGGGACAGCAACAAGACCACGCCCCCTTTTTGCGCGTATTCTTGTGGGCGGAGGTTAGTCTGTTCTACTGTTCTATCGACGTCATTTATGAAGGAAGTACCAGGATGTAGTCCAAGCCGGCCGTTCGCTGTAGGCTTTGAAAGGGAACTTCTGTTAAATAAAATATCTCGCTTGGCATTGAACTTTGAGCTTTATAATTTTACAGGTATTATTTATGCTCTAACAGCAACATTACACACTAACTAAAGTTTGAACAGTGGGATCACGAAGAACGGGACCTTTAAAACAGCTCATATAATATTTAGTTTGACCTCAGGTTGAGGATCAACAGCACTTTCATTGACCATTTAAAAAAAAGTATTTCAGGCCCTTTTTGAATAAAGTACTAGCTCCTAAAAGCAGGAAACAGCTCAAATGCGATGAGTGATGTCCTTTGATGACTCCACTGTTATGATATCCAGAAAATCTTGTTTTCATATTTATCTGTCTGACTTCTCAATTTTTCTCTCTCTCTCTGTCACTCCCCAGCCTCTCTTTCTCTCATCCTCCGCTTTATGCCTTAGGGGAAATATTTCCTCCGACATCATAATTATGACTGTTTCTCAATTATTTATTAATGTATTTTATATTTTTCTTCTATAGCTTCTTTAGTTTCTTGACTTTAAATGCGAGTTGCATTCTGCATGTTCCACTGAAGCTATAAACACTCACATAATGTTGGTAAACTCAGTTTATGCCCAAATACCATAGTATTAATGCTATACTGTAAAATGATCATTTATCTCCTTCAATGTAAGCTTTCAGAATGTTTGATAATTGATTTAACCTTTTTTCATTCAAAATGAACACAATTTCAATAATGCTTTTAACCACTAGAGGGACAAAAGTTAGTGTATAAATGTGGTAAAGTTCATGCAGATTGCTTAAAGCAACAAAAATAACTTTATCAACTTTGGTACTTTGGCAGAACTTGGTTACCATAGATATTCTTTGTAAGGGTAATTACAGGCAAACAGAGAGACATACGGAACCAATATGTGCAAATAATTGTGACACAAATCAAGCTACACAACACAAGCTGCAATCTGACAGCACCGCATGTCAAACTGAAAAGTGACAATGGAAAATAATGTTTACAGTGCTAATGAATGACAGGTAATGTGCTAGAATGTGCTAGTACTGCCATTTTAGTTATAAAAACAAGCTGTATTCAATTAAGACTAAAGCAAAAATGTCAGCTTTTGAAAAATTCAACACATGGCTGTCACCGAGATCAATTGCACCAGAAAATTCCCTCTAGAGTTAACATTTGCAATTACCAAATATGACATCCTGAAAAAATACACATTTTAGATTACATGCAGCCATTACAACTACACTGAATTCAAAAAATAAATGTTTACCCATTTGGATAGGAATTAAAAACGTAGCCTTGATAAGCACAAATCTTTCAGCAAGACCTTGTGAGTCGTCTCATGACTGCTTTAGGGCATTTATTTGAGATTGGCATATACCAGCTGCCTTAAGACATCTGCATGCATCTGATGCCATTCTGAATTAATTACAATTAATTTTACTCAGTGCTAAGTGCAACCAGCTAATCAGGACTCCAAGTGCTCATACGTCTCAGAGAAATTGCACTAAAAATAAAGACACACGTGCCAAGATCAGAGGGACTTCACCATCAAGATTCATCTAATGTGTCATTTAGAATCAAGGGCCCTCCATTTGGGATCATCAGGACTTCAACTAGAATTTAAAATGCTTTTGAACCTCAATAGGAATTGGAATTCATAGGCTATTAGAAGGATTGAAAAAGAGTCCCAGAGGAATGGATTCAAATACAAATCTATACCAGTGACTAAATTATATATAATATATATAAATATATATATAAAGAAATCTAATACAGAAAAAGAAGCAATATTATGAAATATTATTGCGATTTAAAATCATTTTCTATTTGAATATATTTCAAAAATGATTTATTCTTGTGATGCAAATTACTTCAGTCTTTCTACGTGTCACATGATCCTTCAGAAATCATTTGCTCAATTATTATCAATTAGGATAGGAAAGACTAAATATAGAAAGATGATTCACTCCTATGGGCCCTTTTCACATGTGATGACACATTTTAACAGTCATCAACATCGTCAATCCTGCAATGTTTTTTATATTTTCATTTAAAAAAAATGTGTACCCACTTTATATTAGGTGGCCTTAACTACTACTAACATTTGAATTAATCATTTGATACATTGCACTTATTGTGTACATACATGTTTTTACATTGTACTTACATTTTGAAAAATACCTTCATGTAATTACGTCTGTAATTAATTTCTGTAGTTACATTTGTAATTACACAGTTGACCCTTCCCTTACACCAAACTCTACCCTTAAACTTACCCATACCACCACACCTGTCCCTAACCCTATATCCCACCTCAATATTAGCAAAGGTGTTTTGCAATACAATTTGAACACAGTAAGTACATTGTACTTATTTTTTGATGTAAGTACATAGTAGTTAAGGCCACCTAATATAAAGTGGGGCCAAAAATGTATATAACAGTATACTTTGTATTATATTACCTTTGCATCAAATGACAAGAAACGAGTTAACACTTTCTCTCTTCTGACTGCCATTATCAATCTCTTTTTGAAAGTTGTGAAAATACTATTGTGGAGTCTTTCTTTTGCTAAAAATAGATTTAATGTAGTCTCTCATTCACCGCTATAGAGTGGTGCAGGTATGATGTCACTTTGCTGGCCAATCATCGGTTAGGGTTCCCTCGACAAAAACCCAATAGGATTTGTCCATAGGCTTTTGGATTGTCACACTTCTTTTTTGTTGCTACTTTAACCCTCAAAGGACCTTCGGGACAAATGTGGGCAAAATCTTTTTTTAATTTAAATTAAAAAATACTTCCCTTAATCTGAGCGGTACAAGACTTGGCCACTGATTGGCACATTCAATGATTTAAATTTAATGATTTGGTAAAAAAAATTATACTTGATCTCCTACTTTGTCTTTTTCTTATTGCACGGTCAGATTTGTCTAAGCATGTTTTGGCATGTTTGTATAGTCTAAAACAACAAAGATGTTTTTTTATTTACAATTTTAACTTGTGATAAAATGTAAACCTTAAGAGGTTAAATTCGTTAAAACATTGGTTTATAAAGTTCAGCCTTTGTGCAGCTATGCTTAATGTTGCCATTGGGTACTATTATTGCCATCTAGTGGCTACAGAAAAAATTTAATTTTATACCAACATAGGTCACCAGATGTCACCAAAGTCATCACATTTTTAGGTTTTGGCTCTCTGAACATACTGGAATTGTTTTTTTTTACTTAAGTTAAATTCATATTAAATATAAAAAAATAGATATAAAATAGATATATTTTACATAAAAATATGGTACTTTTAGTGGTAAAAAAAAAAAAAAAAAAAAAACCTGCATAAATTTGATAGTTTTTATATTATTGAAGATATTGATATAACATTTATAAATAATAAATGTAAAACATAAAAAAAATTTGAGGTCACACCTCAGACCCCCGTGCCCAAAAGTTTCCACGAAGGACCAATTAAGGGCTGCAATATGAAGGTCTTTTGAGGGTTAAAAAAGCATGATTTGTGAGATTTTTTTTCTAGTTTTAAATATTTAATATACTTCGAAATTAAATGGACTAAAAAAAGTTAAATCAAATGAATTTACTAAAACAGATAGGTTGAGCATGACAACTGCAGTCAACACTACAATTTATATTTATAATAAGCAATTAAAATGCAATTTAAAGAACAAATTAATTCTGAGTTGAAAACAGATTTGGTCAAAATTATGACATTGATTTAGAATATGAATTATTTGATACAAGCCATTTTTAGGGGCTGGGGGCAGATTATATCATTCATATATATGCCCTATTTGTGGAAAGTGCCAGCAGTGCATGGATCATTTGTACTGTGTAAATGGACATTTCTTTTTCCTGTAATGGTCCATTACTTCATGTACTCTGGGTGTTGTGGTCATAGCACTGAATAATTTTCAGCATACTGAAAATAAAAAAAACCCTTATTTGTTTTGATTCACAGAGAAGAATTGCACTCCTTTGTCCAGCCTTGCTTTACTTACACGTTTTGTCCATCAAAGATCATTTTCACAGATGAACACAACTTTTATGAATTTTGAAGCCTAAATGCAGTTGCCAGAAGTAAAAAAGCTAAAGGTAGGCTATAAACAAACTACACCACGAACTATAAACGTGGTAACCACCAGCATAAACCAGCTCAAACAGCTGCCATGCTTCAAAACATCCCTAACCAGCATATGCTATTTTTCAACAGGGAAGAAACAACATTTATGGGAAAGCTCAGATTTTGTTGCTGATTTGAAATATGTTATTTAATTGTGTGTTCGCCAAACAGATTTCAGGTTTCCACCATTCAATTAGATAGCACTTGGTCTTGAATGCCCTAAATTGCTGCCCGGAGGCGTTGCAAATATGGCCGCCGAGTGAATAGACTTTCCTTGAAAGGGACTTTGTTGGTGGTAGTCAATTATTAATAATGGTTCTTCTTATTATCAATGTTGAAAGTTGACTGTTTTTGCTGCTTAATATTTTTGTGGACATTTTTTTTTTCAGTATTCTTGATGAATTCACAAGAGCATTTATTTGAAATAGGAATTTCCTGTAACATTATAAATGCGTTGCTAATGTCCTTGCTGAATAAATGTATTATTATTATTATTATTTTTTTTACTTACAAAAATCTTTGAATGGCAGTGTATCACGGTTTCCACACACAAGCAGCACAAACTATTTTCAACATTGATAATAGTAAGAAATGTTCCTTGAGCAGCAAATCAGCATATTAGAATGATTTCTGAAGGATCATGTGACACTGAAGACTGGAGTAATGATGCTGAAAATTCAGCTTTGCCATCACAGGAATAAATATATTAAAATAGAAAACTGTTTTTTTTTTTTTTTAAATTGTAATAATGTTTTAAAATATTACATTTGTTTACTGTATTTTTGATCAAATAAATGCACCCTTGGTGAGCATAAGAGACTTCTTTGAAAAACATAGGAACTGAAGACAGAATAGGCGGACAATTCCACAGAGGAGGCCAGAGAAAAGATATGTGTGATCCCTTGTGTGTGTGTGTGTGGTTATGTGAGGGTGAAGGGTTCTCTCTTGAGGTGTGGACTAGGCTTCTGTAATTGGTAGATAAGAAGGGAAGAATGGAGAAAGCACTTGGGGTTTGAGGGACATTAAAAAACCTGACAGCAGTAAGGATGACCACACACTGAGCATTACTAGCCACCAAACGGACAGCAGCAGCACCTCTTAGCCACTGTTTCATCTCCACGGTGACAGAACTACTGCTACAGTGATAGCTCAGTGACTTTATATCAGGCTGACCATAGACGTGACCTTCACTCTCCCGTTTAAAGAAGTCACACATCAACTCTGCCTCCGTCTTTCTATTTTTTGCTCTCTGCTTTGACTTTTACACACACATACTGTATGTCTGGTTCGCTATCTTTGTGTATCTTTGTCTCTCCATAGACGTAATAGTTTTTATACTGTACAAACTGTATATTCTATCCCCTTACACTAACCCTATCCCTAAACCAATTTTACATTTTCAAGCTTGCTTCGTCATAGGGACCTGAAAATGTAAACACACGCACGCACGCACGCACGCACCCACGCACGCTATAGCATAACTTAAAAAGTAGTACGGGTACTATTACTAATATTGATACAAATTTTTGGACTTATTGAACTTTTGGAAGTATGTTTGAGTATCATAGTATTTTGAATTGTAAATGAATATGAAATCTCATTGAAATCTAACAAATCTCCATTGTAATAGTATTTATACCATAGTAGTTATGTTTTTGGACATGGTACCATGGTACTACCAGAATATGTTGGACATGTAGCATGGTAGTACCATATTTTTTGGAAGGCTACAAAAATTTCGGAACTATGGTACATTTTAAAATACTATAGTATTGCCATCTGATTCTATCACTTTACCATGATACTGCCACATTACATTTGTTAAGGGTAATATTGTATTGTATTGGTAATATTGTAGTATTCTTTACAGTTATTCATTTTGCAGACACTTTTATCCAAAGCGACTTACAAATGAGCAATACAGGAAGCGATTTGCCATGAAGAGGCGAATAAACACAAAAAGTGCTCAAAATACAAAGTTTCAGACATTGCTTAGAGTAGCATAAACTAGAATAGGGAGAGATTACAGGAAAGTTCCTTCGAATAATATGTAATTACCATAGTATATAAATATGGTAATCATTCAGTAAGTACCATAGTATAACCGTAGTACTCCTTTTCTAAGAGAGACTCTAAAGAGAGCAGAAAACCATTGTGAGCAGCCATTTACAAAGAAACATAATGTACTAGAGCTTGTTTCCATCTATTAAATAGTCACTGCACATACTTCAGACATCTGGTAGATTTCACCACTAACTCTGGCTTTGAACATAGTTCAAACTTTCCTCTCAGGACTGAAACTTTTCTAAGCTTACTCTCTGTTCACACTCACCTGCTTGAAGGGATCCTGCACTGGGAAAAACTTAAAGGGATAGTTCACCCAAAAGTGAAAGTTCTGTCATCATTAACTTAAACTGTATGATATTAATTATTTTTTCCTTTTTTTTGTGGAACGCAAAAGGATACATTTTTCAGAAAGTTAAAGAAAAAAACTAAACAAAACTGTTTAAAATGCGTTCGTATTGTATTAATTGTATTGACAGTTTATTTGTACTGTACTTAAAATCTTGAAAGTATATTTTACAAAACATTTCACATAATACAATATTATTAAAATAAAAGGTCAAATAAAATAAAAGTGTACTTAAAAAAAGAAAGGACACTTTCATGGCTGTGTTTCACTTTTAAAAAGAGCACGTAATGTTTTACTTGAAAGAACAATTTAAAACATTGTACTTTGTTAAAATACTACTTTTGATGTATTGACTACTACGGTACATCTAAAGTATTTCATTATTATTTTAACTTAATTAATTTGTATTTAATTTAATTAACTTAATTAGTAGTGCTATTGTATTTTAATCAATGTAATACTCTTAGAAGAAATTGTTGTATATAGAACCTTAAACGGTTCTGTCAGGCATATCCAGATCAGATGGTTGACCTGCGCCTAGATACGACGACAACGCATGGTGTAGTCAGACGAATCTGGGCTGTATCCAGATCAGATGGTGGACCTGCACCCAGACACGACCACAACGCATGATGTAGTCAGCCGGATCCGGGCCGTATCCAGATCAGATGGTGGACCTGTGCCTACACGACCACAACGCATGATGTAGTCAGCCGGATCCGGCCCGTATCCAGATCAGACGGTGGACCTGCACCTAGACACGACCACATCGCATGATGTAGTCAGCCAGATCCGGACCGTATATAGATCAGATGGTGGACCTGCGCCTAGACACGACCACAAAGCATGATGTAGTCAGCCGAATCCGGGCCGTATCCAGATCAGATGTTGGACCTGTGCCTACACGACCACAACACATGATGTAGTCAGTCAAATCCAGGGCCGTATCCAGATCAGATGGTGGACCTGCACCTAGACATGACAACAACGCATGATGTAGTCAGCCGAATCTGGGCTGTATCCAGATCAGATGGTGGACCTGCACCCAGACACGACCACAACGCATGATGTAGTCAGCCGAATCCGGGCCGTATCCAGATCAGATGGTGGACCTGTGCCTACACGACCACAACGCATGATGTAGTCAGTCGAATCCAGGGCCGTATCAAGATCAGATGGTGGACCTGCACCTAGACATGACAACAACGCATGATGTAGTCAGCCAAATTTGGGCTGTATCCAGATCAGATGGTGGACCTGCACCCAGACACGACCACAACGCATGATGTAGTCAGCCGGATCCGGGCCGTATCCAGATCAGATGGTGGACCTGTGCCTACACGACCACAACGCATGATGTAGTCAGCCGGATCCGGGCCGTATCCAGATCAGACGGTGGACCTGCGCCTAGACACGACCACATCGCATGATGTAGTCAGCCGGATCCGGGCCGTATCCAGATCAGATGGTGGACCTGCGCCTAGACACGACCACATCGCATGATGTAGTCAGCCGAATCCGGGCCGTATCCAGATCAGACGGTGGACCTGCACCTAGACACGACCACAACGCATGATGTAGTCAGCCGAATCCGGGCTGTATCCAGATCAGATGGTGGACCTGCACCCAGACACAACCACAACGCATGATGTAGTCAGCCGAATCCGGGCTGTATCCAGATCAGATGGTGGACCTGCGCCTACACGACCACAACGCATGATGTAGTCAGCCGAATCCAGGGCCGTATCCAGATCAGATGGTGGACCTACGCCTAGACACGACCACAACACATGATGTAGTCAGCCGAATCTGGGCCGTATCCAGATCAGATGGTGGACCTGCACCTACATGACTACAACGCATGATGTAGTCAGCTGAATCCGGGCCGTATCCAGATCAGCTGTTGGATCTGTGCCTACACGACTACAACGGATGAATTAGTCAGCCGAATCCAGGGCCGTATCCAGATCAGATGATGGACCTGCACCTAGACATGACAACAACGCATGATGTAGTCAGCCGAATCCGGGCTGTATCCAGATCAGATGGTGGACCTGCACCCAGACACGACCACAACGCATGATGTAGTCAGCCGAATCCGGGCTGTATCCAGATCAGATGGTGGACCTGCACCCAGACACGACCACAACGCATGATGTAGTCAGCCGGATCCGGGCCGTATCCAGATCAGATGGTGGACCTGCGCCTAGACATGACCACAACACATGATGAAGTCAGCCGAATCCGGGCCAAAATGACGTAATTCTGTTCTCGCAGCCCTGGGAGCGTGAACTTTTTTCTCTGTTCTTGTGTATGTATGTAGTGGCCTTAAAGGTGACTTGAATTGACTTGACACTTCTGACTTTTTTTCTCAGAATTGCATTATATAAATTTGCAATTGTGAGTTATAAAGTCAGAATTGTGTGATATAAAGTTGCAAATATAAGTTATAAATTCAGAATTTAGTTTATATCTCACAATTCTGACTTAATAACACGCAATTGCAAGTTTATATCTCACAATTCGGAGAAAAGTCAGAGTTGCGGGTTTTAAAGTCAGAATTGTGAGATAAAAAGTTGCAATTATCTTTTAAATAGTTTTATTCCGTGGCTGAAACAAGCATATGTCAATGCTCTTGCATTCTCTCACAAATGTTTGCCTTTGTAAAAGTAATTCCAAAGTCTACTTGTTATCACAACGGTGATACAAAGCTGCGTGAACATTTTGCCAATATTCTCCTTTTGAGTTCTTTTGGGTTAGAAAGAAACTCACATCGGTTTTGAACAAAATGTCAGAATTTCAATTTTCCAGTGAACCATTCCTTTAATAATGGCAGGATTCAGCAGTAATATAATTTCCATCCTTGGTTTGTCGTGGCCTGGTGCTTCTTCAGTGTGATTGGACTGCCATAAGAAACCATTTGGAGAAGTGTTCTGCTGACCCCACACATTAAGCACATTAAGTCTTTAGGGGGGATTATTACATGCCATTAGCTGGTGTATTGTGTATGAGATGATGTAAGACCTTAAAGAGGACCCTCTGGCTGTGGTAAATGGTCATCACTCTTTCTCTCTATCTTTGCCTATCTGTCTCTCTATCCGTCTGTCTCTTGGGAGGGAGTACAGCTACGTAAAGGGCTAAATGGATCCACTCACGGTTCTGATGGTCTCTTGCTAACCAAAATGGATACAGGGTCCTGACCTTGACTCGGCCATTTATGTTTGCCTTGGGAACATCCTAGTGCTAGAATGTATGAGCGCGTACGTTTATAGGTAGAAAAAATGGTCCAGCGAGGAAACTTGTCTGTTTTTGTAAAGAATGATTTTGTGAGTTTTGTTTTGGAGTCTTTAGCACTTGTCACATCCTGTTACGAAAGATCTGAATAAAAATGTTGAGTGTGTCTTTTAGCTGATCCCACCTGATCTTTCTTCCCCCATCGCTCTGAACTCCTGACAACAGTTACTACGGCTGTCTGTGTTTCCTTGAGCACACATTCTTATTTTAAATGGTGCCAATCCTCCCACACATACGGATTATTATCATCATTGTAGATCATCTGCATGTTCCAAAACAGATTCCTGTGTAGACATATTTTAAGACCTTGAGAGGATGAGAAAGAGAAAAAGGTTTTAGACCTTGTATACTGTATATTACCGCAATTAACGCAAACAAATGACTGAAGTACGTGAAGCTGCATCATTAACGTAATTTTCCCAAGGGGGTAATCCAGCCCCCAGAAAGCGTACCTTCCATAGAGGCAGCCATTGCTAACCAAGCCATCACCTGCTGTTAGCATCCCATTGACTCCCATTCATTTTGGCCTCACTTTGACAGCGAATATCTTTACATCTGAAGCGTTTACTGTATACTGTACGTGCTGTACCGTATAGACCCGAGGAGAAGCTCGTAGGCAATCTTTCGGATGTGTAGGCATAAACGCAGATAGAGATTTCGCAAATCCTGCTTCATTCATCAAAAGTTGTTCCTGTTCACTCTCTCTGTCTCTACAAGATTCGGTGATTCAGAATTCACTTTGCACAACTACTAGAAGACATACAACTGTCACACAGGTTGCTCACGTCACATTTATGTCGTCAAGCTCAGTCTGAGGCTGCACAGTACGCTCAGCCATCAGGAAGTGAGTGCTTATAACTGACTTCAATTTTCTCCGTTGAAGTCTATGGGGTTGCTGTGTCCATTTCTTTTACTGTCTATTAATTTTTCTCATGCAGTTAGATGATCTTAGAAGTCAGGAGTTTATCACAGTCACACTGAGCATCTACAAGCACCTGTAACCCTGGTAGGAGGAAATTTAAAACTCTTTAACCCTATCCTGCTTCTCTGTTTGTGCCATTTTAAGCCGGTAAACTCTGGGAAAGTTTTCAGTGATCCAGTAATCAAATTCATTCAAACAGTCCAAAACATCACTAATGTAAAGAAGGCCAGGCTGATTACATCAGACATATCAGAGAGAATAGATACTCACATCGCGTTTTTAGTGAATTATTCATTCCAGTGTGCGCTTTGCTTTAAAACACAAGCTGTTGTATATATATATATATATATATATATATATATATATATATATATATATATATATATATATATATATATATATATATATATATATATATATATATATATATATATATATAACACAGTATATTTGAGTTCTTTGAAGAACCTGCCCTCAAACAAACATGGGCTTGCTCACTTTTTCCCCGTTTTTCACTTCCATGCGCTTTCCCTGTCTCTCTCCCCTCCCCACACATCCACAGCCTCACAATAACACAAGCAAGCTCCCGTTGCAGTGTAGCACTGACGTGTCTACCTGTTATTGATACGAGGGGCACATGATGGAGGAGGCTGTCTTTGCACCTACCAGACAGAGAAAAAAAGAGAGAGAGAGAGAGAGAGAGAGAGAGAGAGAGAGAGTAAAGGCTGTGTGATCAATAGATGGCACTGTGGCTCTTTCTTTCATATGTTTTAAGTGTATGTATATGTATGTGGGTGTGAGCGTGTATGCATGTGTGCCAAGGTCTGAGCTGTACTTAATTACACTGAAGCAAAATCATCAAGATATAATGAAGCACAGGGGTTCAAACACGAGCACGTTACTCACATAGACACACACACACAGCCCTTGAAACTTGTGATACTCCTCCTCAAGCATCTTGCTTAGTTTTTCATAATGTCTAAATCATAATAAAAACAAATTAATAAAATTAATTAAAATTAAATATATCAGACCTCGAAAACTGAAAAAAAAGAACTTTAATGTTTTGATTTCCAGTAAGAATATCTAAACATCCTTGAAACAAGATAAATTACAAATACATTTCAGATACATTAAATCATTAAATAAATAAAATAATTAAATAAGCCACTAACATTTTTCCACCCAAACACAGGGGATGTGTAACACAAATACAATTATATAAATTACACATTTGTTTTTTGTTGTCAGTAGCACTGTAAAAAGTAATACCTAGATCTAACTTATAAAAAGTGAGGCAAGTGGCTACATTGATTGTTTTAAGTTGAGCCAACTTGCTGACTTTTTTAAGTATAATAAACACTATAACATTACTTAATACAAACACAACAAAATCAAGTTGAGTTAACTAATAATACTAGTATTACTGTTAGATAAACCTACTTTTCTTAGTACAGGTAACCTATTTATGGGTTGCTACAAGTAACCACTCATTTTAATTAGGTTTTATGAAAATCATGTTCTTAGTAAAATTTACCTAATCACATGTGAATAAACATTTTAATTGAGTCCTGGTTATAACCTCAGAAAATAAATCTAAATGTCTATATTCTAAGCACTTCAGTGATCCACTTTACATAAACAGACTTTGTCAATAAAAATGACAAGTTCAAATGAAGAAAAAAGAAGGGTACATAGATTGAAGACAATAATGGGTTACACTTTATTTCGATAGTCCACTATAAACATTCTACTAACTATAAGTAACTTTGCAACTACATGTCAACTAACTGTCATTAGAGTATTAGTTGACTGTAAGTAGACTGGTAGGTTATGGTTAGGTGTTAGGGTTCGGGTTAGTAGAATAAGTTGAATTGTTGTTGCCAAGTTACTTATAGTCAGTAGAATGTATGTTGGGGGACCAACAAAATAAAGTTTTAGTAAATATTAATCAGACAGTCTACAAATACTCTAATGACAGTTAGTTGACATGTAGTTGCAAAGTTACTTATAGTTAGTAGAATGTCTAAAGTGGACTATCAAAATAAAGTGTTACCCAATAATATTTATTCAATGTCAACCAGTGTCACTTTTAACAGTGACTACAAAACAGCCAATAAATGGGGCTGCACATATACACAATAATATAAAACATAATATAAACACTGCATAAGTGCATTTTCAACCTGTTCTGAACAGTAAAGTAAAATATCCAAACTGCCCAATCTGCAATGTTTAGATAAAGGTAAATGTAAGCCATAACATCACATACACTACGCTGTTAAGTATATACCTCATGAGGTAATGATCAGCACAGAACACAGTCCAAAGTCCACATGAATTAAGTATCAGTCCCACAAAGAGCCCCTGTTATGTCTCAAAAGTATACATCAGCTTTGGGGATACTTGAGGTCGAGGGCATAGGTAAGTCCAAACAGGAAGCAGCATGCTTTCGACAGGTTTGGTACACCTCTGACCATGGGTTGTCCCAATCGTGTCGGGTTGATGGCACATGTACATTTTTAGTGGGCAACTGCCAAGCTCAGCTTGTACCTCGGTTTCATCACGACTCTATTGGTGGAGACAAAAAAGATCAAGATTTTGGTCAGACAAACAGTTAATGAGATGAATATAGCAGACAGATAGAAGACAGATAAGACACAAAGTCAAATTTAAATTTTTGTTGCTAAAAGTGGTGGATACTAGATGGATATTGTGACTAGAGCATGTGACCAGAGTGAAGTCTACCATGACAATGCCATTGATTATTCTGATCTGTAAAGAGAAGTATACCATCTTAGTTACATACCAAAAGTGATATGTTTTTTGTCTGTGATTTAAACAACATGAGAGTTTTGGATACAAATTAGTTTTCAATCCAATGAAAATCATGGACAGTGTCAAGCAGTAAAGAAACATATTCACTATATAGTTATTTTTAAGTATGAAAAAAGCAAGAATGAAATTTAATCTTTAATCAAGTTTGTTGCCTTATGTGCCCCGTCTACACAACTATGAGCCATTTACCATAATTGAGCAATGTGAAATTCAATTAAATGTGGCACAGCATTCTTTAGCCGTGTATGTACTCTATGTATTTTTTTTAACTTGTTTTTAGTTCTACAGTATATTTAACTAGATTAAGGATTTTAGTCATCACATGTCAGGACCAAATCTCTAAAAACAGACAGACTACTAAGCATACATCTCTACAGTCTAATCTCTGCATCTGAATTAGTAATGCAAAAGTATACTACCATAATCATTGTCAAATCCTGTCAAAGACACACGGCTACCTTGTTTTTCCTGCTGTCCATAAAACAACACATCTTACTTTCCCTGAAGGCTCGAAATTGCGATCATTTCGATCGCATATGATCCTGAAATTTAATCTGTGCAATCTAAAAATATAACTGAGGGCAATTGTGCAACTAATTATTACCTATGTATCTGCGTTTTTAAACACCATTCTAAATGTTGTTACAGTGGCGATGATGTTAGCAGGTGCTGCATGAAACAAGTGAGCCTATCAAATGTACTAGCATCTCTGCCCAGGTAGCTATAAAACACATAGTAGGCATGACTACAACACTTAAAGGTGCCCTAGAATGAAAAATGTAATTAACCTGGCCATAGTTAAATAACAGGAGTTCAGTGCATGTAAATCACATACAGTGAGTCTCAAACACCATTGCCTCCTCCTTCATATGTAAATCTCGTTTGTGAAAAACACTACGGAAAAATAGGCGAATCTCAACATAACACCAACAGTGATGCAATCGTCGGGATCATTAATATGTACGCCCCCCAACATTTGCATAAGCAAGCACATGTTCACTATCTGGCGAAACTGCGCAGCCGAATCATCTCTGCAGGGAAACAAGCGTCACGCGAGGATAGCGAACATGGCAGATCATGGACACCAATGTTATGTTCCAAGCTGTGCAGGGGATGTGAAGACGTTTCATACTCTTCCCACAGATAAAACATGTCAATAGGCATGGTTGATGTTTATTTATAATCGGATACCGCAACAATTTAATTCAAAGTTGTTAGTTTGCTCTGCCCATTTCACCAGGGACAGTTTTTCAAACCTGGGACAATATCAAGCAGGTTTTGCTCAGCGTCCGACACTGAAGAAAGGGGCAATTCCAACCATATTCCTGCAAGCAGTAAGTGATTTTATCCACTTCTTGACTGTCTAAACCATTTCTGATTAAATTGAAAGTTTCTTAGAGAGACAACATTAACGATAATATTCCTATATCCAACGCAAGATGCTATACGGTAAGAATAGGATAATCCAAGTAGCTTACATAACTAAATAGTATGTCTAATGACAAAGGTTAATATTATTTCATGCCAGTGTTGTCATAAATTACAAAATGCAACCATAGATACGTAAGTTGCTTACACATAGCTCACACGATCCTTCTAGCTAACGTCACCACCTCCACCTTTTAAATTGAAACGATAGTAATTTGATATTTATTTATTTATATTTTTGACAACTGAAGTATTTTAAATCAGTACTCTACTGTCAAACTCAAACGTTACTGTACAAACAACAAATTTAAGTGCTACCCAGTTCAGTTTGTGATTCAAAGTGAAGACGCTATCATTGTAAGATCATACAGGGACACATTACAATAATTAAAAAAGTTGTGACTGCTGATGTGTATATTTAATGCTATATGCTAGTTATCGTTTAGGCTGAAGTTCTGGTATGGATGTAATGATTTTGCAGATTCCTAATTAAAATAAAGACTTAACTTACCATTCAGAAGCGTCCATTTCCAATCTCAAAACATGTTGTTGTTCTTCAAAATCTGCATCTTTGTCTGAAACAGGCTCAAACATATAAGGTTGAATGCCTAATCTCTCCATCTTCAAGACGATCAGTAAAGTTGTTCCTGCTATCATTGAGCCGCAGTGAAACAGCCAATCAGAGCAGAACTCTGCATTAATATTCATGACCCATCCAAATAAGGCAAACACAGACCATTTAATCCTAGGGAAGATTTCTAGAGTTGTAAATGGACCTGTAAAACCGTATCTGGACAATTATTGACCTTAAATAAGCCATATACCCTCTATGTAGATACCAGAGAACAATTTAAAATGTTGTTTCAAATCATTCTAGGGCACCTTTAATTAATTTCATATTAACATATTAACGTTAACTGTTGTCTGCCGATCGACCGCACTGTGCAGCCATCTTAGCTTGCCATGTGTGCAGGATAGCTGGCTATACAGTACAATTTGCAAACCTAACTTCAGTCAGCTAATGACCATGTTAATCAGTTTCTGAAATTCAGATCCGCTGCAGCAAACAGTTGAAGTGCCGAGGAAGAAACTGCATCTGCCTGGGAAAGTCCCCGCGCTCCAGTGAAAAAGGGATAATGCCAACTTATAAAATGTTAAATATTTAAGTTTGATGAACACACCTGTCACATCGACAGCTGCTCAAATAAATTGTGTATGTCAACTCACTTTTATAACATTTCTTGTACACAACAACCACATAAAAATAACTACACAAATAAATTGCATTGGTTTTATTTAAAATATTTTGTTATATAAAAATATATATATATTAAGTAAAGAGGAAGTATATTGATACTTTTTAGTATAAAACAAATAAAATAAACTAGATTACAACTATTTAAAAGTATATAAAACCTACTTTGTGGGTGTAGCACTTTTTACAGTTGTGTTAAATTTTTAACATTTTTAAAGTCACCAGAGCAATCCAATCAATTCCTTACGAACAAAATCAAAAGCCATCCATATTTTTTTTCTTGTTGGAGAAGCCAGTATCATATAAGTCACAATAGGGAAGAAAATAGCTAATTCCATTTCAATTCGACTTCAATACCTTTATGTCCTTTTTGGACACTTTGACCTTGGTCAAAAAAGCAGAAACATTCTTCAAAATAACTTTTGTGTGCCGCAGATGAGAGAAAAGTTTGGAATGACATGAATGTGAGTACTTAGTGACAGAATTTTTTCTTCTTTTTTTAAAGTGAACTTTCCCTTTAACATGTTCATGAATATTTGTGTGATGGAAACACTGACTAGCTTGCCAGTCTTGAAGTTGGACAGAAACATAATGTTGTGTCTTTCATTGTCAGGTCTAGATGAGTCCATCTCTGCGAGGGAGCGAGACTTTGTAGTGCCATAGCTGTCTAATGACCAAGCGATGGAGTGACAGAGCAACATGGGCCTGGGCTTTGTTCAGATTTATGGATTGACAGTGACACCCTGCGTGGATGAATTTTGTGTGTGTACGGCTCAGAGTGTAATGATACAGCCGAAGACTGGCTTAGGGCTGACATGCCAACACCTCCCACAGACACAACATGCTTATGGTTCATCTTGTCGCCATGGGAGACCACATCTAATGGGTAAACAAACGCAGCCATTACCAGGTCAGAGTCGGAGAGTAAATATATTAATGATTGTAGAGAAAAGGGTGGAAAAAACTCCAAACACAAGCAATTCCACATTTGACACCAAAGGCCCTGTGCATATATCGCAAGTAATTAATTACAAAGAGAAAAGGTTGGTACGTGTGTGTTTGTTCGCGTAAAGAGCACGACAGTGCTGGGATCGCTGAGTGACAGGGGAGATGGAGGGGGAACTTTGTGCAGAATTCAATTTGGGTTGCGGTGCTGGGGAGACAATTAAGAGTGACGCACAGAGGATGACAGAGGAAAGGAATAATTACATGAGAGCATGAGGGAGAGAGAAAGAAAAAAGAAAGTAGTTGAAACATGGAAGGTGGGATGGACTCATGTGGAGAGACAGAGGGAGATGCACTGATGTGTGACGGCCCCTCTGTCAGGATCACACACACACACACACACACACACACACACACACACACACACACACACACACACACACACACACACACACACACACACACACACACACACACACACACACACACACACACACACACACACACACACACACACACACACACACACACACACACACACACACACACACACACACACACACACACACACACACACACTACTCAGACACCCAGATTCTAATGCACACGTTGGGAGAGCCATGCAAAGCCCTTGAAATAGAAAACCTTGGTGTTCATTCAGACTTTTAAAAGCACAATATATAAAATATACTTTAAAATATACTTATAAAATATATATTATTGATATAAAAGTTGGCATGAAACAGAGTTCAGATAGTCTCTTCTTCCCTATTGTCATTTATATACACGAGTGAAACGGCTTCTCAAACAAGAAAATATGTTAGTCAGGACTTGATATTGTTCTTTGGGAATTGATTGGATCATTGGATTGTTGTGATTTACTATTGCTGTGATGTCATGTGAGTGACAGGTTGTCCTGCCCTTGCGCCAGTAAACACATCAACAGGCACGAGATGTCAATGCAAGAGGGAAGTTATTTTGATTAGATCTGGGCCACATCAGCTACATGTGGATTCAACGTGTACCAGATGTGGGCCGGATCTGGGACGACACTATGTTGAAGTCTGGGATTAATAAAAAAAAATTATGATGTGCACAGATAAATCATTTATAACAAATACTCCAATATTCCATAAAAAAAAGAAGAATAGTCAATTTTGATTTCATGATGACGCAAAACTGCCTCCACAATCCACCCAGAACATTAAAGCGCTATCTTTGAACTCAAACATTCTGTGAGATATAACACAATCAAAGCCAGTCAGAACATATTTAAAAGGTTTAATATTCATGTGGAGTGGTATTTTGGACCAATGAGATGCAACTTTGGGTGGGGCAACCCAGGAAAATGCTATATATAGTAAATAGAGATAGATCACTTGTTTACTGTGTATCATAGGGTGCTTTCACACCTGCCTCATTTAGTTCAGTTGAATCATACTAGAGTTTGTTTTCCCGTTTGGTGCGGTTCGTTTGGTCAGGTGTGAAAGCAGCAATCACACTCGGGTGCGCACCAAAAGCGGACCAAACAAGCGCACCGAGACCTCCTTGAAGAGGTGGTCTTGGTACGCTTTCAAACGATCTCTGGAGCGGTTGGTTTGTGGTGAGAACGTGATCCAACCTCTAACAGACCCAACTGCAAAGAGTACTGATCATTTTTGGACTAAACCAGCTGCCGTAGTCAGCTGCGCTGTGCATTATGTGATGAGGAAGTGTTTGTTGACAGTTTGCACTTTAGCATGGCAGCTTGCGGACAAAGTTGGAGTAGTGAGGAGGTGCGGAGCCTCATAGAAATTTGGTCTGATGACCATATTAGGTCTCAACTTTCAAAAACTCACAAGAACAACGCGCTCGCCGTTTGCAGTGCATTAGAATGTTATTTTCAAGCCGCATCCCCGCTTCATTATAGAAATGTATTGTTTGCATATTGTGGTGTATACAAACAATGTAGCCTAGATTATGGCCAGGGACAAAACCAGCCCGCGCAGTCGCAGTTTAGGAAATACGCCATGGCCAATGAGTGATGTAGATGTTGTCATGTGACTGCATTTTGGTCCGTTTCAACTGGTTCGGACCAAAGCAATCAATGTGGTGTGAAAAGGAACCAAAAAAGCTGAAAAATGCTACAATGTATAATTGTTTGCCCTTGGTTCGGACCAAATGAACCGAACTAGAGATGTGAAAGCACCCACAGAAGCACTTTAGAAGACCTATATACAAGGTATTGACACAATATCATGAGAAAAATTATTGTGATATACACGACCGTTCAAAAGTTTGTCTCATGCTTACCAATGCTGCAATTATTTGATCAAAGATACAGTAAACAGTAACATTGCGAAACAACTATTAAAATGACCAATTTTAATAGTTACCAATTATTCTAATATGCTGATTTGCTGCTCAAGAAATATGTATTCTTATTATCAATGTTGGAAACATTTGTGCTGCTTAATATTAACTTACTGAGCCCAAACCTTTGAATAGTATTGTATTATATGATTTTATGAAGGATGGGGCAGAATCAATTATATTGGGCCTGACAGCAAATCCACAATTTCTAAGTAAGTGCTGTCAATTGTGTATGAAAAAGTTCAGCCAATCATAACAGAGGTCATATACATAAAGAAGTCTGAAAGCTACATTAATAAAAACAGCCTAAATATAACGTTAGAAAATGGTCATGTAAATCTTAAACAATGTGTTGCACGAAACCTTGACCAATATTATAAATGCTCTTAATGGGGAAAAAAACACTATTAATATGTAGAACGTGGTCCTTTAAAACAGGTGATATACTGCAGGGAAAAAGCACCTGTGCGAAACATCTGCAAACCTTCCCAACATTTTTGTCTGACATTCGTGTAGATTTTTAAAGAGCCCCAGATGTCTAGGTGTAAACTCTCACTATTTGTAACTCACATGGACCGAGCGAATAAGACAGAAAAATGGGTACAATGAGGAATAGGTACATTTGATGGAAAGATTAAGAGAGAGATGGCAAATGGACAAGACATGAACAGAGGTAGTGTCTTTAATGCACACACACACACACACACACACACACACACACACACACACACACACACACACACACACACACACACACACACACACACACACACACACACACACACACACACACACACACACACACACACACACACACACACACACACACACACACACACACACACACACACACACACACACACACACACACAGCTCCTCCAGTCAGACGAGGTCGCAGACAGTCAGACAGCCAAACTTGGCAAAGTCTCTGGGGTTCCAAGGGCTGAAAGTCTGTGAGTCTATGTGCCATCCAGCTGTGATCTCTCTGCTCCATGTCCAGTCAGCCATAGACAGCTGCCCTACTATGCTCAGAATTGTGACAGCCTGTCCAAATAGATAGCGATCCCACACTGTGTGTGTTTCTGTGTGTGGGTGTGTGTGTGTGTATGTGTGCGTGACCATCCTCTGAGCTGGCTGACCACCACTGGACTAACCGTCTGACTTATCTATGTCAGGCAATTATGATTTCTAGGTTTCTAGAGAAATTAATTCAGCAGCCTATTTGCAAAATGTTTTTTTTTGTTTTTTTTGAGTAGCAATATAACAAATTAATTCCGACACAGGATGAATTGTGAACACATTAAGTAAAATAATTTAGACTTTCAAAGTCATAATTTAAACTTTTTAAATCGAATAATTTTGACTTAGTATGTCGTTTTTTACTTTTTATTGCATAATTATGGCTTTTAAAGTAATAATTTCTATTTAGTAAGTAATCATTTACATTTTTTACCTCATTATGACTTATGGCCAATACACGACACGCTGCTGTGAGCGAGTAAGACATACAGCTGCTGTACAATATAGCATACATGAATTACCCATAGCAGGTCTATACAGGTGGAGCTGGGGAAGGGGGAGAGTTTCTGAAAGCATGCTGCAACCGATGCAGTAAATTCTGACCAATTATTTGAAGGTTGCGCAACGAGTTATTGCCTACTGATACAGCAGGAATCAATTAGCTGTGCCCAGTGAATGATGTGATTGCAAGCGGATTTAGTTAAGGACCTATCAGCCTGCACCATCTAGTGTTTCATGACAGAACTTTGTATTTAATCATTTTTTGTTTGTGTGACAAGCAGGACTATAGAGCAGCCTTTCTCAAACTTTTTTCAGTCAGGGCACCTTTCAAAAGTGCATAAAATTTCAAGGCACCCCAGTTTAAAATATAATTTAAAAACACTGCATAACCCAAATTTAAATGCAAATGTCCTGTTTATTTAGACAGGACAGTAATGAACAGAGCATAATACGAACTGTAAATAACAATAATAATAACAACTTTATAGCACCTTTAAAAACACAGGTTTGCAAAGTAATTCACAAAATAATTAATCAGAGACACAAATGCCATAAAACCGTAAGAGGTGGACCGCACAATACAAGAACCCAACAACAAATCCTGACCAGGAGAACTAAACTGAAGTGCAGGATGCAGTTAAAATAAAATAAAAAGTGGCAGACATAACAAAAATAAATAAAATCAGATACAATACGATAAGAAAAAGATCCATGTTCCATGCACCAGAGATGAGCAGGAATGTTTTTCCATATAGTGCTTGCTTTCATCCATGCCATATGTGCATGCACACACACCCACATACACCCACACACACACAAAAATAATCTGCAACGAGAAATGGAGAAAGATCTACATGCGCGCATGCAGCGCACATACCCACTCACACAAGCCGGGGGTGGGGGTGACCACAATCAATGAGAGACTTTTATGTCATTTTTCCTTTTTTATTCAAAATATTCACAAATTTGTTAGATATGGCCTGAAATATCTGATATTCCGATTGTCAAATATATACAAGTGGAAGTGTTTTGTCGTTTAAACACCTTTAAAACGATCGCGTTAGTTGAGCTGTATGCGCGATGGGCGCCGCCATCGCAGGCGCAGTTCAGAAAATCGGATCTGTTGGATTTACAAGACGTGAATTCATCCACTTCTCCCAAAATACATAAAAGTAAGTGGCAGGTGAACTGGGAGAAGAATAGAGTAAACTTTAAAGTTACTTACACAATGTGTATCTGATATGAATAAAACTAATTATAATGGAAAGGATTATTATTGCCTCTTCATTTTTCATCATTGTGTAACTCTAAATGTATAGTTGTTTTAGTACGTATATGTATGAAACCTAAAATAAACATTATGTGGCTGAAAACACTGAAAAGTTGTGATATATGACAAGTCTGAGCGCGGCTGTCTCTGGCTCAGTGCAAGCCAACGCGAAAGCACATTTGAATTTACATTTGAATGAACGTGATGCACTGCCGGTCT
Source organism: Romanogobio albipinnatus (assembly GCA_023566225.1). Lineage (NCBI taxonomy): Eukaryota > Metazoa > Chordata > Actinopteri > Cypriniformes > Gobionidae > Romanogobio > Romanogobio albipinnatus. The sequence continues at coordinate 19,004,945 of CM042241.1, forward strand.
AATCACATGTGTGAATGTGTGATCGTACGTGCGAAAGGGTTAAAAAGAAGAAGAATGTATTTATGTAAATTCAAATATATTTTATAGGCTATATGAAATTTCAGATTTTTTTTTTTTTTTTTAGCCTACGTAATTTTTTGGCGGCACCCCTGACACAGTCAGGCGGCACCCCAGTGTGCCGCGGCACCCACTTTGAGAAAGGCTGCTATAGAGGGCCGTGAGAACGGGGTGAGGCCACCGGTGGCGTGATTAATAATGAGCGTCACCTACGCACCACACTGGTCTCTTATCTCACCCGGAGGAGCTTTGGAAGCATAAAAAGAAGAGCGATGACAGTAAAGGTCGAGAGAGAGTTTCAATAAGGAGGTTCAACCAACTCTGAGTTAAAACTTGAACTCTGAGTTGACTTATACCCTGAGATGGGAATCTCTGAGTTTTCGGTTTCAGAACAACTGATTTGAGCTAGTTCAATAAACTGTAAGTAAGCTGACTCTGCGTTAAGTACGTTCAACACAATTATGAAAAGCCATGATCAATAGAGCTCCGATATTCTGATTCACTATGGCAACAGGACCTGACAAAAACATATCCTCATATTTTTGAGTCGAAAGTAAGTTTCATTCTTATAAATCATTGTTATAATATCAGAGGTCAAATCTGGCAGAACAGCAAGTTATTGAACTAATATTCATATTCATGGTATCCCACAGGCAAAAAAGAAGATCAGGGCAGCAGCTAAAAATAACAAAACATAATTCAATCAGGTAAAACTTTAAGCATAAAAGGTTCATGGGTGTAGGCTACATGACTTTACAAACATTTGACATATTAAATACATCTAATTTAATATGTGTCTTTTTCAATGTGCAGCAGCTTTTTTCCACAAAAATGTTAAATGTTATTCCTCATTCTCATGTTATCGTGTTGGAATATGCGTGTCATCAATGCATCCAACCACATAGGAAATCCCAAAGGAGATTCTAATTATTAGGTTATTTCCAGAGGTTGCAACAAGATGTTATCAAGTGAACGTCATTTATCACATTAGCCTCATTTAAACTGATTTCTACACAACTGACCTGCAATCCTGTGAAACTCCTCTCTGATGGCTCTCTCGGGTTTGTGCCCAGGAAACACAACATTTCTAAGAAATAGCGTGAGAGCGAGGCACACTTTCCTTACCACTCTACATACAGCGGCCTTACTAATGTGCTCTGCATCCCGATGTTATATAGAAAACTGCCATTTAAAATGTTCCGCTCAAATAAATATGCATGTGGATATGGCACAAAAAAT